>CM060682.1:128467232-129009732 GCA_030686995.1 Artemisia argyi | reverse complement strand
GGGTGTGGGTTATTACTTAACCAAGGAAGTTAATGTAATTATAACAAAAATATGCTAAAAACAAGGGTTATCTTAATGCCTTTGATAATTTAGTAAATCCTAATCACAAGAATGTGATCTCACTAGCGATCTCGAAATGCATCTCTAAAGCAAGTTCTAGAATCTGTATCATATCGGTACACTCATAAGCATTAAAGGTGAATTTTTTTCCTATATATCTAAAGGCGAACTTTACATTTTTTGGTTGGTATTTTTGAGTGGTATGGTTTTTGTGCTAGCTATATAACTCCTATCCATAAGATGCTTTATAGACTATAGTTTCACTTGTAAGTCTCATAAAAAAATTTTAAATTTGTGTTAAAATTACCTTTGCAAGTATTTCTTTCTGTTTATTACACAATTACTCAAGAACAAGACAAATAACAAATGCATGACTAGTTTCTAAGGTGTCACTTTTTACCCTCCCTACACTTAAATTGAACATTATCCCCAATTTTCTAAAAGTACTAAAATATGAGAAAGGGTAAATTGAAAAGACATGAAAGAAACTGGAACTCCCCTGATGTGCTCTGTATGGATGAAGAACAAAGATACAAGGTTAAATCTTCATCCAAGAATCATCAAAAGATCATCCTTATCCAATCCAATCCTGCAATGAAAGACAAAACAACAAACCAAAGCATCAAAATGAACGAAGAAAAATTACAACAAGATGTAATTCCAGACTTAGGAATAAAAGCCAAACAAAACAATTAAATGATAGGATAGGATACCTATAATAACATGCAGGAGAATTGGACATTTAAGAAATTCTGGAAATTTTCAAAAGTAAATTTTTGAAAATTAACAAAAAGCTGGAATAGCTGTGCTACATTAGCTGACGCCGTCATGTCTAAACCGTGACACCAACAGCCTAACCTGATAAATTTACATCTTTTTGTTTTCTGGAACAACCTATTTCTAAAGTTCGTTTTCCTGCAGAAATTCACAAAACATATCCACAAGTATTGACACACAAAGATAAATAAAACAAACAAACCTGCCAAGAATTTAAACTATAAATCATCACCTAATCAATTAAGGTTCTTAGTAACCACATATGATATTCCCCACACTTATTTCATGCAAAGTACATTTAATCACCTATGAGATGAAGTCAAAATCAAAAGAAAGCATAATTGCATACCAAATCAATCACGTAACCAATTGGATGTCACCGTTGGCTCGAATCATTAACTATTAACTTGTCGTTCAAAAATATCAATCACATAATCAATTCATAATGAAATACAAGCATGAAAACTGATGAGGCAAAAATGATCCATTTTTAGGGGGTCATTTAAGCCCGGAATTAAATTTATTTGATCAAATATTGCCCTAAATCGTTCCTTTTGTGATTTTAGGTACTTTTGGAGTGAATTCTGGAAAAGGAAGCATTTTGGACGTTTTTGGAGCATAAAAGTGAAGAAAACGGCAAAGTCTTAATTTTCCATGCTGGGAACAGTACCTGACGGCGTCACAAAGTTCTTCATGACAGCGTCAAGAGTAAAACAAGAGGTGAAGTGGATAGAGTCCGTGACGATCCAGAGAGTTTTTTCACTAGGGACATGACGGCGTCACCATAGGCCGTCATGGTCCCATTACACGTGACGGCCCAGAGAAAAGTTGCACTTGACGGCGTCAGATCTGGATCTAGGAAATCCGATATTACTATGGGCGGCGAGTTGACGGCGTCAGATTTTTCTTCTTGACGCCGTCAAGATGGAAAATCTATATATAGTTTTGTAATTTTCATTCATTAAAAGAGGAAAATTAGACGGATAACTTGGAGAAACCCTAGCACGATTTTTACTGTATTTCTAGGGTTTTTACCCTTTGAAACCTTTCATGTTCAATTAAGATAAGTATCCTTTCAATTCATTCAATATGTCTATGTGTTGTTTGAATATATCTTACGCTTGTCTTGATTTTAACATGCTAGGCTAGATCTCTTGTGTGTTTGCTTAGATGTAGTGAAACGTAGATGTTGATTATGGGTTGATTGCTTGTTTATGGTTGTTACGGATGAATGATTTCGATGTTAGGCTTAAGAAAACTGGCAGACTTCCATAGGGTAACATGCTTGAACGTCTTAAGAAACATGAACCAATGCGTACTAGGTTTTTATGGTTGTATTTAATGCATGAGCGAATTCTAACGATCCCATGTTAGGAGCTTCTTGCAGGCGCGACATAGGAGTGAAGTAGGAGCTTATAGAGTTGGGGAAGTACGTACGCCACCCCACGAATGGTATTAAGGAATATAACCCGTCATCCACGCAATTGTAACAAACTATCAACCTGTAAAACATATCTATGGAGTAATGAAATCTAAGTAAACACAATTTTCCCATTTATTGTTCACACCACTAATTTAATTAGCTTTATTTACATTTTTGTTATTTTATTTTGATTGCATCTTTAGTTATTGGGTTAGTTGATTAGCAACCAATTCCGCCCACTCTTCCAAAAACCCGAGATTTTAATTGCTTTTATAAAAATATAAAAATACATAAAGAATCATCCCTCACCTCTAGACTTAATTTTTAGGCTTTCTAATCCTAGCGACACTATTCCTGAGTTGAACGATCAATCCCCCGGTACTTGTCACTATACTATACTACAATGATCAGGTACACTGCCTGGTGGGGGTTGTAAGCTTCTCGAGATCCCTTGAGAGGTAAAGCCTGGTGCAATTCCCACGCATCAAGTTTTTGGCGCCGCTGCCGGGGAATAGTTATTGTCTAGGTTAGAATTTCTTTTTATTAGGTCTACCTACTAGATTCCTTTCTAATAAGATTTTATTTTTATTTTTAGGTTTTCTTTGGTCTATCTATTTCTTCGTGTCTTTGTTCGTAATCTTCACCATCTGACATCATGGAGGGTGGTAATGTCTTTGAACCCATCAACCCACCACTAGCAAACCAAACTCTTAGGCCCCGAACCCTAGGAGAGTATTCCCGTCCTAGCCACCAAGGCTATCGAAACACTATTGAGCTCACTCAAGGAGCCAATGTGTCCCCCTTGCGATCCGACAGCATCCGGTTGGTGCAAAGTGGATGTGCATTCCATGGACTTCGTTCTGATGATCCTAACCAACATCTCAAGGACTTCCTTAAAATCGTAGATTCTATAGACCTAGATGTTACAACTAGAGAGTCGACCCGATTACGCCTATTCCAATTCTCTCTACGTGATCAAGCTAGTCAATGGCTTGAACGTTTACCCGCGGGATCCATCACTTCATGGGATGATCTCACCACTCGTTTCCTTGCTCAATTTTTCCCACCGGGGAGAACTACCAAGCTTAGAAATGATATCTTGATGTTCCAACAACGTCAAGGTGAAACTCTATATGAAGCATGGACTCGTTTCAAGGACTTACTCCAAAAAGTCCCTCATCATGGCATAGATCTTTGGCTCCAAGTCCAAATCTTCTATGACCATATCGATCTCTCTACAAGGTGGACCATTGACCAATCGGCTGGTGGTAAGCTACGTGATCTAAGTGCGGAAGAATCGTGGGAACTCATAGAAGATCTTGCTCTCTATGACAACGAAAGGTGGAATGATCCCCGTGATTTGAACAAAACGGTCAAGGCAATATCTTTGCCTTCGAACAATTCTAGCACTCCCGACCGTAGGATGATGGAACTTGAGGACCATGTCAAGTTTCTCATGAAATCTTACGAAGCTCCTAAGCCTTCAAGCCAAGTGAACAAAATCACTTCTTCATGCGAATTGTGTAGTGGTCCCCATGACACTCGTGATTGCGTGGAACTCCCCAGAACAGCTTTTGCGGACTACGCATCTTCGCATACCGACGAAGCGGGAGACAAGTGGTACACTTTCAAACCCGAGTCAAACCTTTACGGTGATTTGTAGAATACTAAACAAGTTGGAAACATGAATCCATGTGGTATGTGTGGCGTTGGAATTTCTATAGAGAGAGGGAGAGTGAAACCTTAAGAGAAAAATAGAAAGATTAGATTAGAGTGAATGAAGGTCCAACCCTCTCCACATGTGGAGAGGGGTATTTATACTTACAACATAAACGCCCACACCCGGGCTGTGGATCAAGCATACAGTGGGTGAAGACCCGTCCTTCTTCCACGGTGTTACTTAAACTAATACTAACTAACTAATATATAAACTAACTACGAGCTAACTTAATGCTATTACAATAATCAGGTGACTGAGACTTTTACAGGAATATTTGTATTCCTAACAATCTCCCCCTAAGCGAGGTCACCTTTGAAATTATGCTCTTTGGTCTTTAAGCATTCTTTCGTCTCTGTAGCTCGTAGGATCTGATTCTTCACTTTACTACACACTTTGTACTTCAAGCAAGCGAACTTGTGATTTGAATTCCTTTGTGATGTGCGATCTTTGAGCTTCTTTGAGATCATCAGCCAAAGTAAATCTCCAAGCTCATTCATAGTCGTATTTGTTGGGATAAAAAATATCAAAGTTCTTATGTATGTCAAAGTACTGTTGCATGAAGAATAAAGTCAAAGTACTGCTGAAGGTAAAAGTCAAAGTACTGCTGTTACTGAAGAATGCTTAAAGTACTTTGAAGGAAACAAGGACTTATGTGCAATATTAGCTAAGGATTAATGTGTAATATTGAACGAATATTCTAGAATTAGTTAGGGATAATGACTTGTCATTCAAGGATTATATGTTGTAAACCAACTTAAGGTTATCTATATAAAGAGCCTTAAGGGGTATTAGTTGATATAGGTTTTATAAGTTTTAGAGTTGTTAAAAATCGATAAATAGTTAGGGATTGTTAGTGAATCTGTGTAACAAAGCAGGTTCAAAGTTTGGTTAATATAAAAGTTCTTCTTAAGCTTTGTGTTAGTAGATTCCGCATACTTTACAAGGTTAAACATTGTTTCAATATTAATAGTGTTGAGTTTACTTAATATTATTAAATCTTTACAAGCTACAAAAGTAGTTTGATCAGAGTACATCGATCAACAAGTGGTATCAGAGCTTGTGTTGGAAACTCTGATTAAGAAGACAAACCTTTAAACCGATTTCACTACAAACCCTTCAAGATGTCGACAGAAGCTGCACCTGCTCCCTCAATCACTGCTGTTAGAATCCCTATTGTTAAGAAGGGAGAATATGACTTATGGGCCATGAAGATGAGGCAGTACATTGCCATCACAGACCATGCATTGTGGGATGTGATTGTCAATGGTAACATGCATATTGATGAACCAGTAGAGGTACCTGGACAACCAACACCACCTAAACCTACTGTACCTGCTGCTACCAAAAGAAATCAAGACAAAGCTCTCAACATACTGCTTTTTGCTATTCCTGATGGTCACTTATTAAAGTTTCATGATGCCAAGGATGCCAAGCAATTATGGGCTGCAATAAAGAAGTTTGGAGGTAATGATGATTCCAAGAAGATGCACATGAATTTGCTGAAGCAACAATTTGAAACTTTCACTGTTGGTGAAAGAGAAGGTCTTGATTCTGCTTATGAAAGATTCCAAAATCTTCTGAGTATGCTAGAACTATATGATGCTGAGGCATCAGTTGAAGATGCTAACTTGAAGTTCTTGAGAAGTTTGCCATCAGCATGGCATGTAGTTGCTACTATGATCAGAGGACAACCAGGGTTGGATACTATGGACTTTGATGATCTCTACAACAATCTGAAGGTGTATGAGCATGAGATGAATGGTACGACAGGTTCAAGCACACATCAGAAACCCCAAAACATTGCTTTTGTCTCTTCTGAAAACAGAAGCAATACTTCCAATAAAGGTACTGCTTATCCTGTTCAAAGTACTGTGAGTGAAACACAGGCTCCATGTATAACTAAGGTCACCACCAATTCATCACAATCAATTACCCCCACCTCAGATGAAGTTCTATGTTCATTCTTTGCTCAACAAGCAACTCTACCTGTCACCTATCAAGAAGATGTATTGCAAATAGATGATGATGCTTTGGAAGAAATTGATATCAGATGGCAAGTTGCCATGCTCACTACAAGGATCAAGAAGTATGTGAATAAGACAGGAAAATGCATCAATTTCAGAGCTAAACAGGGAATAACATTTGATAAGTCCAAGATTGAGTGCTTCAACTGTCTAAGGACTGGTCACTTTGCAAGGGAATGCAAATTTGCAAAGTTTCAAGCAAACAAGATGATTGAACCACCCAAGCCTGAAAGAAAAGAGATTCCAATTACTGAACCAAAACCAAAAGCTTTGGTTGCTCAAGAGAATCTGTCAGAGATTGATTGGTCCAATGAGTTTGATGATGAACCTGTAACTTATTCAATGGTTGCATTAGAAGACTGGAGCACAACATTTGATGAAGAGTCTGGATATGCTGCTTTGGAGTCAAGAGATGGTCTAGGAAGCTTTGATTGGAGCATGGAGTTTGAAGAAGCACCTATTCATCTTGCTATGGTAGCTGCTTCACCAAGTTCATCTACTAGCTCTGAGGTATGCTCTAAGTGTAATGATATGTATCAAAAGTTACTTAGTGAATATGTAGCTGAAAGAGATAAATTTCAAAAGGCTAGGGCTGAGATAACTGGTTATCAATTGACTAGAGTCAATGGAGGCCAAAATCATTACACATGAGAACAATGAAGTAGCATGGGCTGAAACATATAAACAACAGGATTACCTAGTTAAGTTAAGTGAATGGAAACTAGGATGTAAGGTGTCTGAACTAGAGAAAGTGACTGCTGAAAGGGATAAGTTGTTAGAAAAACTTGTTGTATGGAATGAAGCCGGTGTGTCACATGTTCAATTTATTGAAAAGCAAAGAACATCAAATATTAAAACAGGCCTAGGTTATGATAAACATAGCAATGAAGGCATTCCATTTAAGGGCAAGGAACTAAATCTTACTGTAGATACCTCCACTAGTGATGAAGAATTCATAAGTCTAGATGAAAACACTTCTAGTGATGAGGAATACCCTAGTCCAACACCTCCTGTATTTAAGAAAGAAAAGGGATATAATGCAGTTCCTAATCCCCCAGGTAGCTTTCAACCACCTAGAAAAGATGTTGACTGTTATGGTGTAGATAATCTAGAGTTTAGGAAAAAGCTTAAAAGTCAATCTAACCCTGAAACTTTAGAAAAGTCTGTTGAAGCACCTAAGGTTGATGAGAACAAGTTTTTAAAACAAGCAGTACCTTCAAACACTTTTCAAAGTACTGCTAATCACTCAGCAGTACCTCAAAGAAAATACTTTCAAAATACTGCTAATTTTAGAAAATCTTATGGAAGGGGATTTGGGGATATTGGTCCAAAGGTCTGTTATGTATGTTATAGTCCTCATCATTTGATTAAAGACTGTGATTATCATTCAGAATACTTAAGTAAATAACCAAAGACCAGATTTGCACAACCAAGTCCTAGGGAGAACAAGCGAGTTTGGAATTATACAAATAGGGTTAACCATAGTAATTTCTCAAAAGACTATAGGTACCCTCATCAGAAAAGGTCATACTCCAAACCCTCAGTACCTTCACAAAGTACTGATAGAAAGTTCCCTAACCAAGATGCTTCTAGCAAACACTCAAATGTAAGACCTAGGAGGTACAACCACTACAAACCTAGAAGGCCTTACAACACAAGAAAATATGCTAGAATCAAGAACCCAACTCCTAAAGTTACAACTAAATGGGTTAAGAAAGAAAGTACTGCTGGGGTAGAACCAGTACTTTCAGAGGTTAAAGGTGAAAAAGGGAAAATTGATCATGATAAACCAACAGTTTTGGAAACAAAAACCTTAATTCTTGATCATGTTTTCAAAGACAGTGGTGATTACATACTAAAAAATTTTGAGTATGTCACTCCACAAGGGGAACATAAGTCAGTAATGGCTTCGGTTCCTAAAAATAACTAACCTTTTTCATGTGAATGCAGGGCAACCCAGAGGAAGAGCTTAAAGATCATCTTATTGTAGATAGTGGTTGCTCTGGCAGTATGACAGGAGAAAAGGAGCTCTTGTCAGATTTTAAAGCTTATTTTGGAGGAAAAGTTGCATTTGGGAATGATCCTGATGAAGGAAGAATAACTGGCAAAGGAACTATCAAGGCAGGAAACATTGATTTTGAAGATGTTAGATATGTAAAGGAGCTCAAATTCAATCTTTTGTCAGTCTCTCAGATTTGTGATAAGAAGTACCCTGTGTTATTCTTTGACACAGAATGTCTTATACTTTCTCCTGATTTCAAGTTAGAAGATAGAAACTTGGTGATGCTGAGAGCACCAAGAACTAATGATGTGTACAGCATAGACTTAAAGAATGTAAACTCTGCTGAAAGAGCAACATGTTTGATTGCAAGAGCAACTATGGAAGAAGCACATCAATGGCACAGAAGATTGGGGCATGTCAATTTCAAGAACATCAATAAGCTGGTCAGAGGTAATTTAGTTAGAGGTTTACCTTCTAAAACATTCAAGAATGATCACTCATGTCTTGCTTGTAAGAAGGGTAAACAGCACAAGGCTTCTTGTAAGAAGATTGATGAGAAAACCATTAGAGAGCCTTTGGAATTGCTGCACATGGATCTGTTTCGACATGTTTCAGTTGTTAGTCTGAATAAGAAGAAGTACTGCTTGGTTGTAACAGATGACTGTAGCAGATTTAGTTGGGTCTTTTTCTTATGCTTTAAAGATGAAACTTTTGATGCTATTCATGATCTAATAATAGCACTTGAAAATCAGTTAAGACTCAAGCTTAGAGGCATTAGATGTGATAATGGGACTGAGTTCAAGAATCAGCTAATGGATGAATTTTGTGCCAAGAAAGGAATTAAAAGAGAGTTCAGTATTGCTAGAACTCCTCAGCAAAATGAGTTGCAGAAAGAAAGAATAGAACTCTTATAGAAGCAGCAAGGACAATGCTTGCAGACTCTCAATTACCTATTCCATTATGGGCTGAGGCTGTAAGTGCTGCTTGTTATGTGTTGAATAGAGTATCAGTGACTAAACCTCAAATGAAGACACCTTATGAGTTACTCATGGGAAAGAAGCCAAGCATCAAGTTTATGAAACCTTTTGGATGTCCCCTAACCATCTTAAACACTGCTGATAATTTGGGCAAATTTGATGGGAAGTCAGATGAATGATATTTATTGGGATATTGTACCAATAGCAAAGGATTCAGAGTGTACAACAGGGCTACCAAAAAGGTTCAAGAATGTCTTCATGTTGACTTTCTGGAAGAACAAGAAAATTCTAAAGGTAAAGGTCCTGATTGGATGTTTGATCTTGATTTAATGTCTTCATCAATGAATTATGTACCTGTAAGGGAAGAAAATCAAGCTGCTCCCACTGAAGAAGAAGCACAATACATTGTTCATGATGTTAATTTAAGATCTGAAGATGAGCCAAATGATAATGCCAATGAAGAAAAAGAAAAGTACTTCTGAGCCTCAAGGTACTGCTAAACCTAACAGTACTGTTGATCCTCAAAGTACTGTTCCACCACAAATCCCAGTATCTGATGAAGATCAAGCCATTGAAGATGAAATTTCTAGGATGATTTTTCAAGAAACAGTGGCTAAGTCTTATGAAGATGAACAAAGGAGAGCTTATGAAGCAGAAAAGAAGAAGGCAAAAGGCACTGCCAGTACTTTACCCCAAAGTACTGCTAATATATTTGAAAGTACTTTTCAACCTTTAGATACTTCAAATTGGATAAATACTGATGCTGTTCATGATTCTAATATGCCTGACTTAGAAGATACTGATGATCCAAACAAGATCACTTTAGAAGACACTGATGATGAATTGGATCAAGAAGGCATTTTCTCAGATTCTAATAAAGATCCTGATTTAACTAATTTGGAAGATAATCTTGGAGTCTCACCAACTCCTACTCTCAGAATTCACAAAACTCATCCTGTTACCAACATAATTGGACCCTCAGCTTCAGGGGTGCTCACAAGGACTAAGGCTAAGAATATGTCTCAACAATATACTTCTTTACTTAGTTTTATCTACAAGCAAAACAGGGTGAATCACAAGGATCAGAAGTTGTGTTTATTTGCTTGTTTTCTATCTCATGAAGAGCCCAAGAATCAAACAAGCATTAGCCAAGGAAAGTTGGGTGGAAGCTATGCAAGAAGAACTCCTACAGTTTAAACTTCAAGAAGTTTGGGTATTATGTGATTTACCTGATGGAAAGAAATTGATTGGAACTAAATGGGTCTTTAGGGTAAAAAGAGATGAAAGAGGGAATGTTATCAAGAACAAGGCAAGGTTAGTGGCTCAAGGATATAGATAGGAAGAAGGAATAGACTATGATGAAGTTTTTGCTCCCGTGGCAAGGCTTGAAGCCATCAGGCTATTATTGGCTTTTGCATCCTATATGGGATTTCCTGTATATCAAATGGATGTTAAAAGTGCTTTTCTATATGGCAAAATTACAGAAGAAGTTTATGTCAAACAGCCTCCTGGTTTTGAAGATCCTGCACACCCAAACAAAGTCTACAAGGTAATCAAGGCTCTGTATGGCCTTCATCAAGCTCCAAGAGCATTGTATGAAAGACTTTCCAATTTTCTACTACAACATAGTTATAGGAGAGGAGCTATTGACAAGACTTTGTTTATCAAGAGAGATAAGAAGGATATAATGCTTGTCCAAGTGTATGTAGATGATATTATTTTTGGTGCTACTAAGAAATCTATGGTGAAGGAATTTGAAGATCTTATTCAGAAAGAGTTTCAGATGAGTTCAATGGGAGAATTAACATTCTTCTTGGGACTTCAAGTGCAACAGTCAAGCAGTGGAATATATATTTGTCAAGATACGTATGTTGCAGATATCCTTAAGAGATTCAATTTCACAATTGTTAGGCCTACATCTACACCAGTGGATACTAACAAACCTTTGGGAAAAGATGAAGAAGGAGAAGATGTTGATGTCACACTATACAGGTCTATGATTGGATGTCTCATGTATTTAACTGCATCAAGACCTGATATTACTTTTACTGTATGTTTATGTGAAAGACATCAAGTTCATCCAAAGGTATCCCACTTGAATGCTGTCAATTAGGCAACAACCTAAGCTAGGCTTATGGTATCCTAGAGATTCACCTTTCCATCTCCAAGCTTTTTCAGACAGTGATTATGCTGGAGATAACTATGACAGAAGATCCGCAACTAGAGGATGCCAGTACCTTGGAAGCAGATTAGTGTCATGGCAATGTAAGAAGCAAACAATTGCAGCAACTTCTTCCATAGAAGCAGAGTATGTAGCTGCTGCAAGTTGTTGTGCACAAGTACTTTGGTTGCAGAATCATCTTTTGGATTATGGATTCAATTTCAAAAATACTCCTATCAACATTGATAATAAGAGTACTATCTGTATTGTCAAGAATCCAGTGTATCATTCCAAGACCAAGCACATTCAGATTCAACATCACTTTATAAGAGATTGCTATGAACACAGGTTTATCAATGTGGTTAAAGTTCATACTGATGATAATGTAGCAGATCTACTCACAAAGGGCTTTGATGTTTCAAGATTTACCTTTTTAGTTGTGAGTATTGGCATGATTAATATGTAAGCTATTTTTGAGGGGAGGTATTAGTAGTTATTAGTTAGTCATTATTTGAGGGGAGGCTACATGTATCCTTCAAAAGAAAAGATTTTATTCATCATTCTGCAAGTTCTTACAGTAACTATTCAGAAAGTTCATACATCATCATTGTTGTTACCAAGCTACTGACACAGACACAGACAACACAAGACTAAACAAACCAACATCTACCATAACCTACTACCAAGCTTCACACATCTACTCCATAGGCCTTTTTCCCTTGCCCTCATAGTTATGCTTTCCCTTTTGAGCACTTTTTCTCTTGTCATCAAAAGAAGCCTGCTTTCTTGGGCAAGCCAGGCCAAGAACTTGTTTGGGAGGTCTCTCTTTCCTTAGAACAGGCCACTTCATGTTCTTTATTGCTGATTCCAGGGCTTGAGTCGAAGCATGTGGAAGCTCATTAGCCAGAGATAAACCAGAGACAGATTTTTTCTTCTTGGGCTTTTTGTTGGTAGTGCTGGCTGCATCAGTTATGGAAGAGTTTGCAACACTTACTGATGAGGAAGATTCATTGGGTATCATCCATTGAACATGGGGAGGGAAGTAGTCCAACCATCCTGGATCTTCAAACTCAGAATTAGAGTAGTAGCTTATCTCTGAATCAGTGGAGCCCTCAGAGTCAGAGGAGATGTTGATAAAAGGATTATGACTCATTGTGTTTATTAGTTTTTGTGTTCTGATAGTGAAGAAAAAGATGAATGAAATTTGTTGTTGGTGAAGTTGCTTTTATTGGCAAAGTAAAGGTAAATGGTCATTGAATGAAGTGTATTGAAGTTCACTTACCATGGTAGTTTTGGGCATTAATTTGGGGAGATAGTCATTAATCAGGGTTGAGTTTCAAAGATATTTTGATCAAATAGTCAACATTCAAGATTTTTTTTGGGAAAGTACTTTGGTCAACAAACTGTGTGAGTTTATAACGGAAGGTACTGCTCCATATTTTATGGAACGTACTGCTTGGTGCTATTAAGGGTACGCTGACGTGTCAGATACTGTTCCAACGGTCAGATTTGTGGCTAACAAACTTTCGAAAGATATGGGGATAATCACTTCCAAAAATAACGGTAAAATTATTAATTAACCGTGATTTTTTGTATCTTATCCTTATATACCTCATATCTTTTCTTATTTATTCACCCTTATTCACCTTTCTTGTTACTTAAACTCATTCATACTTTTCACCGATCATTACTTCTCTCTCTCTAAACCTAATCACCATGGCCAATCGACGAACCAACACCAAACATAACATGATAGCAAACCTTGAGAAAACCCAAGATAACCTTGACTTTCATGGAATTATTGACTTTCTCACTGGAACCAACATCTGTTACTCAATCCTAGTCAACCCAAAGATTATTAGACCTTGGATATAAGCGTTTTGGGATACAGCAAGGTCACAGGTTGAAGATGGAGAGGATATTATTACTGCTACAGTTGCTGGGAGAGCTATTCGTGTCACAGAAGCAACAATCAGAGAGGCTCTGTTATTTGATGATGAAGGAGGCTCTGTTTTGTTTGGTAAACAAGAGATTTGGAACACACTCGGAGACATTGGGTATGAAGGACCTTTGGATAGGCTTACTTTTCAGAAAGCTATGGTTAGTCCTCATTGGAAATTTCTTATACATGTTTTGCTTCATTGTTTGAGTCCAAAGAGTACTGCTTGGGATCAGTTTAGCCATTCCATAGCTTCTGCCTTTGTTGGTCTTATTACAAATCAACCTTTCAATTTCTCATACATGATCCTTGAAGGTATGCTTACTCATATTAAGGCTGGCAAACCTTTTCTAATGTATCCTAGATTTGTTCAATTGCTTTTAGAGAATCCATTAGATGGGATACCAAAACCTCAGGATTATGTACCTACCATTAGGATGCCACCTAAAGTGTTTACTTTTATGTCTCATAAGGGAGTAAATTTTTTGGGTAGGAATACACCTCTCAATGCTTATATGTTAGAGGTAGCTCAAGATGTTAGGGATGAAGAAAACAATAGTGGTTCTGCACATTCTAATAATGATGATCAACCTGATTCTGCTGAGCATTCTGCCTCAGTACATAGCCCTACACCACCTATTGTTTCCCCTCAGCATGGTGTTTCAAGTGAAAGGACTCCCTCAGTGTCAGCTTCCTTGGATAAATCTGTTTCTGCTCAAGGTACTTCTCTACAAAGTACTTCTTCTAAAGGTATTGCTTCAGAGGATACACATGTACCTACTCCCAATGATTATACTTCCATAGGTGGGTTTCAAACACCTGGAGGATATGAGGGAATTGAAGGTGCTATGAGTTCTTCTGATTTGACTAAAGAATTGGAGAAGATGAAGACAACTGTTAATGCTCAGGTTGCAGAAATCAAGAAGCTACGACAGAAGTTCAGAAGGTTGAAGAAATTTGTTTGGCCTCTTGTTCAAAATTTTAGGCTTTAGGTGAAAGAAAAGAAGCAGTCTCAGAAGCCAAAGTCAAAATCTTCAAAGAAGTCTTCTAAATCCAAAAAGAAGCATAGAAGGTCATCATTTACCAAATTGGGGAGGAATCAAGATGAGAATTTGGATAAAGATGATGCGGAGGTTAAATATTCAGAAGATGCTCATTTGTGGCAATATCCAGAAAGTCCAAAGTCCCAGAAAGCTATATTGAAGAAGATGTGAATATTGCACAAGAGAAAGATACTAAGCAAGAAGATGATGAGCAAGAAATTGTTAAGCAGGATCTGGATGCACAGAATATTCAAAGTGCTGGTGTTCAAAGTACTGCTGCAGAAAACTTAAGTCTGCAAGGTACTGCTGAGCAAGGTACTTCTTCTAGGAATATTGATGAAAGTGGAGTCACTGCAGCTGGACCTTCTACAATGAATTATGAAGATGAAGCTGGTCCTTCTACTTTTGTACAGCAAGAAGATGTAAGAGTACATACTGCAAGTGATGATGAAACAATTGCTCAAGTTATGATGAATTTGAGGAGACCTACTGGAGGAATACATATTTCTGAGCCTGCACAAAAAGATGTTGAAAGTACTTCTGAATCAGAAGAGCTAGATCCAAAAGATAAAGGGAAAGGGATCAAGGTTCAGAAAGATGTTAAGAAGAAAAAGAAGAAATTTTCTATTGCTCAGATTAGAGAATTAGAGATTGCAGAGGATGAAGAGCTCGCTAGAAAGCAACAAGCTGAGTATGATGCTGAGTATTTGGCAGAAATTAGTAGGCCAATTACAAAGAAGCCAATGACTATTGCTCAGGAAAGGAACTGGATGATAAGTTTCTTGAGAAGAAGAGGACACAAGAATTTACATAGAATGAGGTATCCAGAAGTGAAAACTCTGTGGGATAAAGTACAAGAAGATATCAGAAAAGAAGTAGAAAACTTTGTACCCATGGAAGTTGATAGAAAGAAGAAATTAGAAGATATCAGAAAGGAACAAGCTGAGGAAAGAAGATTGAAAAGAAAGAAAGTAGTTCAAGATGATCAACTAACAAAAAGATTGAAGATGATTCATGAAGACACAGTTGATGAACTTAGAAACTATTTCAGAGTTGTAGACTTTGAGAATAAGAAGGCTGAAGATTCTGGAAAGAAGTCCAAGATAATCTCATTCTCTGTGGTTGAATCAAAAGAAGGGAATTATCTTATGTTCAACAGAGAAGATGAAAGCTTCACAACATTCAATATGTTATGGGATGTGTTGCATTGTATTACAAGGGCAGATCTGTATGACTTATATGTGTAAGTGCAGACATACTATGTAGAGATTGAAGCTTCAGGAGTGGGATTAATTTTGCTTGGAGACTTAACTACCATCTGGGAAACTGAAGAAACAAGTGTTGATCCTCTGTGGAATGATCAAGAGAATTGGGAAATAACAAGATGGAGATTCTTTGAGTCATCAGGAGTTTATGCACTAGAGATGGAAGATGGTACCATGATTCATATGCTTGCTGAGAGGAGATATCCATTGATTAGAGAAATTATGCTCAGAATGCTGGATCATGGAATGGAACTTGAAGATGAATCTGAGGTAGCTTTGGATGTTATCAAGCTATTTATCAGATGGATCAAGTCTGAAGAGTAATATTGCATAATACTGGTATGATTTGTTTTGTAAAATAAGTATTTTTCAAAGTACTGTAAAGAAAAACAATACTTTAACAAAGTACTGCTTGCTGATATAAACCAGTATAAGTCCTTTAAAATAAAATAAAATGTTTTGATGTTTAAAAGAAAAGTAAAAGGATTTGAAAAGAAACACATGGTGTTAGTATTTATACTGCACAACAAATGGTAATCAACTCACCATGTTTAACAAACAAGAAAGAGTTTGACTCATCATGAGGGTACGGCTCTGATGTGATAATCAAATCCGTTTTTAGTTGACAATTTACTAAAAATTGTATGGTTTCAACTCACCATATCTATATAAGTAAAGAGTTGGCTAGCCCACAAGGAAAAATGGCTTGTGATAAAGGCTGTGGAAAATCCATTTTTGGTAATTAGTTCACCATGATTTATATCAAAGAACTAACTAGTCCAAAAGCAAACAGCTATTGGTAAAGACTACTCAAATCCGTTGATAGCTGATGATTTGCTAAAAGTCATAATTTTCAATGATTCACCTCTCACAGGAGTTAACACACCTGGAAGTGATGAGAATAGTATAAAACTTTTAAAGATTTGATGATTACTGTACCAAAATGTTGCTGAGTTGCTGAGAAGATTTATTGAAAGAAAAGATGCTGATGAAGAGTACTTTGACACATGACAGATAGAAGACAAAGAAATAAAGAAGCAATCTTTATGAATAATTAAAGATTTGAAGATTAAAGATAACAAAGAAACTTGAAATCAAGCAAGTGGAGTTCAAGTTAGGGGAGGATTGTTGAGATAAAAAATATCAAACTACTTCTGTATGTCAAAGTACTGCTGCATGAAGAATAAAGTCAAAGTACTGCTGAATGTAAAAGTTAAAGTACTGCTGCTACTGAAGAATGCTTAAAGTACTTCGAAGGAAACAAGGACTTATGTGCAATATTAGCTAAGGATTAATGTGTAATATTGAACGAATATTCTAGAATTAGTTAGGGATAATGACTTGTCATTCAAGGATTATATGTTGTAAACTGACTTAAGGTTATCTATATAAAGAGCCTTAAGGGGTATTAGTCGATATAAGTTTTATAAGTTTTAGAGTTGTTAAAAGTCGATAAATAGTTAGGGATTGTTAGTGAATCTGTGTAACAAAGCAGGTTCAAAGTTTGGATAATATAAAAGTTCTTCTTAAGCTTTGTGTTAGTAGATTCCGCATACTTTACAAGGTTAAACAGTGTTTCAATATTAATAGTGTTGAGTTTACTTAATATTATTAAATCTTTACAAGCTACAAAAGTAGTTTGATCAGAGTACATCGATCAACAGTATTGCCTTCATGTGATGTAGTGACTTAAGAACCATCATGCTCACACCCTTCTGTATCTGGAGACTTAACATCAGAGTTGTGGATCAGGAGACTTTTTCATCAGAGTTGCGGAAACGTTGTTGGTAGTCTCTCAACATTTGTTGTAGTAAGTCTCTCTTAGTCATTGATAGTGAGTAGGGTGTATGAGCATGAGGTATGGATTGACCCGATTCAGCTGGAAATAGGAGCCATTAATGCCATCTTTATATGTGTCCCTGAAATAAAACAGTTAGCAATAAAGATAGAGAACGAATATGGCTTTGTCATTCGTTCTGCGAGGACAGACTACCCTCCGGTTTTGTGAAAACCGACCTGTGATCAGATAGAGTCTCTTTTAAAGAAGACTTTTCTTGACAGGAATTTCCAGCTTGTAGTAATGAATTTTCCAAAGAATCCACTTTGGAATCTTCATACTTAGCATGTTCTCATACCGGAACGTCTCAAAGCAAACAGCACGATAGAGTGAATCGGTGAATTGACATTCACGGATTGATGAGAAATTGATTTATAGAAATCACTCGCGTGTCATATGATAAACATTTTTGAGACACGACGAGAGGTTTTAGCTTAGAATCACATTTCCATCAAAAATACTTTTGTTTGAAATATTGTACACAATCAATGTGCTCAAAAATTAGTTTGTGAGCACACTGAAAGGTTTTTGCAAAAGTATCCGTCAATCCATATCCTGGAACAAGTTTGATTCGAATTTTGAATCGCACCATTGTTGCTTTCCAGTTGTCACTTGATCATTGATCCAAGATGGATCTCACATGTCACCTACCAAGAGCTTGAAAGATGTTCGCTCTAGAATGATTTCCATCGTCATTGTGAATATTTTCATATCACTCGGATGTTCTGGCAATACCACAAGGATAATGCGTAGGACTCTAAATATTTTATCTTATTTTCCACATTGTGTGAAACAATAAGCATATTTGGAATGTGTCCTATCGAGATTTATGGATGATCTCATGGCTCTAGACTCAATAGTGCGTTTTGATCCGCTCCTGGAGACTGGGGAGGCGTCTCCTGTTTTAGGTATCAACATAGCTCACAATGAGCGGTCGATACATTACACAGGGTTCCCCGTGAGAATGAAACAAGCTCTTTTAAGAGAACTTGAGTGGTTGGGAAGTTTAGTGCAGTGCGTCACTGGGTCCATGACGTCTTGTCTTTAATACCGGTGTTACCTTAGTAACCGCCAGTAGCTTATGAATTGAACCCGGTTTCTGCCCTAAGGTTGAATATATGGAGGGCTATTTCTTTTCACCCTTTCTCATTACATTTCTTTTTAATTCTTCAACCCCTTCAGTGCTTACCGAGACTTCACCACTAGAACCTTGTTGGGTTTGTTCCAGTCCTAGCTCTATCTCAGTTCGCACTCTTCCCTTTCACACTTTTCTCCTTTTTTCCAATCATTCCTAAGGACTTCTAATCTATCTAGAGGATTGTCCCTGGGAAGATCCTTCCGGTTCTGGTGGATCATGGGAGCTCATACCTAACCTTAACCATCCTTATAACTCCGTGCATAAAGATAAATGGTCGGTCTTTGGTATTATTTCCACAAACGCCTTTGCTCCCCCTCAATATGTGCATCGGTATACGAAAGAGTTTAGCACATATGTGGGAGCCTATTATTGAGTCCAAAAGATCACATTTGATATCAGATTTCATATTTAAATCACATTCTCTCCCCCGATCAAAATTTTCAAATCTTTCGAGATTTTTTATGTCAATTGATTTAAATAAGTTAGAAAGCTTTTGGGAGAGAAATGCGGTCAGTTTTAATATTTTCTGATAAAAAGGAACCTTTTTCTTGCCCCCCCTCAATCTGTGAGGGAGGTTGATATGTGTCAGATTCGATGAGTTTACAAAAGATTTGAAGTTTTAACGAAAACTCTTTGAAGATGTACTCATTCTGACACATAACTATCACAATCATTTTGTTGCTTTTGTACAAAGTGGAGAGTTTTGATGTTACATAAAATTTTGAGAAATCATTCTCCCCCTCAATCAATGACGGATGTTAAAACTGAAATATTTTTCATAAAATATAAAAGTCATTGATTGAGAGAAAAGTTTATCAAACATTTGAGTTCAATTTGATTTTTAATCAAAATCTCATGGTACCACCAAGTTTTGCACAAATACTTTCCGGAAAAATCATCGAAGGGAAAGTATTTGGCGATAAAAAGAAGACTTCTCTTTTTTATCAAGAAATAATGCACTGAAACGTACATTAGATCGAGGGTGCATGAATATAAAGTAATTCACGCTCGGATGAACGGCACCCTTTACTAGGAACAACCGTCTTTTTGGCGACGTGTTTTCCTCATTTCGAATACCGGGTTGCTATATGAAGTAATAGCAAGCCATATTTTTTAAGTCCGGGTTACAGTCTGAAATGACTGCAAGCCATATTTTTTAAGAATATTTTGAGGAACGACATTTTTAGAAAGGACTTTATTTGAAACCGAAACACTCTTGCTCAAGCATATGTATGATTCCGTGTCATTAGTGAATGACATTTCTAGACTCGTACATAATATTGATTACACAAGAGACATGTCGTGAGAATAATATTTTTGTATTTTATATGATTTTTCAATTTTTTTTATGGTTTTTTTTCTGTTTTTTTTATAGGATTTATATTTTTCTATTTACAAGTTAGTATATATATATATATATATATATATATATATATATATATATATATATATATATATATATATATATATATATATATATAGGATAGGAGATATGTACGAGAACTGTAAGAGTTATATGGATACAAGAAGTAGGACACAAACTCTATACAGTACAAGTTACAAAATAATCACAGCATCCAAAATACACATATAACACAGAACCCCACCACCGAACACATCATTCAGTGCGTTGTAGAAGGTGGTAGTCACCAGCTCGAACTCTGCCACCCACGTAGCACTCCAAACTACGGAAGATTCTTCTCAATTTCAATCTCTTGCGGATACCAGCCATAAATTTCTTGTTCCGTGTCAGGTCATGGTTAGTCCAGTGGTTGGTATATCGTCTAGATCCATAGTCATACACATGGTATTCTTTCACTCTAAAGTCCAAAGCCTCTTCAACCATTTGTAAAGTACCATCGCTGAACTTGTGTATTTCATTGAAGCGCAAAACCATAGGAACATTGTATCTGTCACGAAATACTACAGCCAGAGGAGATTCTATGACCGTAAAATCAGCAACTGGTTCCAGACGATTGACATCCCATAGAGGTCGCGTGAGATTGAGCTGAGATTGGTAGCTTTCTATGCCAAGCTGGAAATCTTCGACCCGTTTTCTAATGACGATACCCCTGATCCAATGAAGTACGGCAAACACAAGAGATTTCTTTTCACGAGATGGCAGGTGATGCAGCTTTCCTTGAAGGTGGAGCAGATACAGATCTTCGAAATCATTAGGGTGAAGATGTTTGAAGTCACATTCGGATATGACGTAGTCTTTGAAGTCAGCTCGACGGAGTGTTACACTCTTAAGGTAGTCATATCCATGGATAGGATGAATCTGTATCTTAACCACACTGATGATCTGAAGTGGTGATCGAACATACTTTCGGTCACTTAGAGCTTGAAATCGATCAATGTAAAATTGCTGCTTCTTTAGCCACCAGTGAGAAATACCCAGAGATGCGGAGATGTCGTAGTAACATTCTTGATCAATCCACATGCTGTCAGGGACAAGCTGTTCCAACCCGATATCTGAATATTGGGCAGCTTTCATCTTGGTGATGGACAAGGCCGACTTGCATTGTTTACTACCAAGCTTAAGATATTCAAGGTCTTTGTTGAAGAAGAATTCTGCTTGGATAGTAACATTTCCAGGATTTCCACCCAAAGGAAGTGGATTGTTGTAGTTATACTTCATAATCCCTTCATCCACAATGTCGTTGAACATCTTGTGACACTCTTCCATTTGGTATTGTAGATGATTTACATCCTGATGAAATGCTTTGACAATGTTGAATGCCGGTCCTTCCAGGTTTTTCTGAGTAAGCCTTGATAGACCACTCTTCTTACAAAACCATGTGATGAATGTCCCCATATCACCTGTTTGTGAAAGCAGAGAGTCTTCGGAAGGAGGAACGAAGCTGGTGGTGATAGCATTGATCCAGTTGTTGTCATTGGTTGGCTGATCTGAAAAAGGAATTGTCCAGTCAGGTTCAGGTGATTGTGATTGCTTGTTATCGGGTTTGAGTCGTAGAGGAATCATCTTCATCGTCATCGGAAGAATCAGTATGCTGAGGAATGACAGATGCTTCATTGAAGACAAGATTATCTATGACATGAGATGCAATAGATGTTGCACCAACGTCAATGCTAGTCCACGCAACATACTTAACTTGTTTGGCCTGTTTGGAAGGTACTGACTTGGATGACTTGTCAGTTTGTTGTTTTTGAGATGGTGATGAGGTGGGTTGTGATGGTCTAGTAGGAGCATGAAACCCACTAGGTAGAGAAGGAGTGCCTGATGGACAAGATGCCCCAGCAGGTGGAGGAGGTGGAGGACGTTGAGGAGGTGATCCAGATGGTGGCCTGGGATGACCCTGACGCCTCTGTTTTCTTTTTCTTTCAATTTCCATGTCTCTGGCGTGTTCCTCAGCGTCATCTTGTTTGATGGAGGCTTCTAATGCTTCATACAATTTGACATGTGCCTCATGTCTTGTATGTTGACCTTTTTCGTACATGCTGTGCTGCAAGATTACTTTCATATCATTGATGGGTAGGTCTTTGAATCTGGATCTGAGGGGAGCTTCAAGAGCAATGTTGACCGCTTCAGCTACCTGTTCGTTGATTTCCTGAGATACTTGTTATTCAAGATCAAGATGCTCCAACTTGTACAATATGCTGCCGTGATTAGTAATCGTTTTTGGCAGATCGAGATTCACTAATTTTTTGAATTACTGAGGCATGCTTATCCAACTTCTAATGGATAGTGAGGTTATCTTGAACAATATCAGCTGTGATGCCAGCTAATGTATTCAGATCCAGTTTCTTCTCAGTGGTAGCAGGAGTGGCAGATTCAGTCAGTTTCTCTTGAGTTGTAGCAGCTTGTAGGGTGTCAGTGTTATCAGGAGCTGCAGTAGGAATTGGTGCAAACCTGGTAGTAATGGTGGAATTGTCTTGCTCAATAGCCACATCAACCATTGAAACAACTTCTTCTCTCTTATCACCAGACTTGTCACCTTCAGCATCATCAAGCTTATCCACGAGGAATAGATCTCCAAAAGTATCATGATTCTTAAACGATGCCAGGGTTCCAGTAGAGCTGTCAGGTTCCACGGAAAGCTTAGGATCATTTGTCTTGAAAATTGCCTTGTAGATCGGGATAAGCAGTGGATACAAATTCGTCATCAAGTGGGTCAATTGGTGTTACAGACTCAACAGCTTTATCCTGCACAGGTTGGTTATTGGTGACATCTTGGGTAGCTGATGAGGCGAAAAATGAACCATTTTTAGGGGGTCATTTAAGCCCGGAATTGAATTTATTTGATCAAATATTTCCCTAAATCGTTCCTTTTATGATTTTAGGTACTTTGGGAGTGAATTCTGGAAAAGGAAGCATTTTGGACGTTTTTGGAGCATAAAAGTGAAGAAAACGGCAAAGACTTAATTTTCCTTGCTGGGAATAGTACCTGATGGCGTCAAGAGCATTCATGTGACGGCGTCAAGAGTAAAAGTGGTGACGGTCCAGAAGAAACGTGACGGCGTCACCCAAGGCCGTCACGTGTTAACTTATCAAAACTGGCGCGTGGAGTAGCTGATATTGTTTTGGTCATAACTTTTGCATACGAACTCGGATTTAGGTGATTCAAAAGCCCACGCGAAGAGGACGAAGAAATCTAAATTTTGGTGAAAAAATGGTCATGACGCCGTCATGTGTAATGAGCTGGCGCCATCAAGATGGGCCGACAGAAAACTTGCCTATAAATATAACATCATAACTTCACTTTTTGTAAGCACTAAACCCTAAGGTCGATTCCTGGGTTTAGGTAGGTGTTTTTCTAGCAACTTAGAGGGTTTCAATCACTCCATAAACATCTTGTAATAGTTTGATGATTCTATCTTAATTCATGTCTTCAATTTTCATTATTGTTGCTTGTTCTTCATTAATTATGCTTGGCTAATTCACCTTGTGTCTACTTATGATTGTGTGAAACTTGTATATAATTGATTAGATCTTATTGATTCCTTGTTGATGTTTGTGTCTATCTTCATCAATTAGGGTGTGACAACTTCAATAGGTCTAGTTGATTTAGCTTATAATTCTTGATTCCTATTGTCTCTTGTTTGGTTGATTGTATTCGATGTTAGGCTTAAGAAAACTGGCAGACTTCCATAGGGTAACATGCTTGAACATCTTAAGAAACATGAACCAATGCGTACTAGTTTATTATGGTTGTATTTAATGCATGAGCGAATTATAATGATCCCATGAATGGTATTAAGGAATACAACCCGTCAATTAAAACAAGGTGTGACAATTCAATAGGTAGAATTGGATAGCTAGCAAGGAGTAACATATCATAGGTAGATATGCTTCACTTATCTTGTAGAACCTTAGTTTACTTTTCTTGTTTATTAGTTTAAATTAGTAGCTTTTGGGTTAGTTGATTAGCAACTAATTCCGCCCACTCTTCCAATACCCGAGAATTTTACTTGTTTTTCATAAAATATAAAAACACAAAAAGAATCATCCTTCACCTTTAGACCTAGTTAGATTAATTTTCAATCCTAACGACACTATTCCTGAGTTGAACGATCCATCCCCCGGTACTTGTCACTATACTATACTACAACGATCAGGTACACTGCCTGGTGGGGGTTGTAAGCTTCTCGAGATCCCTCGAAAGGTAAAGCCTGGTGCAATTCCCACGCATCAAGTTTTTGGCGCCGCAGCCCGGGGAATAGTTATTTTTTAGGTTGAATTTGATTTTTATTAGGTCTACTCATTAGATTCCTATCAAGTGAGATTTTTTTTCTTTTTATTTTGTAGCTTTCTCGTTGTCTATCTTTTGTTTGTGACTTTGTTTGTAATTTGCTTCAAATGGACTTTACAATTAGACTTCTAAGATTGAAAGATAAGGTTGAGTGGCTAGAACACCAAAGAGTTCAAAATACCTCATTTAGAGACACCTATGAATCATATGAGCCTTCACCTAGGATAGATTCTTATGAACAACCTAAATGTTTAAGATCTAGTTTTAGTGAGGCCAATAGGAAATGCGACCTTGTTTGCCAAGGAATTATGGAGAGAGCCGTTGCAACAAATCATAAGTTGGATGAAGCACTAGGTTTGCTTTTATCACTACCTAAGAAAACAATTGAGGAGGATTTAGCCGAACATGATCACATTGATCAAAAAAACCTAGGTTTTATGATCGATGATGATGAATCTCAAGAAACAGATGATGAATCTTTTGGGCAATTTGTATTAGCAGTCAGAATATTGAGGATGATCCTTATGATTCGGATATGGAAGTTGAGATGCCTAGAGAAGCACTTGAGATACTTGGGAAAATGTTAGAGTTAGATTATAATAAAACACATGTTGAGGATATAGGTGATCTTGACACATGGAATGATGAGGTAAATAACATAAGCCCACAAAATACTCAACCATCATTTGAGGCACACACACCGCCCGTGACTTACCCGGAAGAAGTAGAAGAAACTTTAGGAATTCCGATGGAGGTAGAACCCTTGGACCAGGCACCACTTGAGGATATAGGTTTGAATACTTGTAGTGATAACCTTACTCCTAGTTCTAGGGAATTTCCTAGTTTTGATGAACCGGAACCTCAATCTTTACACACCTTTCCATCCTTAGATATATTTCTAGGAGACAAAAAAGGAACCGACCCACCCATCAACCAATATTATCCGGGTAGTTTTAGGATGAAGGAAGCCATTCACTCACCCCCTTCACCTCACGTGGCATATTTCCACCCTAAGGGTGTGTATCACTACTTCCACCCGCACTTAATTCAAAGTGTAGGGAAAACCTCCCCTATTTCCATTAAATAAGGGTAGAGTCAGGCTCGTGACTCGAAAAAAAATAAGCGCTTATTGGGAGGCAACCCAAGCTTTATTTATTTATTTGTTTGTTTGTTTGTTTGTTTATTTGGTTTTATTTGTTTCCGTATGCATGTTTTATTTTTGTTGTTTGTGGCTCATGTTTCAAAGTAAATTGTGAAAATGCTTTATTTTGTTTTTAACTTCGTCTTAATTACATATAAAGGTATTTTGCAAAAGCTAAGTGTAAGGGGAGACCCAAATTTGTTTATAAGAACGAAATTGAGCATGATCCACAACAATATTAAATGAACATGTATATTAGTAATTGTTAGAGTCAAATGCTTGTATTGAGTCATAATGATGTTTTGCAGGATTTTCCAGGAAGTAGGACATAAGTTTTTTCAGAAATTTACCGGAAACTTAACATAAAGATTTCTGCAGGTCACTTCTGACGGCGTCAGGAATTAATTCCTGACGGCGTCATGTGTAAAATTCTGAAAAATTTTGCGAGTTTTGTTTATACCGGAGTTATAAAGTTTTTGTTGATTCTTTAGTTTTATAAACTCCAGGAAATCTGCAAACATTCATTACACAAGCATTATATCTTTAATTGTTTTGTTTTTATTCCTAAGTCTGGAATTACATCTAGTTGTGAGTTCTCTTTGTTCGGGTTGATGCTTTGGGTTTTTGTGATTGTTTTCTCAGGTTTAACAGGTTATGTATGACAAGAAGATGATTTATATTCTGGAAAGGAAGCTTTGATTGTTCATTTTCTTGGAGGAAGATCTAACCTTGTTACCACACTATCCATACCGAGCGAATCAGGGGAGTATTTGATTTCATTCTTTTACCTGTTTTACTTTTACATTCTTTAATTGAACATTGGGGACAATGTTCATCCTAAGTGTAAGGGGAGGGTAAATAATGATACCTTATAGATAAACTTGCACTTGAGTTTGTTTGTTTGATGGTAGGTGTGTAATAAAACTATAAGAAATACTTGTTAGTGTAACTTTAGCGCCAAATTTAAAATTTTTTTACAACATTTAGGAGTGAAACTTTAGCCTTAGCAAGCGTCTCATGGATAGGAGTCGTATGACTAGCACAAAACCGTACCATTCAGAAAAATTTTCCACCCAAATATGTGAGGTTTGCCTTTAGATTTGGTAGGAAAAGCATTTACTATTAGTGCTTATGAGTGTAACGGTAGCATTTAGATTCTAGAACTTGCGTTAGTGATGCATCCCGAGACCGCTAGTGAGACTAAATTCGTGTAGTAGGATTTACTACATGATAAGAGGCATTAGGATCACCCTTGTGTTAAACCCGTATCATAATTACTTGACCATTTAAGTCATGTTACTTGGCTAGTAAAGTCAATTAATTTTTCCCACACCTTAGCGTTGTACTCATTTTTAGTACACGAAACCCCTAGTACACCCCTCCGAGCCTATCTTTTCATTTCTAACTTTAAGCATCTTACTTAAAGGAACAATTTGTTACACCCCACTTAAATGTACAACCAAATCGCCTTAGCCTTCCGTGTATGTACTCATCTTTAGTGCATTATTGTTATTTGTATAAACCCTTAGTTAATTATCTAATTGATTACATGGTTGCTAAATCGAGTCATATCCTTGTACATATTGTTTTGGGACGATTGGGACTCATGGGTAAAGTACTTATTTATAGGGAAGAACATCTATTATTACCCCCATATGTACGTTAATCTTAAAAGTACTCTAAGTGTTTTGATTATCTTAATTCGAGTCATTAGATTAGCTTATTGTAAAGTATGTAAAGATTCAAGTGTAAGGGGAATGTTCATTCCCTATGATGTATTATTTTGGATGGTAGGGTAAGAGTGTATGCAAAAAAAAAAAAAAAAAAAAAAAAAATGATAAAAAAAGAAAAGAAAAGAATAAAAAAAAATCGAAAAAAAATGAAAAGAAAAGAATAAAAAAAACATACGGACTACCATCCCGTTTCATTCTATGTTCATTTTATGTTTTTGTTATTTTTCATTTATTAGCTTAAGTCGAGTCTAGTCTTGGCTTAGCAACGCCATATTGTACATGTAATTAACCAAGATGATTAACTCGCCACCAGTAAAGACTGCCTATATCCAACAAAACCGTGTATTCCATATCCCTACACCTAACGTTACAACCCTTTAAAAGACCCCTTTGATAGTTTATCCTAGGTGCTTACGCCATGTGGTGGAGGTTTGATCCTTTCCCAAGCCTATGGTAATCTATTTTTCTATGACAGGTAGTGAGAGATGTTTTCCATTTTCATATTGTGATATTACTGTATTACACCCGAGAGATGTGAGTATCTAAACACTATTTGTGAGGTGCTAGTGTATGACCTCCGTGCTTGTCTTTGGTCTTTAGTGGAACGATTATCTGGTGTAATTACTTTTATATTAGTGTTGAATGACCCCTAACTTGTATTTTGATTAGAATAAAAGCGCATTTCCTTGAGGACAAGAAAATTTCAAGTGTAAGGGTATATGATGAGGCGAAAAATGAACCGTTTTTAGGGGGTCATTTAAGCCCGGAATTGAATTTATTTGATCAAATATTGCCCTAAATCGTTCCTTTTGTGATTTTAGGTACTTTGGGAGTGAATTCTGGAAAAGGAAGCATTTTGGACGTTTTTGGAGCATAAAAGTGAAGAAAATGGCAAAGACTTAATTTTCCTTGCTGGGAACACTACCTGACAGCGTCAATAGAATTCATGTGACGGCGTCAAGAGTAAAAGTGGTGACGGTCCAGAAGAAACGTGACGGCGTCACCCAAGGTCGTCACGTGTTAACTTGTCAAAACTGGCGCGCGGAGTAGTTGATATTGTTTTGGTCATAACTTTTGCATACGAACTCGGATTTAGGTGATTCAAAAGCCCACGGGAAGAGGACGAAGAAATCTACAATTGGTGAAAAAATGGCCATGACGCCGTCATGTGTAACGAGCTGACGCCGTCAAGATGGGCCGACTGAAAACTTGCCTATAAATATAACATCATAACTTCACTTTTGTAAGCCCTAAACCCTAAGTTCGATTCCTGGGTTTAGGTAGGTGTTTTTCCAGCAACTTAGAGGGTTTCAATCACTCCATAAACATCTTGTAATGGTTTGATGATTCTATCTTAATTCATGTCTTCAATTTTCATTATTGTTGCTTGTTCTTCATTAATTATGCTTGGCTAATTAACCTTGTGTCTACTTATGATTGTGTGAAACTTGTATATAATTGATTAGATCTTATTGATTCCTTGTTGATGTTTGTGTCTATCTTCATCAATTAGGGTGTGACAACTTTAATAGGTCTAGTTGATTTAGCTTATAATTCTTGATTCCTATTGTCTCTTGTTTGGTTGATTGTATTCGATGTTAGGCTTAAGAAAACTGGCAAAATTCCATAGGGTAACATGCTTGAACATCTTAAGAAACATGAACCAATGCGTACTAGGTTATTATGGTTGTATTTAATGCATGAGTGAATTCTAATGATCCCATGTTAGGAGCTTCTTGCAGGCTCGACATAGGA
Source organism: Artemisia argyi (assembly GCA_030686995.1). Taxonomy (NCBI): domain Eukaryota; kingdom Viridiplantae; phylum Streptophyta; class Magnoliopsida; order Asterales; family Asteraceae; genus Artemisia; species Artemisia argyi. The sequence goes on along the minus strand of CM060682.1, from coordinate 128,981,023 downwards.
GTGAAGTAGGAGCTTATAGAATTGGGGAAGTAAGTGCGCCACTCCACGAATGGTATTAAGGAATACAACCCGTTAATAAAAACAAGGTGTGACAATTCAATAGGTAGAATTGGATAGCTAGCAAGGAGTAACATATCATAGGTAGATATGGTTCACTTATCTTGTAGAACCTTAGTTTACTTTTCTTGTTTATTAGTTTAAATTAGTAGCTTTTGGGTTAGTTGATTAGCAACTAATTCCACCCACTCTTCCAATACCCGAGAATTTTACTTGCTTTTCATAAAATATAAAAACACAAAAAGAATCATCCTTCACCTTTAGACCTAGTTAGATTAATTTTCAATCCTAACGACACTATTCCTGAGTTGAACGATCCATCCCCCGGTACTTGTCACTATACTATACTACAACGATCAGGTACACTGCCTGGTGGGGGTTTTAAGCTTCTCGAGATCCCTCGAGAGGTAAAGCCTAGTGGAATTCCCACGCATCAGTAGCTAAGTTGGAGTCATCACCCTTGAGAGCTGAGCTGGTATCTGTCTCCGATCCACTCTTGTTGGCAGGTTGCCCAAGACTTGGTGATGATGCTTTGTCAGGGGACATTTTGGCAGATGAAGATGTTGGTGATCGTCTTTTGAGGATATACTTTGAGCTGGTCGATTTGGAGGTAGGAGATGATATATTCAACAAAGTGTGTGCAACCAGTTCCTCCTTGGCAACATCTTTGACTTTTCCTACCACATGCTAGAGCTGTGAGGTTTTGTCTGCCACAGGTTCTTTGATGCTGACACCACTGACTGGAGGCACGGGTGGCATGTACACATCCTTCAAACTTTCAGCTATTGCCATTCGAACCATTTCTTCTTCTGTGAGAGGCAACTGTGTGGTGCTAGGTGCTACTTTAGGATCATCAACACTTGGTGGGTTATTCTTGGTGCTGGTTCTTTTTCCCCCTGTGGTGCGCTTCATCCGTTTAGTTCCTTCAGAAGACGCAGATGAGGTTGTTACACTCTTGCGTTTCTTGGATGTGATTCTTTTAGACTTAGTGGATAGGGAGGGCTCATTAGCAGATGCTTCCCGACTTGTCTTCAGAAGTTTGAGATAGTCCTCATAATACGGTGTAGTCAATATATCACGAGTGAGTAGAGTAGTGGGAATGTCTATGCCGAATATTATCTCGCTCGTACTCTTTGCATCATACTTGAGGAACCCAACTGGATGTTCATCTGTGGGTTGATGAAGAGGAGATTCATCTCTGGGGTGGAATTTAAGAGATCGTTGAAGACTTAATATGATCAACTTAGTGAAGCGAATGCTTGGAATCAGGAGCTTGGCTGATCGTTTTTTACCATCTTTGTTTGCTTCGAGATTTGCCTTATCGACCAAGAACGAATGAATGGACTGACTGAATTCCTCCCAGATCCATTCAGCAAAGTTGATGTTCTTCCCATTAACAATGCCCCAGAGAATTTATAGAGATAGAGCTCTAAGTCTTTCATACCCAGATGTTTTGCCCGTCAGACATAAGTTAATAAGGCTTGCAATGGCTCTCCATGGCTGATAGAGGTCATGGGTGATAATCGTGGAAAGCGTAGATACCTGAGTGGGGTACCCAAGTTCATTGACAAAGTCAATTAGGGTATCAGGATTAGGTGGGGGAGTGTATTCTACATTGTCACCTGTTGGTAATATCTGCAGTGCGCTACCATGAGTTTCCATAGTGATGTTCACCCAATGTTCATCCAGCTGACACTTGTATGTGTTGGTAGCTCTATCATGGCAGATAGTGTTCCAGAACTGCTGAATATAGATGTATGGGATCGTGGAGGATGCGGTGAAGGCATTGAAGAAAGTGGTATTTTTCAGTATGTCTATGGCAATTCTGAATATGGGATGATTCTGAGGTCTATCTGTCTTAACATAGCAGTTACTCTTTCCAATAGCTACCGACTTGTTGAATGGAAGAATGTCGTTGTCAGAACGAACAGGTGGAGCCAATGGTCCTTCGATAATAGGTTCTGCCATAATAGCTGCATTTGACACAAATCACCAAAGAATGCAAGCACATGTGACAGTGAGTGTTAGTAACTAGTGAAACCATAGCACCACATAGCAAGGAGATATTATCAGGACCAAGAACCATGAGAGAACAATGATAAGCACTCATGAGGGATATCATACATCACATAGATTTACAATTAAGACAGACAAGAATGAGGGCCATAAGGTCATACCAAGCAAGGCAGAGACAATTAGACAACAATTCACTTACATACAAGTAGTGCACAACTAGTTAGAGAGAACATAGAGTGACATAATTGTAGTGAGACAGAAACTCAATGCCCGACACTAGCAGGTAAGACAAACAGCAAGGTAAGTGAGTCAAAAGAACACACAGCAAGAGCTAACCGCTGGATCATTTAACCTCAGGGCAGGAAACTCGCAAAATAAGAACCCCACAAAACGAGTTAACCACAAACTGGGTTAAACGCAAATCGAGTTAATCGCAAAGTAAGTAATCCTCCAGGTGAGATAACCGCAAAGCAAGTTAACCGCAACAAGTCAAATTAAACACAACCAATTGAGTCGCAAAACATGGTAAACGCACAGCAAGTTAAACGCAAGCTCAGTTAACCGCAAAGCTAATTAACCGCAGTTACAGTCATAATTAAACGCAACCAATCGAATCGAAAAAAGAGATAACCTCATATCAAATTAAACGCAACCAATTTAATCGCAAGACATGGTAAACGCACAGCAAGTTAAACGCAAGTTCAGTTAACCGCAAAGCTAATTAATCGCAGTCACAATCATAAGAGAAAAACGCAATCAGGATAATACGATAACCGCAATCAAGAGCTCACACTAACCGCAATCAAGAACCTACGCTAACCGCACGATAACCGCAATCAAGAGCTCACACTAACCGCAATCAAGAACCTACACTAACCGCAATCAAGAACCTACGCTAACCGCAAATAAGAATACACTTCACACTCCGTCATATTCCATCAGATCTTACGATGAATACCATAGATGACTACAAGATCAATCAACCTAAGTACAACCATTATCAAAACAATAAACCAAGTCCCTACCCGACACCCAAAGTACTTCAATAGGTATTTCAACTGTAAACGTAACGCTAGCAAACCAAAATCTCACACTCTCATCAATGAATATCACAAAATAACAGATAACTAACAGCTAAACGCAGTAAGGAACAAGCATGATCTAACCTATCGTCTAAACGCAATCACACGAAATTTCAAGCACATCGTATCCCCACCTAAAATAACGCAACACGTGAGTATAAGAAATCATGGAAAGATATAACATATGTGTAGAGTGAAACACTTAACGTACCAAGAAATAAACAACAAGAGAAGCGATCAAGTCCAATTGAAAAAAATGTGCAGTGATCGAGTGTATGTGAGTAAATAGCAAGAGGTGTTGAGGTTAACTTTTAATCGCAAGAATAACCACATATATATATATATATATATATATATATATATATATATATATATATATATATATATATATATATATATATATATATATATATATATATGATGGGAGACACTTAGCAATAATGACACAATCAGTCCTCGTACTTTACTACCACAATTTAGGCAATGATACATGCGTACAAGATTGGTCCCTGAAGTTATGTATGATACACAAGTGATGAGAAAGTCTACAGGATGCACAGATAATACCATGAGGCCAGGTATGAGAAACAACAGACTACCTAAAGCAGCACATAGCACGAAGTGCAAGCATATAGACACAATGTGCAGTAAGTAAATATACACAGAAAGATGGCCTGAAAAGAGAATGAATGTAAAACAGACAATACATATATGTACACAAACTACTGACATAAAACATACACTGGGAATAAATCAGTAGGTGAAAAGTGAAATACGAGTCCTGAAAAGAATTAGTCAGGAGTCCACATGATATCATCTCACATGTGAGTAGACATGTCTCCAGACATGGGAGATGTCTGTGTCTTTGGTTGCCACACACAGGTTTTCATGGACCTGTTGTGTAAACCCTTTGAAGAACCAGTGTCTATGGTACACACATGTGACCATTTGTAACCATTCATCATGAATGTCCTTCCAGTTGGTACCCATATCCAAGAAGATCTAAGCTTATATGGTATTTCATGCATAGTGACATTCTTGGGGTGAGTGGTTAGGTGGTCAGATTTCCTTGGTCTATGTTTCAAAGGTATTACAGGTTTATGACCATTTGATTTATGAATTTTAGGTTTTGAGCTCACAAACTTAATCAAAGCACGTTTTTTATCTACTTGAGAGACACATCGAGTTTTCAAGAATTTAAGTCTTTCAGAAATAAAAGCATTTGGTTGTCTAATGGTAGATTGATTACCAACAGTTTTCAAGACTGGTTTTCCCAAGATAGATGGTTTTGAAAGATTAAGGCTCATTTGACTCTTTGAAACATAACTTGGCACGATGTGTGCACCAGGAATTTTTGGACATAAAGTCAGACTTTGAGCAGTGAGATCATTGTGTTTAGTAAACTGTAGAGTAGTCAGATTGATATTCTTAGCTATTATTTCTTTGATTGAATCACACAGTTCTTTACATTTTACTTTCAGAGTCTCATTTTCCATACGTAATTTAGCCATTTTGCATTCAGTTTCATAAGTATCGTGTTTCCATTTGGCATCATTACGTTGCTCATACATCTTGATCTGATTTTTAAGGTTATTGATAGTTGAGTCCTTGTCTTGCAACTGAGTTTTCAGATTGTTTATCATAAAATATTCATTAAGATCAGGCAATTCTGGATTTAAACACGGTTTGCAGTTTTGAAGACATTCTTCTTTTTGTTGTATTTCAATTTCAAGTTCATTGCAATGTTTTTGTAATTGTGAGAACCTTTTTTGAAGTTGATTAAATGTCTCTTTTTTAACCATGTTCTGGTCCATTGTCTTAGAAAACTCAACTTTGAGGCAAGGACTTTCATCATACAGATCATTTTCTCCCCCTTTATAACACATATTTGTTGAGTTAGAGGAGAGTAACAAACTGTCAGTCTTTTTCAACAGATTTGTGTTATAAGAAAGATTAATTTGATCTGTATGGTGGCATACATTAGATGGTGTATTGTGTTGATCAATTGACGATACCTCATTGCTTGAGTCTGGTGTGAGTATGTTCTCCATAGCATGGGTCACCAACTTGTCAGATGTGACAATCTTATCATCTTCTGAATCCATGCGTTTAGTGTTGACAGACTTAGCATCCACTGTTAAACACAAACAATCACTTGATTGTCCACCATGTGTCTCAGCCCTGTCATCATACACTGGTTCATGTTTTTCCCTTTTCTCGATGTGCTCCTTAAGCTTATCCAAGTGTTGAAGTAGCATATCTCTGTAGGTGTCAACATCTATATTTGTGTGGTCAGCAAAGCACTTCATAGTCATCTGACTATCGTAATCATAGATCATGGAGGATTTTGAGTTAACGAAGCTATGCAGTTGTTTGCTGAGCACACATAGGGCAGCTGAGGATCCCTCATTAGTTGTTTCTTTTCGGTCCAATTGTTGTCGTAATTGATCCAAATTCAAGATCATGATGTCTGTGAATGTTTGAAAAAGCACTTCATAGTCATCTGACTATCGTAATCATAGATCATGGAGGATTTTGAGTTAACGAAGCTATGCAGTTGTTTGCTGAGCACACATAGGGCAGCTGAGGATCCCTCATTAGTTGTTTCTTTTCGGTCCAATTGTTGTCGTAATTGATCCAAATTCAAGATCATGATGTCTGTGAATGTTTGAACATCTTGACCGAAAAGTGTTATGAATGCACGTTCAAATCTCATTTTGAATCCATTACCCTCTAACAGCACAGAAAGATGTGACTGAAGTGTTTGGAAGCATTCAATGTGACATTCTCTTGCCAATTCAAGCAATCTGCTTGACTGAGGAGTCGCATTCTCTTGAGGGTCCGAGCATGATTGTACACTTGAGTCATCATATGATACTGGTCCATTCATTTGTAAATGAGACATACCACTAGATGAAATGCCAACACTCATGATATAGTCACTAAACCCAAACAAGTAGCAAAATGTGGGTAATCACAGGACTGAGATTACCACATATGAGAACCAAACTAAAACTCAGGTGAGTTAGTCACAATCTAGGAGCAAACCACAAGTTAGGAGATAACCGCAAACAAGGAGATAAACGAAGAGGAGAGTAAAACGCAGGAACTAATCTCAGTCATGGAGCAAACCGCAGAATACCCAAACCACAAGATAGGCTAACCACAAAGAGCTAACTGCAGACCACTTAACCGCAGAAAGCTAACCACAATGAACTAACCGCAGACCACTTAACCGCAGGAGCTAATCGCAGTATACAAAAGTCCAAATCTGTCACTTTCCTTGCGATTTGTTTGTATTCCCAAAATAGTAATCGCATGCAAACTAACCGCAGAGATCAGGAACTAAACGCAGATAAGCAATGCAACAGTAGAACTAACTGTAACTATGAAATACGCCCTAAATCTAATCCAACCTTTAAATAGATTAAAGATATGGTATATCCAACTAAAACACAATGTTATACTAACACCAAGGATCATAAAAGTACATCCCTAACATGTCTAATAACACTAGAAAGATCAAACCAAGATGTTTTTCAAGAAAGTGACTTCAAACTCACAAACACTACACAAAACCACATCAAAATCCGATTCTGCAAGGCCCTAAGATGAAACCTTGGCTCTTGATACCAATTGTAGAATACTAAACAAGTTGGAAACATGAATCCATGTGGTATGTGTGGCGTTGGAATTTCTATAGAGAGAGGGAGAGTGGAACCTTGAGAGAAAAATAGAAAGATTAGATTAGAGTGAATGAAGGTCCAACCCTCTCCACATGTGGAGAGGGGTATTTATACTTACAACATAAACGCCCACACCCGGGCTGTGGATCAGGCATACAGTGGGTGAAGACCCGTCCTTCTTCCACGGTGTTACTTAAACTAATACTAACTAACTAATAAATAAACTAACTACGAGCTAACTTAATGCTATTACAATAATCAGGTGACCGAGACTTTTACAGGAATATTTGTATTCCTAACATGATTCCTACAACCCTTCTTGGAAAAATCACCCGAACCAGAAACAAAACCAAAACAATTCTTCCAATCCGCCTAATCATTACCAACCAAACGGTCCACCCTCCAACCGCACTTTCAACAACAATCCTTCTAATAACTATGGTAGTACCAATAATCTTGAAGGATTGATGTCCAAGTTTATGGCATCTCAAGAAGCTCGCATAGCTAATGTCACACCCCCAGATTTGGGTCGCAGCGGAATGGAACCCGAGGGCGCAACTTTCATGGCAATCAAAGTACAAGGAAATAAAGAATGACCTCTAAGTGAGTCATTTTAAAACAAGCGTTTGGTTTAACATAAAGTTTTACAAAACATCAGAGTTCACGTTCAAAACACAAAATCAAACGCCAAGTAAAGTAAAGACATCTTCATCATGATGTGCATCCATAACGTGACTCTAGCGTGGTCCATACATACTTATGCAAACTTCATTTAGTTACCTGAAAATACACGCTAAAACGTCAACATAATTGTTGGTGAGTTCATAGGTTTAAGTAAACAAGTATTTAGCGGAACACAAGATTTTTTTTTGTGGAGATAACCATTATAACAAATACAATGTTAACTCAGAAATAAAATACAATGCCATGAGCTCATGACCCCGAAGCTCGACGTAATCACATGAAATCAATCATAATAATGCCCCTAGTAAGTGTTTGCCAGACACTCGGAAATAATCCGAATGATATGCGTCCGTTTAACAGGTTGGCGCGACCAACTCGGACGGGGTGTCAACCCAAATAGATCTATCCACAGCATTCGCGCTTACACGCATGTAATTAACGGTTCATGATAAAGGGGACTTTAGTGGCAGTAATCGGTAACTCAGGCAATGTAACAGTTTTATACTCATGTCCGCAATAAAATAAAGCAATGTATTTCCACCCCAAGTATTTGAAATCAAGTATTAAAAGTGTACAAGTGGGGCTATGACTCACCTTAGCAAAAGCAAATCCGATAGACAAAGTAGTAGGAAATAAGGTCCGGTAACTCTAAACGCAACCTAGATAGTACATATGCCTTAGATTCGAAAACAAGGTTAAGCATGCAAGTCATACACTATATTATCACTTGTACATGTTGTTGAAATTTTTATCGTCAAAAATGTAGGTAATCAAAGTGATTTCGTATTTAAGTTATCCACCATTTTAGAAAACGTAGCTTGTAAATCTCACGACCAAATATTAGTCGTCTTGTAAATGTATATTTTGAAAAACTCTAACGCACCTACTAAGTATACACTATGTCCTACCATTTATATGTACGTCATTTTAGCCAAAATACACTCTAAAGTGTCTAAAAATCCATTTTATATATTCTAACAGCTTTTCTAATAGCAAATAATAAGCTGTCAAAATTTATTATTTCGTTGTAACTTCTTTGGACTATAACTTTTGCGTCGTAACTCCGTTTTTCAAGTTCTATATATTCCCGCGAAGGTAATCAAGTATACTTTTGATTTTTCAAGGTCTCGGCTAGTCTAAATGTCATTTAACCTCAGTTTTCCTAGCTCAAAAATTCGGGACAGAAACCATTTTTCAGAAAAATATAGTTTTCGTCGTAAATCTTGAAAATAGCATATCTTTTTCGTTATAAGGCCGTTTCAACCCATTCAAGCGGCTATGTTTTCGTTGTTAAGTCTAGTTTCTATATTTCTAGCCCAATATAGTCGCCAAAGTGCTGATTTTTCTGTGAAGGGTCGGAGGAGACAGATTTGACATCTAAAATGCCAAACTATATTTACCAAATCCTTTTTGTCATCCTACTTATTTAACAACATCTCCAAAAATAATACTAGTTCATCCATCATCATCTCCACTAGAAATTAATGATCTAAACCTAAACTTAGCAATAGTCAAGAGTCCAAGTAAAAGATCATCAAGGATGCTTAAAACTACTAGTTTACTAACATCTAGATATATAATGTTTTCATCTTCAACTTCTTTTAGAGATTTTTACTAACAAATTTTCTTGTGATCAAAACTTGTACAAAATATATTTTCTTGCTAAAAGATCAAGGTGGATGTAAAATGTTTCAACATGTACCAAGTGATACTAAGTATATATACTAGACAAGCATAAAAAATCATGAAGTATTAGTAGTGTAAAAAAAATCACTTACAAAGGTGATTAGTGAGATGAGGGTTGTAAAACACTAGTGTGACCCCAAGATTAGTTGTCCAAACCCTTGTTAAACTACCCTTAGTACTCTTGTAAGTAACCAACAAGCTCTTTTTCTTCCTTGCTCCTTGGGTGGATCGAATGGTGAGTATGTGTGGGGAGGTGAGTGTGTTTTCTTTTTAACTAAAATGAAGACTAGTTTAGGTGTACACATATATATAGCAATGTGGTCAAAGTGGTCAAAAATATCACAAGGACTTGGTCCTTGTGATGGCCGGTTTTCATGGGAAAGGAGGGGGGCAAAAAGTTGCCTTAGCCACCCTCATTAATTGCATGTCTCTAATGATAATAAGATTGAAATTTTATTAGATTTTGTAGTGCTAGTTTTATACATTGTAGGGGGGGGGGCGGCTCATATGTCTAGGATAGGAAGAAAATGGTTTTTATTTGTATAAAATGTATATATTGAATGTATTGGGTAGTAAAAATATGTATTGGGTATTAGTTTGGTAGTTAACGGAAGTTATACGTAATTAAACGTAAGATATAAAGAATTTATCTTGGACATCGAAAAATATTTTTAGGACTTTGGTAATAGTTTTGGAAGTATAAAAATACCCTAAAAATAATTGTTGAGAAAGTCGGGTATGTCAAGTGTTACATTCTTGAATAAAAATTAACGTTATGTAGGATTTAAAAACCGTAAGTATTTAAAGAATAGAAATTCGTTTTATAGAATAAAATGGTGAACTGGGGAAGGAGCAAGGTACCGGAGCGTTGTGGATTAAAATTAACCTAAGTCCTAGAGTACTTAGAATTTAATTAGAAATTCGCGTCGGTTCAATTAAAAGGCTCATGTAAAAATGTTTCAAATCAAACGTCAAGAATTTAAATTCTAGTTTAGAAATTAGTATTGACCTGGGAAATAGCGGGTTGTGACATTCTACCCCCCTAAAAAGGGAATCTCGTCCGCGAGATTCAGTCAGCGTTGGTCATTGGAGTGTTTTTGGTGAAGAGGTGGGGGTACTTCTGACGAATCTGGTCTTCTCGTTCCCAAGTGAACTCAGGACCTCGTTGAGAATTCCAGCGAACTTTGACGATAGGAATTCGGCTATGTTTCAACTGTTTGACATCACGGTCCATAATCTCGACCGGTTCTTCGATAAAGTTAAGCTTGTCATCAAGCTGAATCTCTTCTAGCGGTATGATGAGGGATTCGTCGGCTAAGTACTTCTTGAGATTAGAAACATGAAATGTATTATGCACACTGCTGAGCTCCGGCGGAAGCTCAAGTCTGTAGGCCACTGGACCGACTCTAGCTAGAATCTTGAATGGTCCAATGAACCTGGGGCTTAACTTCCCGCGTTTTCCAAATCGTATAACGCCTTTCCAAGGCGATACCTTTAACATTACCATGTCGCCAACATTGAACTCCAAAGGCTTACGTCTCACATCGGCGTAACTCTTTTGACGATCTCTAGCAGCCTTTAATCTGTTCCGAATCTGAAAAATCTTCTCGGTCGTTTCGTGGACAATGTCCGGACCGGTGAGTTGAGCATCTCCGACTTCGGCCCAACAGATAGGTGATCGACATTTTCTACCGTATAATGCTTCGAATGGAGCGGCCTTTATGCTCGTGTGATAACTATTGTTGTAGGAAAACTCGATCAATGGCAAATGATCATCCCAACTATTCCCGAAATCGATCACACAGGCACGAAGCATGTCTTCTAGTGTTTGGATGGTTCTCTCACTCTGACCATCGGTTTGCGGATGATAGGCCGTGCTCATGTCAAGACGGGATCCAAAGGAATCATTAAGTAATTCCCAAAATCTTGAAGTGAATCGACTATCTCGATCTGAAATAATCGAAACTGGTACACCATGTCTAGATACAATTTCCTTGATGTAAATTCTGGCTAACTTCTCCATCTTATAGGTTTCCTTAATAGGTATGAAATGAGCTGACTTGGTGAGACGATCAACGATCACCCAAATTGCATCGTGACCGCTCGGAGTTTTAGGAAGTTTAGTGATGAAATCCATGGTGATACGCTCCCATTTCCATTGTGGGAGCTCGGGTTGTTGTAGTAAACCCGACGGTTTCTGGTATTCGGCCTTAACCTTGGAACAAGTAAGACATTTGCTGACATAAGTGGCAATGTCAGCCTTCATGTTCGGCCACCAATAAAGCTTCTTAAGGTCCTGATACATCTTATCGGAACCTGGGTGTATGGAATACTTTGACTTGTGGGATTCGTGCATGATCAAATCTCGCAAACCACCAAAATGTGGTATCCAACTTCTTTCTTTTAAACATAGCGTCCCATCTTCTCTTTTTGTAAAGCCATTCTTACTCTCTGGCATACCGTAGATATTTTCCTTAGGTCGATTTTCTGCTTTAAGGGCTTCAGTCTGGGCCTCAAGAATTTTGGATGGGAGTGGTGAACAAATTGTCATACCCAGTGATCTTACTCTTAGAGGTTTAAGTCGCTCTTTTCTACTAAGAGCATCTGCTACGACATTTGCTTTGCCTGGGTGGTATCGAATTTCACAATCATAATCGCTGAGCAACTCTAACCAACGACGTTGCCTCATATTAAGCTCTTTCTGATCTAAGATATGTTGGAGACTTTTGTGATCCGTGTACACCGTACACTTAGTGCCATAGAGATAATGTCTCCAAATCTTTAGTGCAAAGACAACTGCTCCTAACTCCAAGTCATGAGTGGTATAATTCTTCTCATGCACCTTGAGTTGTCGAGAAGCGTAAGCTATGACTTTTTCTTTCTGCATTAATACAGCTCCAAGCCCTTTATACGAAGCATCACAATAGACTACAAAATTTTCCATTCCTTCGGGCAATGCCAAAATCGGCGCACTACAAAGTTTTTGTTTCAACAACTGGAAGGCGAATTCTTGTTTCTCTCCCCATTCGTACTTCTGGTTCTTCTGTGTCAATTTGGTCAAAGGACTAGCTATCTTAGAGAAACCTTCGATGAATCTTCTATAATACCCAGCAAGACCTAGAAATTGGCGAATCTCGGTGGGAGTCTTAGGGGTTTCCCAATCTTTGATAGCCTCGATCTTAGCGGGATCGACATGCAGTCCTTGACTATCAATTACGTGTCCTAAAAATTGTACTTTCCGAATCCAAAAATCGCACTTGGAAAACTTCGCATACAACTTCTCATTCTTGAGCAATTTTAAAATAGCCTTGAGGTGTTCTTCATGCTCTTCTTTGCTTTTAGAGTAGATTAGTATGTCGTCAATGAACACAATTACAAATTTGTCCAAATACGGCTTGCACACGCGATTCATGAGATCCATAAATACTGCCGGCGCATTAGTTAATCCAAACGGCATCACTTGGAACTCGTAGTGACCATAACGAGTCCTGAAGGCCGTCTTCGGGATATCTTCTTCCCGAACTCTAAGCTGATGATAACCCGACCTCAAATCAATCTTTGAGTAAAATTTTGAGCCTTGCAACTGATCGAACAAATCATCGATTCTTGGAAGTGGGTAACGGTTCTTTACTGTTAACTTGTTTAGCTCACGATAATCTATACACATTCGGAAAGACCCATCCTTCTTCTTTACAAATAAAACAGGTGCTCCCCAAGGCGAGGAACTTGGTCTGATGAATCCCTTGTCTAATAGTTCTTGTAACTGATTAGACAACTCTTGCAACTCAGATGGTGCTAATCGGTATGGTGCTCGAGCTACTGGTGCAGCTCCAGGAATCAAATCAATCTGAAACTCAACTTGTCGGGTAGGTGGTAATCCCGGCAATTCCTCAGGAAAGACCTCTGGAAAATTTCGGACAATTGGTACGTCTTCCAATCGTTTCTCATCCGATTTCTTTTCGGTTATGTGTGCTAGGAAAGCATAACATCCTTTCTTGATGTACTTTTCGGTCTTAATACAAGATATGATACTCAATCGAGTTCCACTTCGTTCACCACGAATAACCAAGGTTTCACCATTATAAGGAAGATGAACAACCTTTTCATTGCAAATAATTCTTGCGTGATGTTTGGATAGCCAATCCATTCCAATTATGACGTCAAAACTACCAAGTTCAACAGGGATAAGGTCGATATGAAACGGATGGTTTAGGAAGTTAAAGGTACAACCGCGGATTATGGTGTCAGAGTCAACTATATCACCGTTAGCTAATTCGATTCTATAGATAGTGTCTAGAGTGGTTGGTGTGATGTTAAGTAAAGGAGCAAAAGTAGTAGACACAAAACTTCTATCGGCACCCGAATCAAATAAAACTGAAGCATAATGATTATTGAGAAGGAACGTACCCGTAACAACGTTCGGGTCCTCTCTAGCTTCCCTTCCTCGGAGATTGTAGACTCTTCCCCGAGCTCCATTATTCTGAGTCTCCGCACCCTTGTTCTTATCCTTTGGGCAATTATTCTTGTAATGTCCCGTTTCTCCGCATCCGAAACATGTACCAGGAATCCTCTGATTTGTTGCGGGAGTAGGAATTCTGCAGTCCTTGGTCATGTGACCCATCTTTTTGCAGTTACCACATATTGGAGGGCATGGACCTGGATTGTGGTGACGTTGGCAATTGTCACATTTAGGAAGAGTTCCGCCATATCCCTTTTTCTCAGCTGGGCCTGTTGCATAAGCCTTAACCACTTCTTGTTTCTTGTTTGGTTGTGGTGTAGCATTTCCTTCCTGAGTTGTATTCCATTTCCTCTTGTTGTTTCGATTGTTGTAGCGATTGTTGTAGTTGTTGCGGTTACTAGTATTGCCATCTCGAGCAGCCCTTGCTCGAACAACTTGGTCCATTAAATTGTGAGACATTCGAATTGCCTCATCCAGAGTACTTGGCTTAGAAGATGTGACATTTCCCTGAATATTAGGCGGAAGTCCCCAGATGTACCTTTCAATCCTTTTCCGTGTAGTGGAAACCATCTCAGGACAAAGAGTAGACAATTCATGGTGTCGCTTAGTATAAGCAGCAATGTCAACTCCTTTCACAGCTAAGTTCCAAAATTCAACTTCCATCTTTTGAACTTCATTTCTTGGACAATACTCAGCCATCATCATTTCCTTAAAATCAGCCCATGGTGTTTCAAAAGCAGTATCAATTCCCACTGATTGGGCATAAGAATTCCACCACGATAAGGCACCGTCCAGCAAGGTACCTGTAGCATATGCCACCTTACAGTCCTCTGCGCACTTACTCGTACGAAAAACCGATTCCAACTTCTCGAACCATCTTACCAAACCAACGGCTCCTTCAGTGCCACTAAAAGTCTGTGGCTTGCAAGCCGAAAATTCCCTGTAAGTACATCCACGAGCTGCAGGTTCAACTCTAGTCGCAATTCCACTAGCTTCCCCGCCATTGCCACTGTTGCGATTAGTTTCGTATTCAGCCATAGCAGCAGCAACTTGTTCAGCAACTCGTTGAGCAACAAGTCGATCAATGGCTGCGGCACTCATGTTTTGTTTCTTTGGTGGCATTGTTCTTCTAATCACAAGAAATAACAATGGTTAGTGTCCATAAGCAACAAAAGTCATCACAAGCGTATACATATAGCCATGACGTATACAATCCACAATAGGAGCAACCACAAGGATAGAAGTAATTCATAACAAGAATGAATCACGATGGGAACAACAATCAACCATAATAAATCACCATAGCCATAATATATTCACATCATGAGTAGATACAACCATGAAAATGATAGAAATATATCGCGACAAGGATAAATCATGATAAAAGTATACTGTGATAAGAGTCAACCATAGACATAATCCTAATATGCGTAGATCAACCACAACATATCCGAATAATACATGGAAAATCTCGGCTAACATAGGCCGATATCATCATATAGCATCATACCATAAGTCTACATAACTTGTTACGGTTTTGTACAACATACAAAATATCACAAGCGTCTTTAGTCATGCCACACACCCCGTGGCTAGGATATGGATACAAAAGCTACATAAGATACTAGTCTAGTCTAGCTACCACCTAGTGGAACACCCAAGCGACTCTGGAGCTCTCTGATCTGCCTGGTCAAGCTAGCTATGATGTCATCAGTCAGTCCCTGGCGGGTCTGGGAATCCTCAACAGTCTGCTCCAAAGTGGTAATCCGAGTACGACTCAAGAGCTGCTGATCTGTGAGACGTCCCCTCATGTGACGCTCATGCTGGATACTCTCACGAAGCTCTAAGATCTCATCTCTCCTGCGAGCATCTCGCTCCTCCAACTCAACAATACGTGCCGTAGCAATCTCTAGTCGGTCTCTAAGTGCCTCTCGCTCATCATGGGCATCTGCAGCTGAGGAATACTGATCCTCCTGATGCTGTGCGAGCTGCCCCTGTAAATCTGCAACCTGCTCAAGAGTCTGGTCCAGAGTAGTCCCTAATCCAGCGACAGTCTGTTGGATGTCACCTCGACCATCCAACAAGAGTGCAACATCCCCCTCTAAGTCATAGATACGACCCAAAGGGAAATCATGGAGACGATCACAGACTCGGTCAAGTCGGTCCTCATGACGAACCAACCTAGCAATCAATAGAGGGATAGTATGGTGAAAGACCTCTTACGAGGTGGTAGAACAGTGTCTGGAATAGCTCCGGATGATGGTGATAGTGGAACAGTAGTAGTCTGACGGTAGGTGAAGACTGGTGGTGTAACATAAGAGGGTAACATATATGGAGGTGGTCGGAAGGATGAAGCAGGTAATGGTGCAACATCATCAGGTGATAGCCACTGCTGAGTCTCTAGGTACTGGTCATATGTCAGTGGTCCGTAGACAGGAGATGGTGATGGGACAGCTGTAGTCTGAGGGGTAGTAGAGAAAGGTAATGGTAATGAAGATGGTGTAATCGATGGTGATGGGAGAGTAGAGGTAACTGGTACTGATGGTGGAGTAGGTGCAGTCTCGTCGTCCTCAAATGGCTCAGTCTCTGCGGAGACGTCGCCAGAGGGTGTGAGGGATGGAATAGCAGGTGATACTGGAACGGTAGGGGATGATGAGGTATCCTCAATGTCCGAGTCTGAGGGAATGATAATGGGATTAGTGGATGAGGACATGTCGCTGTGACCAGGTCAATAATAAAAAAAAAAATACATACGTATGAGTATAAGTATAGTATAAGTACAAGTATAAGTAATTTGTATAAAATGAGTAAATGAAAGCATGTATAGTAATCGCCTACGCACATCATGATGTAGTGAAGTGTCGTGACCTAGTGGTTATAGTCTAGGGTCAATGATGCATCCTAGTTCTCTATAACCTTGGCTCTGGTACCAATCTGTCACACCCCCAGATTTGGGTCGCAGCGGAATGGAACCCGAGGGCGCAACTTTCATGGCAATCAAAGTACAAGGAAATAAAGAATGACCTCTAAGTGAGTCATTTTAAAACAAGCGTTTGGTTTAACATAAAGTTTTACAAAACATCAGAGTTCACGTTCAAAACACAAAATCAAACGCCAAGTAAAGTAAAGACATCTTCATCATGATGTGCATCCATAACGTGACTCTAGCGTGGTCCATACATACTTATGCAAACTTCATTTAGTTACCTGAAAATACACGCTAAAACGTCAACATAATTGTTGGTGAGTTCATAGGTTTAAGTAAACAAGTATTTAGCGGAACACAAGATTTTTTTTTGTGGAGATAACCATTATAACAAATACAATGTTAACTCAGAAATAAAATACAATGCCATGAGCTCATGACCCCGAAGCTCGACGTAATCACATGAAATCAATCATAATAATGCCCCTAGTAAGTGTTTGCCAGACACTCGGAAATAATCCGAATGATATGCGTCCGTTTAACAGGTTGGCGCGACCAACTCGGACGGGGTGTCAACCCAAATAGATCTATCCACAGCATTCGCGCTTACACGCATGTAATTAACGGTTCATGATAAAGGGGACTTTAGTGGCAGTAATCGGTAACTCAGGCAATGTAACAGTTTTATACTCATGTCCGCAATAAAATAAAGCAATGTATTTCCACCCCAAGTATTTGAAATCAAGTATTAAAAGTGTACAAGTGGGGCTATGACTCACCTTAGCAAAAGCAAATCCGATAGACAAAGTAGTAGGAAATAAGGTCCGGTAACTCTAAACGCAACCTAGATAGTACATATGCCTTAGATTCGAAAACAAGGTTAAGCATGCAAGTCATACACTATATTATCACTTGTACATGTTGTTGAAATTTTTATCGTCAAAAATGTAGGTAATCAAAGTGATTTCGTATTTAAGTTATCCACCATTTTAGAAAACGTAGCTTGTAAATCTCACGACCAAATATTAGTCGTCTTGTAAATGTATATTTTGAAAAACTCTAACGCACCTACTAAGTATACACTATGTCCTACCATTTATATGTACGTCATTTTAGCCAAAATACACTCTAAAGTGTCTAAAAATCCATTTTATATATTCTAACAGCTTTTCTAATAGCAAATAATAAGCTGTCAAAATTTATTATTTCGTTGTAACTTCTTTGGACTATAACTTTTGCGTCGTAACTCCGTTTTTCAAGTTCTATATATTCCCGCGAAGGTAATCAAGTATACTTTTGATTTTTCAAGGTCTCGGCTAGTCTAAATGTCATTTAACCTCAGTTTTCCTAGCTCAAAAATTCGGGACAGAAACCATTTTTCAGAAAAATATAGTTTTCGTCGTAAATCTTGAAAATAGCATATCTTTTTCGTTATAAGGCCGTTTCAACCCATTCAAGCGGCTATGTTTTCGTTGTTAAGTCTAGTTTCTATATTTCTAGCCCAATATAGTCGCCAAAGTGCTGATTTTTCTGTGAAGGGTCGGAGGAGACAGATTTGACATCTAAAATGCCAAACTATATTTACCAAATCCTTTTTGTCATCCTACTTATTTAACAACATCTCCAAAAATAATACTAGTTCATCCATCATCATCTCCACTAGAAATTAATGATCTAAACCTAAACTTAGCAATAGTCAAGAGTCCAAGTAAAAGATCATCAAGGATGCTTAAAACTACTAGTTTACTAACATCTAGATATATAATGTTTTCATCTTCAACTTCTTTTAGAGATTTTTACTAACAAATTTTCTTGTGATCAAAACTTGTACAAAATATATTTTCTTGCTAAAAGATCAAGGTGGATGTAAAATGTTTCAACATGTACCAAGTGATACTAAGTATATATACTAGACAAGCATAAAAAATCATGAAGTATTAGTAGTGTAAAAAAAATCACTTACAAAGGTGATTAGTGAGATGAGGGTTGTAAAACACTAGTGTGACCCCAAGATTAGTTGTCCAAACCCTTGTTAAACTACCCTTAGTACTCTTGTAAGTAACCAACAAGCTCTTTTTCTTCCTTGCTCCTTGGGTGGATCGAATGGTGAGTATGTGTGGGGAGGTGAGTGTGTTTTCTTTTTAACTAAAATGAAGACTAGTTTAGGTGTACACATATATATAGCAATGTGGTCAAAGTGGTCAAAAATATCACAAGGACTTGGTCCTTGTGATGGCCGGTTTTCATGGGAAAGGAGGGGGGCAAAAAGTTGCCTTAGCCACCCTCATTAATTGCATGTCTCTAATGATAATAAGATTGAAATTTTATTAGATTTTGTAGTGCTAGTTTTATACATTGTAGGGGGGGGGCGGCTCATATGTCTAGGATAGGAAGAAAATGGTTTTTATTTGTATAAAATGTATATATTGAATGTATTGGGTAGTAAAAATATGTATTGGGTATTAGTTTGGTAGTTAACGGAAGTTATACGTAATTAAACGTAAGATATAAAGAATTTATCTTGGACATCGAAAAATATTTTTAGGACTTTGGTAATAGTTTTGGAAGTATAAAAATACCCTAAAAATAATTGTTGAGAAAGTCGGGTATGTCAAGTGTTACATTCTTGAATAAAAATTAACGTTATGTAGGATTTAAAAACCGTAAGTATTTAAAGAATAGAAATTCGTTTTATAGAATAAAATGGTGAACTGGGGAAGGAGCAAGGTACCGGAGCGTTGTGGATTAAAATTAACCTAAGTCCTAGAGTACTTAGAATTTAATTAGAAATTCGCGTCGGTTCAATTAAAAGGCTCATGTAAAAATGTTTCAAATCAAACGTCAAGAATTTAAATTCTAGTTTAGAAATTAGTATTGACCTGGGAAATAGCGGGTTGTGACATTTAAGTTTGAAACCGAATTCAATCAACAACAAACGGAGATGACCAATAAGATTGACAACTTGTTGAAAGCCCTCAACAACCAAGCGCTAACTACACCTAGAAAGGACACTAGGGACGCCAATAGCGGAATCCAAATTAAGGACCCCTCGTCATCCAAATACGTCCACTTTGTCAATGTTTTCACTATTAAGCCAAAAGATAAGGATATAGAAGAAAGTGACAAGGATGAAGTTGGAATAGAAACCGAGACTAGGGATGAAATTAAGGAAGTTGAGGTTAAAAAGGGAGAAAAGTTAGAGGAAGTAGAAAACGTAGAAGACTACTTTGATAAGTTGCCCACCAAGGAAGAACGGGAGTATCACAAGGATTTATTCAATGTTCCCAATACACCATATATCCTTGTGATGCGTAGGGATTGCACCAGGCTTTACCTCTCAAGGGATCTTGAGAAGCTTACAACCCCCACCAGGCAGTGTACCTGATCGTTGTAGTATAGTATAGTGACAAGTACCGGGGGATTGATCATTCAGCTAGGAATAGTGTTGCTAGGATTAGAAAACCTAAAGACTAGGTCTAGAGATGTGGGATGATTCTTTTTGTATTTTTTAGTTTTATGAAAAGCAGTTAAAAATCTCGGTTTTGAAGGAGTTGGGCGGAATTAATTGCTAGTCAACTAACCCAATTACTAAGATGCAATCCAAATAAAATACTAAAAATGAAAATAAACTAAATTATACTAGAGGTGTGAGCAATATATGGGAGAATTGTGTTTACTTAGATTTCACTACTCCCTAGATATCTTTTACAGGTTAATTACTTGTTACAGTTGCATGGATGACGGATTGTATTCCTTTATACCATTCATGGGGTGGCGTACTTACTTCCCCAATCCTATAAGCGCCTACTTCACTCCTATGTCGAGCTGGCTAAGAAGCTCCTAACATGGGATCACTAGAATTTGCTCATGCATTAAATACAATCATAAAAACCTAGTACACATCGGTTCATGTTTTTTAAGACGTTCAAGCATGTTACACAATGGAGATCTGCCAGTTTTCTTAAGCCTAACATTGAAATCATTCATCCATTACAACTATAAACAAGCAATCAACCTATAATCAACATCTAGGTTTCATTACATCTAAGCAAACACATGAAAGATCTAGCCTAGCATGTTAAAATCAAGACAAGCATAAGATATATTCAAACAACACATAAACATATTGAATGAATTGAAAGAGGACTTATCTCAATTGAACATGAAAGGTTTCAAGGGGTGAAAACCCTTGAAAATACTGTTACAAACGACCTAGGGTTTATTAGGTTCGACCCTAGTATTCTCCACACACTTTCCTCCTTTAATGAATGAAAAATAGAAAAGTATATATAGATTTTGTGGGGTGACGGCGTCAAGAGCAAATTTCTAACGCCGTCATCTCGCCGCCAAATAATTTCTCGGACTGCCTAGATCTGGGTTTGACGCCGTCATGTGTACTCCTTATGCAGGCCGTCACAATATTAACTCTTGACGCCTTCAGGTTTTCTCTGGGTCGTCATGGATTTTACTCTTGACGCCATCAAAATTTTCCTCTTGACGCCGCCAGGTACTGTTCTCAGCATGGAAAATTAAGTCTTTGTCGTTTTCTTCACTTTTATGCTCCAAAAACGTCCAAAATGCTTCCTTTTCCAGAATTCACTCCCAAAGTACCTAAAATCACAAAAGGAATGATTTAGGGCAATATTTGATCAAATAAATTCAATTCCGGGCTTAAGTGACCCCCTAAAAACGGTTCATTTTTTGCCTCATCATATACCCTTACACTTGAGATTTGCTTGTCCTCAAGCAAATGCGCTTTTATTCTAGTCAAAATACTAGTTAGGGGTCATTTAACACCAATATAAAAGAAATTACAACAAGTAAATGTTCCACTAAAGACCAAACACAAGCACGGAGGTCATACACTAGCACCTCACAAATAGTGTTTAGATACTCACATCTCTCGGGTGTAATAAAGTATTATCACAATATGGAAATGGAAAACATCTCTCACTACCTGTCATAGCAAAATAGATTACCATAGGCTTGGGAAAGGATCAAACCTCCACCACATGGCGTAAGCACCTAGGATAAACTATCAAAGAGGTCTTTTAAAGGGTTGTAACGTTAGGTGTAGGGATATGGAATACACGGTTTTGTTGGATATAGGCAGTCTTTACTGGTGGCGAGTTAACAATCTTGGTTAATTACATGTACATTATGGCGTTGCTAAGCCAAGACTAGACTCGACTTAAGCTGATAAATGAAAAATAACAAAAACATAAAACAAACATAGAATGAAAAGGGATGGTAGTCCGTATGTTTTTTTCTCTTTTTTTATTTTTTCTATTTATTTATTTTTTTCTTAATTTTTCGATTTTTTTTTTTTTTTTTGCATACACTCTTACCCTACCATCCGAAATAATACATCATAGGGAATAAAAATTCCCCTTACACTTGAATTCTTACATACTTTTCAATAAACTAATCTAATGACTCGAATTAAGAAAATCAAAACACTTGGAGTACTTTTAAGATTAACGCACATATGGGGGTAATAATATGATGTTCTTCCCCATTACTCCATAAAACAAGTACTTTACCCATGAGTCCCAATCGTCCCAAAACAATATGTACAAGGATATGACTCGACTTAGCAACCATGTAATCAATTAGATAATTAACTTAGGGTTTAAATAAATAACAATAATGCACTAAAGATGAGTGCATACACGGAAGGCTAAGGCGATTTGGATGAACATTTAAGTGGGGTGTAACAAATTCTTCCTTTAAGTAAGATGCTTAAAGTTAGAAATGAAAAGATAGGATCGGAGGGGTGTACTAGGGGTTTCGTGTACTAAAAATGAGTACAATGCTAAGGTGTGGGAAAAACTAATTGACTTAACTAGCCAAATAATATGACTTAAATGGTCAAGTAATTATGATACGGGTTTAACACAAGGGTGATCCTAATGCCTCTTATCATGTAGTAAATCCTACTACACAAATGTAGTCTCACTAGCGGTCTCGGGATGCATCACTAACGCAAGTTCTAGAATCTAAATGCTACCGGTACACTCATAAGCACTAATAGTAAATGCTTTTCCTATCAAATCTAAAGGCGAATCTCACAAATTTGGGTGGAAAATTTTTCTGAATGATACGGTTTTGTGCTAGTCATACAATCTCCTATCCATGAGACGCTTGCTATGGCTAAAGTTTCACTCCTAAATGTTGTAAAAAAAATTAAATTTGGTGCTAAAATTGCACTAACAAGTATTTCTCATAGTTTTATTAAACATCTACTATCAAACAAACAAACTCAAGCGAAAGTGTATCTGTAAGGTATCATCATTTTACCCTCCCCTTACACTGAGGATGAACATTGTCCCCAATGTTCAAGTAAAGAATGTAAAAGTGAAATAAGTAAAACAAATGAAATCAAATACTCCCCTTATTCCCTCAATATGGATAATAATGTGGCCAGGTTAGATCTTCCTCCAAGAAAATGAACAATCAAAGATTCCCTTCCAGAATATAAATCATCTTCTTGTCATACATAACCTGTAAAACCTGAGAAAACAGACAAGGCAACCTTGCATAAAATCGGCGGCAACCTATATATGCTAACAAATCCTAGAAAACAAAATAAGATATAATGCTTGTGGAATGATGTTTGCAGATTTCCTGGAGATTATAAAACTAATGATTCAACAAAAACTTTAAGACTCCGTTAGAAAAACAAAATTGGTAAAATTTCCAGAATTTTACACATGACGCCGTCAAGAGTAAACTCATGACGCCGTCAGAAATGACCTGCATAAATTCTTATGTTAAGCTTCCAGAAAATTTCTGGAAAAACTTCGTCCTACTTCCTGGAAAATCCTGCAAAACATCATTATGACTCGATACAAGCATTTGACTCTAACAAATACGAATATACATGTTCACTTAATATTGTGGAGAATCATGATCGGTTTTGTTTCTTAAAAACATATTTGGGGTTTCCCCTTACACTTATCTTTTGCGAAATACCTTTGGATGAAGTTAAGACTAAGCTAAACAACAAAATAAAGTATTTTCACTATTTTAGTTTTGAAACATGATCTACCAACAATAAAAATATAGCATGCATACGGAAGCAAATAACAAACAAACAAAAATAAAATCACACAAAACATGGGTTGCCTCCCAAGAAGCGATTTTCTTTATTTACGAGTCTTGTAGCTAGACTCAAGGTCATGGGTTATCGTGTGTCGCTTACGCTCACATAACCGAGGGTGAGACATCTAATAGTCGCCTAATCTTTCTTATAATCATCACTTAACTCTAAACATCTACGATAAC
Source organism: Artemisia argyi (assembly GCA_030686995.1). Classification (NCBI taxonomy): domain Eukaryota; kingdom Viridiplantae; phylum Streptophyta; class Magnoliopsida; order Asterales; family Asteraceae; genus Artemisia; species Artemisia argyi. The sequence goes on along the minus strand of CM060682.1, from coordinate 128,957,140 downwards.
AACTTTTATTTTTCTCATGAGTATATTTAAACCCTTTTCTTTTATCATTCTCACTTAGCATTTCTAGGGGTGGATACTTACTACACTTCTCCATGGAGAAGGTAATTAACCCTTCCATAAGCTTTTCATCCCCATTCGAGAAGGTAATTAACCCTTCCATAAGCTTTTCATCAAGGTTGGTCAACCTTTTAAAGGGTTTCCCAAACACAACTTGGGTTAACTTACTATCGATAAATTCTCCTAGATTCTCCATAACCATGAACTCAGCGAGATAAACAAAGCTTCCAACAAACACATGCAATGACATTGCCCTAGCAATAACATTATCTCCTTTGTACTCTAACTCATCTACCATGATTCTATTATATTCACTACGCGAGATTATGTTCATTGGGAGAGATGAGTTAAGGTAGGCATTAAAGCTCCTAAATCCAATCTTACAAGGAAATTGCATATTGAATGAGCTATCACTCTCAATCCTTGTTCTAAGGTCGACATACCTAAGAGGGTTCACTTCATCTTCCATCCTATCCTCATTAATCACATCACCATCATCTAGATCCTCATCGGAGTCTGAATAGTAAAAAGGACTAGCCCTATGGTCATCATCATGGTCAGACTCCTCCATTTCAGAATTATTGTCAAAGTGGTGGTTAGGCGATAGGTTAGGTGGGTTCTCATTTTCCACTAAAGGGATTGGGGTGGGCATTTGGAAAATCCTACGACGAAAAACACAAATAACAAGGATCAAACGATCAATGTTATTGTTATCCATCGAGTTAGTTTACGAACAAAGGAAACAAAGAAATAAGATAGACTAAAGAGAACCTAGAAATAAAAATAAAATCTTACTAGAAAGGAATCTAGCAAGTAGACCTAATAAAAAGAAATCCTAACCTAGACAATAACTATTTCCCCGGCAACAGCGCCAAAAACTTGATGCGTAGGGATTGCACCAGGCTTTACCTCTCAAGGGATCTTGAGAAGCTTACAACCCCCACCAGGCAGTGTACCTGATCGTTGTAGTATAGTATAGTGACAAGTACCGGGGGATTGATCGTTTAGCTAGGAATAGTGTCGCTAGGATTAGAAAACCTAAAGACTAGGTCTAGAGATGAGGGATGATTCTTTTTGTATTTTTTAGTTTTATGAAAAGCAACTAAAAATCTCGGTTTTGAAGGATTTGGGCGGAATTAGTTGCTAGTCAACTAACCCAATTACTAAGATGCAATCAAAATAAAATACTAAAAATGAAAATAAACTAAATTATACTAGAGGTGTGAGCAATATATGGGAGAATTGTGTCCCTTGATATCTTTTACAGGTTAATTACTTGTTACAGTTGCGTGGATGACGGATTGTATTCCTTAATACCATTCATGGGGTGGCGTACTTACTTCCCCAATCCTATAAGCGCCTACTTCACTCCTATGTCGAGCCGGCTGAGAAGCTCCTAACATGGGATCACTAGAATTTGTTCATGCATTAAATATAATCATAAAAACCTAGTACACGTCGGTTCATGTTTCTTAAGACGTTCAAGCGTCTTACACAATGGAGATCTGCCAGTTTTCTTAAGCCTAACATTGAAATCATTCATCCATTACAACTATAAACAAACAACACATAGACATATTGAATGAATTGAAAGAGGATTTATCTCAATTGAACATGAAAGGTTTCAAGGGGTGAAAACCCTTGAAAATACTGTTACAAACGACCTAGGGTTTATTAGGTTCGACCCTAGTATTCTCCACACACGTTCCTCCTTTAATGAATGAAAAATAGAAAAGTATATATAGATTTTATGGGGTGACGGCGTCAAGAGCAAATTTCTGACATCGTCATCTCGCTGCCAAATAATTTCTCGGACTGCCTAGATCTGGGTTTGATGCCGTCATGTGTACTCCTTATGCAGGCCGTCACAATATTAACTCTTGACGCCCTTCTCTTGACGCCTTCAGGTTTTCTCTAGGTCGTCATGGATTTTACTCCTGGTGTCATCAAAATTTTCCTCTTGACGCCGTTAGGTACTGTTCTCAGCATGTAAAATTAAGTCTTTGCCGTTTTCTTCACTTTTATGCTCCAAAAACGTCCAAAAAGCTTCCTTTTCCAGAATTCACACCCAAAGTACCTAAAATCACAAAAGGAACGATTTAGGGCAATATTTGATCAAATAAATTCAATTCCGGGCTTAAATGACCCCCTAAAAACGGTTCATTTTTCGCCTCATCACCTTGGTTCACCCCTTATTAAAGTAGGTGATCCCTCTAACATCAACATACCATGCAACATTGGGTATATGCATGTATAGAAAGCTTATATCGATCCTAGCTCTCCTATAAACATCATGACTAGGACTTATTATAATTGGGTAATGAAGAAGCAACTTGGTTTTAGGATGATGCCCAGCAAGAATTTGATAAGTAATTTTGTAGGAAGAGTGAAAGGATTGCATGTGATTGTTGGAAACTTCACTTATGAGACCGACTTTGTGATAGTGGAGGATACTCGTCCGGTGATAGATGATTGCCTAAGTCAAGTAGTGTTCGGAAAACCGTTCGTTGAGGCCTCTAAAATGAGTTATGATCCGACTCTAGGGATAGTTAGATTGAAGGAAGAGAATGACGAGATTGCTTACCAAATGCCCTATAAGATTGAACAATACCGCCTCTTATCAAACATAGAGAAGGAACACAAACAAGCGGTTTACTATAGGAATGATAAGGATAGACGTAGAAGAGTAGAATATGTTATGAATAGAATACTTGGTTTCTACAAAGAATACTTGCAACTAGGTCCGGAATACAAAACTAATATAGGAGATGACCTAGAAAGTGAGACCAACGATGAGGTCACGTAATTGCCCATGACCTTGAGTCTAGCTACAAGACTCGTAAATAAAGAAAAGCGCTTCTTGGGAGGCAACCCATGCTTTGGTGATTTTTATTTGTTTGATTGTTATTTGTTTTCGTATGCATGCTTTATTTTTATTGTTGGTAGATCATGTTTCAAAATAAAATGGTGAAAATAATTTATTTTGTCGTTTGAGTTCGTCTTAACTTCATCCAAAGGTATTTCGCAAAAGATAAGTGTAAGTGGAAACCCCAAATATGTTTTTAAGAAACAAAATCGATTATGATTTCCCACAACATTAAATGGACATGTATATTCGTATTTGTTAGAGTCAAATGCTTGTATCGAGTCATAATGATGTTTTGCATGATTTTCTAGGAAGTAGGACATAAGTTTTTCCAGAAATTTTCCGGAAACTTAACGTAAAGATTTCTACAGATCACTTCTGACGGCATCAGGAATTAATTCCTGACGGCGTCATGTGTAAAATTCTGGAAATTTTGCTAGTTTTGTTTTTCTAATGGAGTCTTAAAGTTTTTGTTAAATCTTTAATTTTATAAACTCCAGGAAATCTACAAACATTCATTCCACAAGCATTATATCTTACATTGTTTTCTAGGATTTATTAGTATATATAGATTGCCGCCGATTTTACGCGAGGTTGCCTTGTTTGTTTTCTCAAGTTTAACAGGTTATGTATGACAAAAAGATGATTTATATTTCTGGAAGGGAAGCTTTGATTGTTCATTTTCTTGGAGGAAGATCTAACCTGGTTACCACACTATCCACACCGAACGAATCAGGGGAGTATTTGATTTCATTCTTTTACCTGTTTCACTTTTACATTCTTTAATTGAATATTGGGGACAATGTTCATCCTAAGTGTAAGGGGAGGGTAAATGATGATACCTTATAGGATACACTTTCACTTGAGTTTGTTTGTTTGATGGTAGGTGTGTAATAAAACTATGAGAAATAATTGTTAGTGTAATTTTAGCGCCAAATTTAAATTTTTTTATAACATTTAGGAGTGAAACTTTAGCCTTAGCAAGCGTCTCATGGATAGGAGTTGTATGACTAGCACAAAACCGTACCATTTAGAAAAATTTTCCACCAAAATATGTGAGGTTCACCTTTAAATTTGATAGGAAAAGCATTCACTATTAGTGCTTGTGAGTGTACCGGTAGCATTTAGATTCTAGAACTTGCGTTAGTGATGCATCCCAAGAACGCTAGTGAGACTACATTCGTGTAGTAGGATTTACTACATGATAAGAGACAGTAGGATCACCCTTGTGTTTAAACCCGTATCATAATTACTTGACCATTTAAGTCATATTATTTGGCTAGTAAAGTAAACTAATTTTCCCACACCATTAGCGTTGTACTCATTTTTAGTACACGAAACCCCTAGTACAGCCCTCCGAGCCTATCTTTTCGTTTCTAAATTTAAGCATCTTACTTAAAGGAAGAATTTGTTAAAACCCACTTAAATGTACAACCAAATCCCTTAGCCTTCCATATATGCACTCATCTTTAATGCATTATTGTTATTTGTTTAAACCCTTAGTTAATTATATCTAATTGATTACATGGTTGCTAAGTCGAGTCATATCCTTGTACATATTGTTTTGGGACGATTGGGACTCATGGGTGAAGTACTAATGTTATGGAGTAATGGGGAAGAACATCATATATTACCCCCATATGTGCGTTAATCTTAAAAGTACTCCAAGTGTTTTGATTATCTTGATTCGAGTCATTAGATTTGTTTATTGTAAAGTATGTAAAAATTCAAGTGTAAGGGGAATGTTCATTCCCTATGACATATTATTTTGGATGGTAGGGTAAGAGTGTATGCAAAAAAAAATATATATATATTAAAAAATAAAAAACAAAAATCGAGAAAATCAAGAAAAATACAAAAAAATGAAAAAAGCAAAGAGAAAAAGACATACGGACTACCATCCCGTTTCATTCTATGTTTATTTTATGTTTTTGTTATTTTTCATTTATTAGCTTAAGTCGAGTCTAGTCTTGGCTTTGCAACGCCATATTGTACATGTAATTAACCAAGATGATTAACTCGCCACCAGTAAAGATTGCCTTTATCCAACAAAACCGTGTATTACATATCCATACACCTAACTTTATGACCCTTTAAAATACCTCTTTGATAGTTTATCCTAGGTGCTTACGCCAAGTGGTGGAGGTTCGATCCTTTCCCAAGCCTATGGTAATCTATTTTGCTATGACAGGTAGTGAGAGATGTTTTCCATTTCCATATTGTGATATATACTTTATTACACCCGAGAGATGTGAGTATCTAAACACTATTTGTGAGGTGCTAGTGTATGACCTCCGTGCTTATCTTTGGTCTTTAGTGGAGCGATTATTTGTTGTAATTACTTTTATATTAGTGTTAAATGACCCCTAACTTGTATTTTGACTAGAATAAAAGCGCATTTGCTTGAGGACAAGCAAATCTCAAGTGTAAGGGTATATGATGAGGCAAAAAATGATCCGTTTTTAGGGGGCCACTTAAGCCCGGAATTGAATTTATTTGATCAAATATTGTCCTAAATCGTTCCTTTTGTGATTTTAGGTACTTTTGGAGTGAATTCTGGAAAAGAAAGCATTTTGGACGTTTTTGGAGCATTAAAGTGAAGAAAATGGCAAAGTCTTAATTTTTCTTGCTGGGAACAGTACCCGACGGCGTCCCAAAGTTCTTCATGACGGCGTCAAACAAGAGGTGAAGTGGATAGAGTCCGTGACGATCCAGAGAGTTTTTACACTAGGGACATGATAGAGTCACCATAGGCCATCATGGTCCCATTACACGTGACGGCCCAGAGAAAAGTTGCACTTGACTGCGTCAGAACTGGATCTAGGCAATCCGATATTACTATGGGCGGCGAGTTGACGGCGTCAGATTTTTCTTCTTGACGCCGTCAAGATGGAAAATCTATATATAGTTTTGTAATTTTCATTCATTAAAAGAGGACAATTAGAGGGATAACTTGGAGAAACCATAGCACGATTTTTACTGTACTTTCAAGAGTTTTTACCCTTTGAAACCTTTCACGTTCAATTAAGATAAGTATCCTTTCAATTCATTCAATATGTCTATGTGTTGTTTGAATATATCTTACGCTTGTCTTGATTTTAACATGCTAGGCTAGATCACTTGTGTGTTTGCTTAGATGTAGTGAAACCTAGATGTTGATTATGGGTTAATTGCTTTTTTATAGTTGTTACGGATGAATGATTTCGATGTTAGGCTTAAGAAAACTGGCAGACTTCCATAGGGTAACATGCTTGAACGTCTTAAGAAACATTAACCAATGCGTACTAGGTTTTTATGGTTGTATTTAATGCATGAGCGAATTCTAATGATCCCATGTTAGGAGCACCTTGCAGGCTTAACATAGGAGTGAAGTAGGAGCTTATAGAGTTGGGGAAGTACGTACGCCACCCCACGAATGGTATTAAGGAATATAACCCGTCATCCACGCAATTGTAACAAACTATTAACCTGTAAAAGATATCTATGGAGTAATGAAATCTAAGTAAACACAATTTTACCATTTATTGTTCACACCACTAGTTTAATTAGATTTATTTACATTTTTGTTATTTTATTTTGATTGTATCTTTAGTTATTGGGTTAGTTGATTAGCAACTAATTCCGCCCACTCTTCAAAAAACCCAAGATTTTAATTGCTTTTATAAAAATATAAAAATATAAAAATACAAAAAGAATCATCCCTCACCTCTAGACTTAATTTTTAGGTTTTCTAATCCTAGCGACACTATTCCTGAGTTGAACGATCAATCCCCCGGTACTTGTCACTATACTATACTACAACGATCAGGTACACTGCCTGGTGGGGGTTGTAAGCTTCTCGAAATCCCTTGAGAGGTAAATCCTGGTGCAATTCCCACGCATCAAAAACATCCTAAAAACAAAATCGAAAAGTAAATAAAGCAAACAAATAAAATATGCCCAGTTGCCTCCCGAGAAGTGCTTTTTTTTTTTTTTTTTTTTTTTTTTTGAGATACGAGCCTAACTCTACCTTTATTTCATTGATAAAGGGGTAATTTTCCCTACACTTAGAATTAAGTGCGGGTGATAGTAGTGATACACACCCTTAGGGTGGAAATATGCCACGTGAGGTGAAGGTGGTGTGTGAATCACTTCTACAACCTTCATCCTAAAACTACCCGAACTATATTGGTTGATATTTGAGCCAATTTCTCTTTTGTTTTCTAGACTTATATCTAAGGATGGGAAATTGAGTAAGGGTTGAGGTTGAGGTTGAGGCTCCGGTTCATCAACATTAGGAACTGCCCTAAAAGTAAGAGAAAGGTTATGACTATAAGTATTCAAACCTATATCCTCTAGTTGTATTTGGTCTAAAGGTTTTACCAACAATGGGGTTCCTATAATATCTTCTACTTCTTTCGGGTAAGTCATGGGTGGTGTGCATGCCCCAAATGATGGTAGGACTTGTGGGGTACTTAGTGAGCTTCTATTTTTAACCTCATTGTCCATCATGTCTAGATCACATATATGCTCATCATGTGTTTTGGTAGAATCTAACCCAAACATACACCGAAGTTTCTCAAATCCTTTTGTAGCCATTTCAAATTCTAAGTCCGACTCATAAGAATCTTCCTCAATAACTTGATTTCTATGTTCCATTAGCCTAAAGGATTCATCGTGTGTTCCTTGAGATTCAAAGTCATTGTTCTTAAAAACTAGGCCTTTTTATTCAATGTACTCATGTTCGGCTATATCCTTCTCAATTGTTTCCTTAGGTAGTGATGAAAGAAAACTGATTGGCTCCAAACGGTCAATCTAAATTGACCAAGTAAATGGTCAACAAAGTCAAACAGCTTAAAGTCAATGCTTCTAGATAATATAGGGTATCACCGGGTCGTTAAGTCCCGACGAGGTGTAAATTGTATTTGAGTGTGCTTGTGATCGGGTGATTTTCACAGGAAAGGGTTATGATGAGAATTATTTAAGAATTATGAAATGAAATAGCTTATGAAAGCTATGTGATTAATTACGTGAATTTAGATCTGAAATAAACGCGTAAAAACCTAATCGCGTACGTTTAAATTACAAACGGTAACAGAAGCACGTGAGAAAAAGTGAGTAAAATAGAAATAAATGGCCTATGATTATGAAAATTATATTTTTACAATATTTAATTAATTATTATTAATTAATTACTATCTTCTCATTACTTTTTAATTATCTAAATTAACCTAAATTATAACTAATTATAAAATTACACTAGAAAAATGAAAATAATATTTTAAAAAATCTAAAATAACTTAATACTAATTTTAAAATTAAATTGTATTTTTCTGACTTTTAAATTAATTATTATTAATTATAAACTAATTATTAATTATTAAAAACTAAGTTAAATTATAAAAAGTACTAAATCAAAAGAGAAAAATCTGAAAAAATTACTAAAATTATTACACGATACCAGGAATCTAAGAAAAATATAAAAATCAAAATTGCTTTAACAAAATGCTGAGAATAAGCCAATTGGATTAAATAGAAGCTATCAATTCTATTAAATTTGTCTTTTTTTTGGAATTTTCTTTTTCAAATCTGTTTTAGTACTCAAAATATCAAACGTTAATGAAGGTGGTCTGTCTGAATCACAAAAATAAGCACTTGAGAAGCTCAAGTGCTTAACAGTTTAGGTAGATTAGCTTATTAGGACTTTGTGTAATGAGAAAGCTACTTGAAAGTTACCACAATGATAAACAAGAAAAAACAGATTTATAGGAACTTGGAATAAGCAAAATGAAACAGAGAATCACAAGCAATAGGCAGTATTAAGCAAATAAGCACTTAAGCCAAAATCCAAATGCAACACAGGCCAAAAGGGCCAACTTTGCAGGCCTGTGGGGCCCACAGGAGAGATTAGAAGCCCGAATTAAGGTGGATCCAATAAGCTGAGCTTATTGGCTTTTCAAAAAGCCAAAATTTCACCTCTGGGTCCCACAAATGAGTATAGGGGAGGACTTGGAAAAATGGCTCAAACACTGAGTGCTCAGTGCACACTCAGGAAATGGTCAACCTTAAAGGGTCTTGTAGCCCTATCAAATAAGCTAAAAACCTCAAAATAAGCCCTGAGCCCTCAAGACTAGCTTATTGGCTTTCTAAAAAGGCAAAAACCATGGGGTGGGGCCCACTAGGGAACAAGTTATGAACTAATGAAAAGGGCCTGTTTGGTCAGTTGTCAGGGTGCAGGGCATGTCTTTGCCCTGCAGGCCTTTTTGAGCTCACAAATAAGCCACAAGAAAAAATCATAAAATTAAGCTGAGGGTTGATTCCTAGAGCTAAGCTAACCTACTTTATCCTCAAGAAATTTCAAATCCTGAATCTAACCACAAAATTCAGGAAAATTCATGCAACATTTGGTTTTTCTGCAAAAAGGGTAATTTGACTTTTTTATATAAACTACTATCTTGACTTATTTGAACTTTGGATTTTGATTTTATGACTGACTTAGGTTAGTTAAGTTGTAATAAGGCCAAAATAAGCTAAAGCATACACTAGTAATGTAACACCCCAACCCGAAAAGGGATAAAGTGTAACATTACGGGGTCATATCAGAACATAAGCAAGCGGAATACATTAAATAATACAAGGGTTACAAAGAAAATCTAATAAATAATAAGGTGCTAAAACTAAGCATAACAGCTTCCAAACTAATTACAAACTAAGAACCAAGAGAGGAATCTCTAAGTCCATCTCTAACCCATGGGGAGCAATCAACCGTGTAGTCTACTAAAAGCTCCTAAGCACTCTTCCCTCAAACCCAGCTTCCTTCTAAATAACCTGCCGCAGGAAAAGAAATGCAGCTGAGCTTAAAAAGGCCAGTGAACAGATACAAACAAACAAAAGCTAATAACAAAAGGGAAATGAAATTAAATCCAAAATGAATCCAAGCAAACCTATTGAGACGAATATCAAAGAATATGGATCATATGATAGAATCAACAGAATATGATCAAAGGGAATACGTATAAGGAATATCAAATGAATCAAAGGAAAATGGAACGAATAATAAGTGTAAGCAAATGAACTAAGGAAAGCATAAGTCAATAACAACAAGGAAGGTAGAACAATTAGGATCACATATATAGTAGAAGTAACAGAAATGCCCAATAATCATATATCAAATTGTACATAGAGTAGCTAGCTCGATGTACCAAATGTGAAATGGAGTGTATTGCACAAACATACCCATTCACCAAATTCAAAACAAAACGAAGTACCTAGGATGCATCCATACGCCCCCCTGCAAAACAAATATATATGCACAAAGCTCTAGGCTAAGTAAACATATATAATAATAAATATAGGCCTGAACAGCTAGCTTAAAGGGAATGCTGTGGACTAAAACCCACCTCCACAGATAGTGTCAATACCACTGGTGCATCAGTGGCAAGGCCATGGATTCCCCATGACTGGCTACAAATTAATCAAATAATTGGCAACAAATAGGGCATAGGAATGCTATAAGAATAAGAACTATAGCATGCAACAAATATCAAGCAAATCGAAACAAAACTGGATCAATCAAATACGAATCAAACAATGGGAAGCATAACAATGGTTCATGTCAAAGGTCCAAATCAAAGGTTCATATCATGAGGTTCAAATCAAAGGTTCATAATAGCAAAAGGGTACATAGCAAGGTTCAAAATTTGAAGTTAAATAATCAAAAGATGTTAAAGAAAGTCATGAGAAATCTTAGAGAAAAAAATAGATTAAGGACTTTTGACAATTATTTAAAACTTTTTTATCGTAAAAGTATTCCTTTAAAAAAAAACACATTTTATAAAAGTCATTAAAACCTTCATATAAAACTGGCATCGTATCGTAATCACAGAAACATTTCGAAAATAGTTTCTCTCAAAAGTCATCAAGTTATATTTTTAAAAGGGTCTTCATACGAAGTCATACCATCAAATGAACCAAGGATATCAGGCGTATAAAGATAAGAAATCATAATACTGGCAATGGAACGGATCATGAGTCATAAGAAACCTTACTAAGAGGTTAGAATATCTGTACCTTAGACCGCAAGTGCAAAGATATCAGAAAACATAAAGATTGGAAGTTACTCCTCCTTAAGCGAATCTACACGAATTAATGGTCGTCTTATTATTAATAAGCTCATTTTAATTAGATTACTCATTTTAGGTTTCCTTCTATTTTTCGCAGGTTTCCCGAATTAGCAAGTTTCCAATTTTAGTAAGTTTCTCGATTTAACATTATTAACCATTAATGATCACAATTAACATTTAGTTAAGTCTAAATGCTCAAAATAACCATTATTATAGTTTAAGGTCTAATATGACAATTATAATAGTTTAAGGTCTAAAGTGTTAATATTATAACGTTTAAGGCTTAAAGTGATAATAATAAAGTTAGGCCAATAATGTTAATTAGTGTATCAGTAACTTTCACAAATACGTAACTCAACATATAGCATGTATGAAATTCCTTTTTATTCGTATGACTCTTTTTACAGAAACATGGCCGAATCCACTCGCACCCTTTATTCATTTCGAACCCAAAGCAAAACATGTCGAGACCAATCATTGTGACACAACTCAAAACTAGTCGCCATCTCTTATCATTTCTTTTATCAATTCGAATTAAAACCAAACATGCATGCCTTCCTTTATTTATTAGCTCGTTTACGTTTATATCAAAACAGGTTTTATGTCATGTAATATTAGGCCTAAACCTTCGTACAACATCCATTCGAATTAAAAACACATAAAGTTAATATTTCTGGTTTCCTTTTGTTATTTCATGTGACCATTTCCATGATTTCATGAGAGTTGTTTCTTATCATTTCATGTGATTACAATTCGTTACATGCATGCATATAATATTAGCTGATTCTTATAGTTTCATGCATGCGTACAAATAGATGCATGATAATACTATTATTATGTTTTAACCCGAAATCGGCTCGACCTTAAAAGTGGTCTAATGACACAACACACACGGTACCTTATTCACGTAAAACACATGCACACCCCTATGTTAATTATATAGTTTGTGATTCAAGAATATAAAACCGAAACAAACCTGTATTTCCTCTTCTTCTTAGATCGATAATGATTAGTTTCAAAACTTGTTTATGGGTCGTGTATTAGTACGTCAATATTATGCTCAATACAGTTTCGAATAAAAGATTTATAGGTCGATTAGGCTTAGGTTTCAATTTATGGTTTCATGTGGTAGAGTTATGATTTTATGTGACATAGAATCTGTTTACACACTCGTACAATTAGGCCGACTCATTAAGTCTTTTAAATAACATGCAAACGTTGTAATAACAAATAAAAAGGAAGGAAAAGAGTAGGGTGATACGTGATACCCTTATTGAATGATCGAACGGAGACACACGCGAAGGAACCAAGAAAACTACGATCCAAAACCAATAGTCGAAACCAACACAACCAAGTCCTCTCGAACCCGACCAATACACTATCTCGAACCAGAAAGACAACCCAAAGAAACGCCCATGAATCAAAGCAAAATTACCACTACCTTAACCACGAACCACAAACAATTCTCCCAAGCCTCGTACACGTTTTTAGTGACCGAATATGTGACAAAAAATATGGAGCCGCCACTATATGTTGTAATTAGGTTTTCTATTATTTGTTTTTGTTTTAGTGGATAGGTTTAACAAGTGAGAGGGAGGATACGGTTTAAAAGAAAGAACGAGTGAGGGGGATTGTCAAAATGAAATAGTTAGGGATTCCATGTGAGTGATTAGCCGAAATTATGAGAAGATTGGGATGACCAAAATCAATTCAAATATATTCCTGTATCTAGACCCAATTAGGATGTTTTATTTAACTTTGGCCCATATGAACTTTTAGACGTGTAATATCTTAGCATAAAATAAATATTGTGTCGAATTTTAAATGTGTACAATTATTAACAGTTTAATACTTTGGTTATATTCGGAATGAAATGTTTTAGATTATTTAACATCTCTTCAAAAGTTTAAAATTAGAGGGCATTTTGGGTATTTCATATGTTCAAAATCTATGGGTTTTACAACTCTTCCCCTCTAAAAGAAAATTTTATCCGCAAAATTGAAGAGAAAATGAAATGGAAACACAACAGACTGTGAACGAAAGTGTGAATGACTTGTTTCTCATGACTCAATCTTGTCGATCAAAAATAGCTTCGTCTTCCTCAGAAAAGACATATCGTATCCCTTCAAAGAATAATATACCAAAAGTAACAGATGATAATCATATCCCTTCAGAAGAGATACAAGGAGAATGTAGGATTTGACGGACCGTGGAATAGAAACAGACAATTCAGATGAGAGCGTATCGAATCGCAGAAGATATGAGGATGATATGTACGCTTAACTCTTCAGATTCTCAAATAGTCTCGTTTTTAATATAACCTTTCAAAGGTATTCTCTCAAACAAACAGATCTTGTTTTCTCAGAAAAATCTCATATCTTAACTCATGGAAGATCATCATAAAACAGATTCATCGAATGTGAGACGTACAAATAGCAAAACATAGGTGTACTCCTTCATAGTAACAGATCGAATCCATACTGACAGAGTCCAGTTTGTTTGATAACATCAAACGACATAAAACTCTACACAGAACCTAAGATTCTTATCAGAAGCACAGAGGTCAACAAACGCATGTCGAGTATCCAAACGTATCAAGTCGTATAACCATGAAGGCAGATTTAGTGCATAGTAGAATGAACCTAAAGTCTCTGTAAACGTAGATAATCTCAATCAGATATTAGAAATTCTAAGGCACTCCTCGAAATATCATATGATCACAATAAGTGCACCTTATATGATGTAAGTATTATCACGTTGGCCAGGCGTCATAATACTATGACTAGCATCATATAAATATGCCCTCATGATGGCCATACTTTATCTCAAGTCATGAAATAAGCAACTTATCTTAACCACCTAACAGTCCTTCTACCTCCTAGGGTGGTCCGAATAAAACATTCATTACAGATTCGAAAATAAGAAACAGATCGTATAGATAACGTAACAGAACTTAGTAAGCGGCAAATGAAGCACGTCGTCAAAAGCATCAGGTCTTCCATAACTCGTCAAAACTCCCAAAACAAAACCATCATCAAACATACGCAGAATGAACACGGAACTGAGATGCTACTAGAGAACTTACATCATTCAAAGGATCTTATTACCAGATAACGAAACTTAAGTGAGTCAACGGGAGTGAAAACTCGTCATCAATAGCTTCATCCTTTATGGAAGCAACTCATCCAAACATAAAGGTTTGCTTCAATATCCGTACATTCAAAATATAGGGTCTCCAATCTCCTCCAAATCTGAGCAGTCTGTCTTTGCTCACCCTTCAGTCTGAGAGTGAAACAAAATCATGAACTTAAGTCTGGTTCTTCAAGCCTTCTTCAGCTCTTATTGGAATTGTGATGGAGTAATGTGAATCTCTGGAACGATCTTTCAAATCCCTTCATCATCTAGTCTGCTTCCGCTCTCAATTCATCTTAGTACAACCAAGATGAATACGGAAGTGAGACTGCATGTCTTCATCAGCTCCAGGTTCGCCATCTTGACTAGGTTTGTCCTCTGCTCGCCAACACTTTTGCCTTGTATGGAATGTCTTCCACTCTTCAGGGTAGCCACCGCTGTTGTCAACTCTAGGTCATGCAGTGAATAATTCTTCTCATACATTTCTAGTTGTCTTGATGCATAAAAAATCATCTTCTCGCGATGTATACGTTCATAACCGAGTCTCTTCTCGAAGCGTCCCAAAATTGGTATCACCTGAAAGTATGGAAGCAAATTTCTATTTCAGCTTTTCCAAAACTCCGTTCCTAATCAAATTAAACTGTTTTCCCTTTGCTCACAAAACTCATCAACGGTAACGTAAGTTGTAAACATCTTCCAAAATTCTTCTACAAAGTTTAAAATATTTCAGCTTCTCTAATCTGTTGTCGGTCTTTGTCGCTTGGTGATAGTTTCAAATTTTATGGGATTTATAGCAATATCCTCAATTAAGAACACCGTTGTCTCAACAAATATCAACTTCAAGAATGAACAAACGATCGTCAAATTCTAACAAAGTGCAAAAATGAATCTCATGTTCTTCCTCGTCTCTGATTATACTAATAAGTCATACAATGACCATTTGTCTAAGTACTCATGAGAGAGACAATTGATCAAATTCACAAAATAGTCAGAGCATTAGCTAATACTATTAGCATCGCTAACTATCATAGCGGTCTTTACGGATACAAAAGGAAATTCTATAGCCTTTCAAAGTTGAACAGATATATAGGCATTTTAGGGTGGATGATGAGGCGAAAAATGAACCACTTTTAGGGGGTCATTTAAGCCCGGAATTGAATTTATTTGATCAAATATCACCCTAAATCGTTCTTTTTATGATTTTAGGTACTTTGGGAGAGAAATCTGGAAAAGGAAGCAATTCGGACATTTTTGGAGCATAAAAGTGAAGAAAATGCCAAAGACTTAATTTTCCATGCTGAGAACAGTACCTGACGGCGTCAAGAGGAAAACCATGACGGCGTCAAGAGTAAAAGTGGTGACGACCCAGTGCAAACCTGACGGCGTCACAACAAGGGCGTCAAGAGTTAATTTTGTGACGGCCTGCATAAGGAGAATACATGACGGCGTCGGACCCAGATCTAGGCAGTCCGAGAAACTATTTGGCAGCGAGATGATGGCGTCAGACTTTTGTTCTTGACGCCGTCACCTTCTAAACTCTATATATAGTTTTCTATTTTTCATTCATTAGGGAGGAACTTGTGTGGAGAAACCCTAGGGCCGAACTTTGTAAACCCTAGCTCGTATTTTACAGTACTTTCAAGGGTTTTCACCCCTTGAATCCTTTCATGTGCTATTGAGATAAGTCTTCTTTTTAATTCAATCAATATGTCTATGTGTTGGTTGATTATATCTTTTACTTGTCTTGATTTCAACATGCTAGGCTAGATCTATCTTGTGTTTGCTTGGAACTAATGAAACCTAGATGTTAATTATGTGTTGATTACTTGTTTATGGTTGTATTGGATGAATGATTTCAATGTTAGGCTTAAGAAAACTGGCAGATCTCCATTGTGTAACATGCTTGAACGTCTTAGGAAACATGAACCGATGTGTACTAGGTTTTATTGGTTGTATTTAATGCATGAGTAAATTCTAATGATCCCATGTTAGGAGCTTCTTAGCCGGCTCGACATAGGAGTGAAGTAGGCACTCATAGGATTGGGGAAGTAAGTACGCCACCCCATGAATGGTATTAGGGAATACAATCCGTCATCCACGCAACTATAACAAGTAATTAACGTGTAAGAGATATCTAGGGTGTAGTGAAATCTAAGTAAACAAATTTCTCCCACATATTGCTCACAACTTTAGTTTAATATAGTTTAATTTCATTTTTAGTATTTTATTTTGATTTCATCTTAGTATTGGGTTAGTTGATTAGCAACTAATTCCGCCCATATCATTCAAACCCGAGATTTTTTACTTGCTTTCATAAAATATAAAAAAATACAAAAAGAATCATCCCTCATCTCTAGACCTAGTCTTTAGGTTTTCTAATCCTAGCGACACTATTCCTAGCTGAACGATCAATCCTCCGGTACTTGTCATTATACTATACTACATCGATCAGGTACACTGCCTCGTGGGGGTTGTAAGCTTCTCAAGATCCCTTGAGAAGTAAAGCCTGGTGCAAACCCCACGCATCAAGTTTTTGGCCCCGCAGCCCGGGGAATAGTTATTGTCTAGGTTAGGATCTCTTTTTATTAGGTCTACTTGCTAGATTCCTTTCTAGTAAGGTTTTATTTTCATTTTTAGGTTTTCTTTAGTCTATCTTTTCTTTGTGTCTTTGTTTGTAAAAACCTTTCCATTGACTATTCCGTTAGCCATTATGGAGAACGCAAATCCACCATACTACCAACCACGAAATTCACCCACTCCAAATGACATCTTGATGTTTAAACAACATGAGGATGAACCTATCTATGATGCATGGGCTCGTTTTAAATATTCACTCTGAAAAGTCCCCCATCATAATTTCGATTTGTGGTCCCAAATTGAAATATTTTACCATCGTGTCGACCACTATACCAAAATGGACATTGACCATGCCGCAGATGGGGACCTTTGGGGATTAAGTGCTGATGAAGCATGGGAAACCATAGAGAATTGTGCCATACTTGCCAAAAAAATGGACAACCCAACAAATGTTGTTACGGATCAATTGATAGCAAGTTTAAGGGAACAAGCAAGAAGATTGTTTGGGGATAAAACTATAGATGAGATAACTGGGTGCACGGGGTGGTTTGATTTCACCACAATACAAGCTGAGCACATTGGTAATCTTGATAAGATGGAGGATAGAGTTGAAATTTTAAGCCCACCAAGTACCCCACAAGTCCTACCATCATTTAAAGCATACACACCGCCCGTGACTTATTCGGATGAAGTAGATGAGACTTTAGGAGTCCCAATAGAGGTAGAACCCTTGTACCAAACACCACTAGAGGATATAGGTTTGAATACTTGTAGTGATAACCTTACTCTTAGTTATAGGGAATTACCTAGTGTTGATGAACCGGAACCTCAATCTTCACATAACTTTCCATCCTTAGATATACATCTAGGAGACAAAAGAGGAGCCGACCCACCCATCAACCCATGTAGTCCGGGTAGCCTTAGGATAAATGTAGTGGACTCTAAGCCTTGTAGAGAGGAAACCAATATAGGAGCGGAAAATGACCTTACATGCTTACATCACCCATTTATGACTAATCACAAGAAACATTATGGGTTTAAACCGGGTTTATTAGGTCAAGATGGATCCCCAACTAGTAGTCTCTTGAAGTTGATAGAAAATGATCCCTTTCTAGGAGAAAATCTTAATCCACCCATTAACATGATTGAATTAGGTAAGGTTATGATGATAGGAGCACACTCCTTTGAGCATATAATTCATCCACCATTCTTTCCTCACGTGGCATACTTCCACCGAGATGGTGTGTATTGATACTATCACCCGCACTTAATCCTAAATGTAGGGAAAACCTCACATTTATCCGTGAAATAAGGGTAGAGTCAGGCTCGTGACTCGAACAAAAACAAGCGCTTCTTAGGAGGCAACCCATGTTTTGTGTGATTTTTATTTTTGTTTGACTGCTATTTGTTTCCATATGCATGCTTTATTTTTATTGTTGGTAGATCATGTTTCAAAACTAAAATAGTGAAAATACTTTATTTTGTTGTTTGGCTTAGTCTTAACTTCATCCAAAGGTATTTTTGCAAAAGATAAGTGTAAGGGGAAACCCCAAATATGTTTTTAAGAAACAAACTCGATCATGATTCTCCACAATATTAAGTGAACAGGTATATTCGTATTTGTTAGAGTCAAATGCTTGTATCGAGTCATAATGATGTTTTCCAGGATTTTCTAGGAAGTAGGACGAAGTTTCTCCAGAAATTTTCCGGAAACTTAACACAAGAATTTCTGCAGGTCACTTCTGACGGCGTCACGTGTAAAATTCTGGAAATTTTACCAGTTTTGTTTTTTCTAACGGAGTCTTAAAGTTTTTGTTGAATTATTAGTTTTATAATCTCGAGGAAATCTGCAAACATCATTCCACAAGCATTATATCTTATTTTGTTTTCTAGGTTCTATTAGCATATGTAGATTGTCGCCGATTTTATGCGAGGTTGCCTTGTCAGTTTTCTCAGGTTTTACAGGTTATGTATGACAAGAAGATGATTTATATTCAGGAAGGGAAGCTTTGATTGTTAATTTTCTTGGAGGAAGATCTAACCTGGCCACCTTATTATCCATACCGAGCGAATCAGGGGAGTATTTGATTTCATTTTTTTTACTTATTTCACTTTTACATTCTTTACTTGAACATTGGGGACAATGTTCATCCTAAGTGTAAGGGAGGGTAAAATGATGATACCTTACAGATACACTTTCGCTTGAGTTTGTTTGTATGATAGTAGATGTGTAATAAAACTATGAGAAATAGTTGTTAGTGCAATTTTAGCGCCAAATTTAAATTTTTTTACAACATTTAGGAGTGAAACTTTAGCCATAGCAAGCGTCTCATGGATAGGAGATTGTATGACTAGCACAAAACCGTACCATTCAGAAAATTTTTTCACCCAAATATGTGAGGTTCGCCTTTAGATTTGATAGGAAAAGCATTTACTATTAGTGCTTATGAGTGTACCGGTAGCATTTAGATTCTAGAACTTGCGTTAGTGATGCATCCCGAGACCGCTAGTAAGACTACATTCGTGTAGTAGGATTTACTACATGATAAGAGGCATTAGGATCACCCATGTGTTAAACCCGTATCATAATTACTTGACCATTTAAGTCATATTACTTGGCTAGTTAAGTCAATTAATTTTTCCCACACCATCAGCGTTGTACTCATTTTTAGTACACGAGACCCCTAGTACACCCCTCCGAGCCTAACTTAAGCATTTTACTTAAAGGAAGAATTTGTTACACCCCACTTAAATGTACACCCAAATCGCCTTAGCCTTATGTGTATGCACTCATCTTTAGTGCATTATTGTTATTTGTTAAACCCTAAGTTAATTATCTAATTGATTACATGGTTGCTAAGTCGAGTCATATCCTTGTACATATTGTTTTGGGACGATTGCGACTCATGGGTAAAGTACTTATTTTATGGAGTAATGGGGAAGAACATCATATATTACCCCCGTATGTGCGTTAATATTAAAAGTACTCCAAGTGTTTTGATTTTCTTAATTCGAGTCATTATATTAGTTTATTGTAAAGTATGTAAAAATTCAAGTGTAATGGGAATGTTCATTACCTATGATGTATTATTTTGAATGGTAGGGTAAGAGTGTATGCAAAAAAAAATAAAAAATAAAAAAAAAAATAAAAAAAAAATCGAAAAAACAAGAAAAAGAAAAGAAAAAAAAATAGAAAAAGAAAAAGAGAAAAACATACGGACTACCATCCCTTTTTATTCTATGTTCATTTTATGTTTTTGTTATTTTTGATTTATTAGCTTAAGTCGAGTCTAGTCATGGCTTAGCAACGCCATATTGTACATGTAATTAACCAAGATTGTTAACTCGCCACCAGTAAAGAATGCCTATATCCAACAAAACCGTGTATTCCATATCCCTACACCTAACATTACAACCCTTTAAAAGACCTCTTTGATAGTTTATCCTAGGTGCTTACGCCATGTGGTGGAGGTTTGATCCTTTCCCAAGCCTATGGTATTCTATTTTGCTATGACAGGTAGTGAGAGATATTTTCCGTTTCCATATTGTGATATAACTTTATTACACCCGAGAGATGTGAGTATCTAAACACTATTTGTGAGGTGCTAGTATATGACCTCCGTGCTTGTCTTTGGTCTTTAGTGGAATGATTATTTATTGTAATTACTTTTATATTAGTGTTAAATGACCCCTAACTTGTATTTTGATTAGAATAAAAGCGCATTTGCTTGAGGACAAGCAAATCTCAAGTGTAAGGGTATATGATGAGGCGAAAAATGAACCACTTTTAGGGGGTCATTTAAGCCCGGAATTGAATTTATTTGATCAAATATCACCCTAAATCGTTCCTTTTGTGATTTTAGGTACTTTGGGAGAGAAATCTGGAAAAGGAAGCAATTCGGACGTTTTTGGAGCATAAAACTGAAGAAAACGCCAAAGACTTAATTTTCCATGCTTAGAACAGTACCTGACGGCGTCAAGAGGAAAACCATGACGGCATCAAGAGTAAAAGTGGTGACGACCCAGTGCAAACCTGACGGCGTCACAACAAGGGCGTCAAGAGTTAATTTTGTTATGGCCTGCATAAGGAGAATACATGACGGCGTTAGACCCAGATCTAGGCAGTCCGAGGAACTATTTGGCGGCGAGATGACGGCGTTAGACTTTTGTTCTTCACACCGTCACCTTCTAAACTCTATATATAGTTTTCTATTTTTCATTCATTAGGGAGGAACTTGTGTGGAGAAACCCTAGGGCCGAACTTTGTAAACCCTAGCTCGTATTTTACAGTATTTTCAAGGGTTTTCACCCCTTGAATCCTTTCATGTGCTATTAAGATAAGTCTTCTCTTTAATTCAATCAATATGTCTATGTGTTGGTTGATTATATCTTTTACTTGTCTTGATTTCAACATGCTAGGCTAGATCTATCTTATGTTTGCTTGGATCTAATGAAACCTAGATGTTAATTATGTGTTGATTACTTGTTTATGGTTGTATTGGATGAATGATTTCAATGTTAGGCTTAAGAAAACTGGCAGATCTCCATTGTGTAACATGCGTGAACGTCTTAGGAAACATGAACAGATGTGTACTAGGTTTTATTGGTTGTATTTAATGTATGAGTAAATTCTAATGATCCCATGTTAGGAGCTTCTTAGCCGGCTCGACATAGGAGTGAAGTAGGCACTCATAGGATTGGGGAAGTAAGTACGCCACCCCATGAATAGTATTAGGGAATACAATCCGTCATCCACGCAACTATAACAAGTAATTAACGTGTAAGAGATATCTAGGGAGTAGTGAAATCTAAGTAAACACATTTCTCCCACATATTGCTCACAACTTTAGTTTAATATAGTTTAATTTCATTTTTAGTATTTTATTTTGATTTCATCTTAGTATTGGGTTAGTTGATTAGCAACTAATTCCGCCCATATCCTTCAAACCCGAGATTTTTTACTTGCTTTCATAAAATATAAAAAAATACAAAAAGAATCATCCCTCATCTCTAGACCTAGTCTTTAGGTTTTCTAATCCTAGCGACACTATTCCTAGCTGAACGATCAATCCCTCGGTACTTGTCATTATACTATACTACATCGATCAGGTACATTGCCTGGTGGGGGTTGTAAGCTTCTCAAGATCCCTTGAGAGGTAAAGCCTGGTGCAAACCCCATGCATCAGTGGAGAAATAATGGTTCCTAACAACAATACGATTCAGCTTCCAATAATCAATACAAATCCCCTGTCACCATCCTTTTTTATCGCGAATGATACTGTAACTCGCCTAGAAGATACACTTAAGCAAACTCCCTTCCTAGTCTTCGGTTGCTGCTCTTCCCGGTTACTCAAATCAACTGGTATGATCCCGGACGCATCTGAAAGGCATCTTCGCGTGGTAACTAGACAATCTCCTAGTATCATGTCAAATCCAACTCCACACTCTGGTGGAAAAACTTGGTGGTTCAACCAGGAATCATATTCGGAAAACTCAGGTGCCAAATAACTTTCAAGCTAAGGTTCATTCATTGGTATACAAGATAGGTTCTAGGAAAACTTCATAACCGCGAAAGTAACGCAAGAGTCTCTAGAGTAATAGTGATAGCAAAAAGTTTAACAATCGGAAATCATGGTAGGGAGTTCAAAAATGTTCAAAACACCAAAGGTGAGACATACTAGGATAGTTGTCAGCATCTTGAATGCTTAATCAACCAATTCCTTATCAGAATAAAATCGAAGTTAACTTTCCAAGGAAAGACAGATCAACATGGCAAATATTATTGTTCAAAAGTGATGGGAACATTCCTATACTCGTGGTTAAACACCACAAGACTTCTCAGAGGGTCAGAGATGGGTAAGACAAAATCAAAAAGCATCGGAAGGCTTACAAATGCTTATAAAAAACAAGAGACAAATCACAGAATGTATGAAATACGTCATCATCATGGAGATTCTCCGAATGCCAGAAGTGGCATCAAAATGATTAACAAAAGGATCAAAGGTCAGAGTCAGAATCTGAAGATAAGGATCAAATAGTGTCAGGCATTACTATGCAATTCTTAATTTCTTCATAGTTCACGAGCTTATAAATCTTAGGTAGTGCAAATCATAAGTTTTCAAATCTCCGAAAAGTAATCTTAACAGGCTTAAAAGTAAGACACGAATCAGAGTGATGCGGAAGCAATGATACTTAAACGAATGCCTTATAATCTACCCATTCCTCACAGGTAATAACTTAAGTTTCTTCAGAGTGGGAGATCCTAAAGCAAAATTCTTAAAGGTTGTTCCCTAACTCTTATGGTGCAAAACTTAGAGGAACTAATACTCACAGGTCATAGCCTAAGCTCTACGGGTTTTGAATCCGCCGATCAAACCTGGCTCTGATACCATAATTGTAACACCCCAACCCGAAAAGGGATAAAGTGTAACATTACGGGGTCGTATCAGAACATAAGCAAGCGGAATACATTAAATAATACAAGGGTTACAAAGCAAATCTAATAAATGATAAGGTGCTAAAACTAAGCATAACAGCTTCCAAACTAATTACAAACTAAGAACCAAGAGAGGAATCTCTAAGTCCATCTCTAATCCATGGGGAGCTATCAACCGTGTAGTCCACTAAAAGCTCCTAAGCACTCTTCCCTCAAACCCAGCTTCCTTCTAAATAACCTGCCGCAGGAAAAGAAATGCGGTGGAGCTTAAAAAGCCCAGTGAATAGATATAAACAAACAAAAGCTAATAACAAAAGGGAAACGAAAGTGAATCCAAAATGAATCCAAGCAAACCTGTTGAAACGAATATAAAAGAATATGGAACATATGATAGAATCAATAGAATATGATCAAAGGGAATACATATAAGGAATATCAAATGAATCAAAGGAAAATGGAACGAATCATAAGTGTAAGCAAATGAACTAAGGAAAGCATAAGTCAATAACAATAAGGAATGTAGAACAATTAGGATCACATATATAGTAGAAGTAACATAAATGCCCAACAATCATATATCAAATTGTACATAGAGTAGCTAGCTTGATGTATCAAATGTGAAACGGAGTGTATTGCACACACATACCCATTCACCAAATTCAAAACAAAACGAAGTACCTAGGATGCATCCATACGCCCCCTGCAAAACAAATATATATGCACAAAGCTCTAGGCTAAGTAAACATATATAATAATAAATATAGGCCTGAACAGCTAGCTTAAAGGGAATGCTGTGGACTAAAACTCACCTCCACAGATAGTGTCAATACCACTGGTGCATCAGTGGCAAGGCCATGGACTCCCCATGACTGGCTACAAATTAATCAAATACTACCTCCGTCCCAATTTATTTGTCCACTTTAAATTTTCAAAGTCTTTTTTTATCAACTTTGACCTTAAATATGTTTATTTGTATTATTTAATATTTGATGCAAAATATATGAATAGATTGAGTTTTAAGTGTATTTTTAGTTTGTATAATTTTCATCAAGTATTATATAATACAAATAAGAATATTTATGGTCAAAGATGACAAAGAAAGACTCAAAAAGTCAAAACTGGACAAATAAATTGGGAAGGAGGGAGTAATTGGCAACAAATAGGGCATAGGAATGCTATAAGAATAAGAACTATAGCATGCAACAAATATCAAGCAAATCAAAATGGATCAATCAAACAATGGGAAGCGTAAAAATGGTTCAAGTTTAAGGTCCAAATCAAAGGTTCATATCATGAGGTTCAAATCAAAGGTTGATAATAGCAAAAGGGTTCATAGCAAGGTTCAAAATTTGAAGTTAAATAATCAAAAGATGTTAAAGAAAGTCATGAGAAATCTTAGAGAATAAAATAGATTAAGGACTTTTGACAATTATTTAAAACTTTTTTATCGTAAAAGTATTCCTTTAAAAAAAACACATTTCATAAAAGTCATTAAAACCTTCATATAAAACTGGCATCGTATCGTAATCACAGAAATCATTTCGAAAATAGTTTCTCTCAAAAGTCATCAAGTTATATTTTTAAAAGGGTCTTCATAAGAAATCATACCATCAAATGAACCAAGGATATCAGGCGTATAAAGATAAGAAATCATAATAGTGGCAATGGAATGGATCATGAGTCATAAGAAACCTTACTGAGAGGTTAGAATATCTGTACCTTAGACCGCAAGTGCAAAGATATCAGAAAACATAAAGATTGGAAGTTACTCCTCCTTGAGCGAATCTACACGAATTAATGGTCGTCTTATTATTAATAAGCTCATTTTAATCAGATTACTCATTTTTGGTTTCCCTCTATTTTTCGTAGGTTTCCCGACTTAGCAAGTTTCCAGGTGTCGAGATTGCGTTGATGGCCGCTTTTATAGAGTGATTAAACTCCCATAACTCTTGATTATCGGCGGCAAGTTCGTCAATAATTGCCCAAGACTCCTCGGCGTTCTTATCACGCAATCTACCTCCTGCGGCTCGATCGATGGTACGTTTAGTGTGATAGTCGACATGGTCATAGAAGATTTGAACTAATAACCAAAGATTCATACCATGATGAGGGACTTTGTGGAGTAGATCCTTGAAACGAGCCCACGCTTCGTAGAAAGTTTCACCCTGATGTTGTTCAAACATCAAGATGTCATTTCTAAGCATCGCAGTCTTCCCCGGTGGGAAAAATTGAGCAAGGAAACGAGTGGTGAGATCATCCCATGAGGTGATGGATCCCGCGGGGAAACGTTCAAGCCATTGACTAGCTTGATCACGTAGAGAGAATTGGAATAGGCGTAATCGGGTTCACTCTCTATTTGTAACATCAAGGTCTATAGAATCTACGATTTTAAGGAAGTCCTTGAGATGTTGATTAGGATCTTTGGAACGAAGTCCATGGAATGCACATCGGCTTTGCACCAACCGGATGGTGTCGGATCGCAATAGAGACACATTGGCTCCTTAGGTGAGCTCAATAGTGTTTCAATAGCCTTGGTGGCTAGGTCGGGAATACTCTCCTAGGGTTCGAGGCCTAAGAGGTTGTTTTGCTAGTGGTGGGTTTTGTGGGTGGTCTTGTTGTGGTGGGTTGATGGGTTCAAAGATGTTACCACCTTCCATGATGTCGGATGGTAAAGGTTATGAACAAAGGCACGAAGAAATAGATAGACTAAAGAAAACCTAAAAATAAAAATAAAATTTTACTAGAAAGGAATCTAGCAAGTAGACCTAATAAAAAGAAATTCTAACCTAGACAATAACTATTCCCCGGGCTGCGGTGCCAGAAACTTGATGCGTGGGAATTGCACCAGGCTTTACCTCTCGAGGGATCTCGAGAAGCTTACAACCCCCACCAGGCAGTGTACCTGATCGTTGTAGTATAGTATAGTGACAAGTACCGGCGGATTGATCGTTCAACTCAGGAATAGTGTTGCTAGGATTAGAAAGCCTAAAAACTAGGTCTAGAGGTGAGGGATAATTCTTTTTGTATTTTTATGTTTTATGAAAAGCAATTAAAAATCTCGGTTTTGGAAGAGTGGGCGGAATTAGTTGCTAGTCAACTAACCCAATAACTAAGATGCAATTAAAATAAAATAACAAAAATGTGAATAAAAGCTAATTACTAATATGGTGTGAACAATAGATGGGAGAATTGTGTTTACTTAGATTTCACTAATCCCTATATATCTTTTACAGGTTAATTATTTGTTACAGTTGCGTAGATGACGGGTTATATTCCTTAATACCAATCGTGAGGTGGCGTACGTACTTCCCCAACTCTATAAGCTCCTACTTCACTCCTATGTCGAGCCTGCAAGAAGCTCCTAACATGGGATCACTAGAATTCGCTCATGCATTAAATACAACCATAAAAACCTTAGTACACATTGGTTCATGTTTCTTAAGACGTTCAAGCAAGTTACACAATGGAAGTCTGCCAATTTTCTTAAGCCTAACATCGAAATCATTCATCCATTACAACTATAAACAAGCAATCAACCTATAATCAACATCTAGGTTTCATTACATCTAAGCAAACACACAAGAGATCTAGCCTAGCATGTTAAAATCAAGACAAGCGTAAGATATATTCAAACAACACATAGACATATTGAATGAATTGAAAGGATACTTATCTTAATTGAACATGAAGGGTTTCAAGGAGTGAAAACCCTTGAAAATACTGTTAAAAATGAGCTAGGGTTTATTCAAGTCGACCCTAAAATTCTCCTCCCTTTAGAATGAAAATTACAAAGACTGTATATAGATTTTCTAAGGTGGCGGCGTCAAGAAGAAAGTTCTGACGCCGTCAACCCGCCGCCAAAAATAAAATCGGATTGCCTAGATCCAGATCTAACGCCGTCATGTGTAATGTTGTTCTGGGCCGTCACCATTTTTGCTCTTGACTCCGTCATCAAATTGCTCTTGACGTCGTCAGGTACTGTTCCCAGCAAGGAAAATTAAGACTTTGCCGTTTTCTTCACTTTTATGCTCCAAAAACGTTCAAAATGCTTCCTTTTCCAAAATTCACTCCCAAAGTACCTAAAATCACAAAAGGAACGATTTAGGGCAATATTTGATCAAATAAATTCAATTTCGGGCTTAAATGACCCCCTAAAAATGAATTATTTTTCGCCTCATCAGTAAGGAATAGAGGTTTTGGAATTAGGGTTGTACACTGGAGTTTCTGGTGGTTCAAAGACAACTCCTGGTTAGCATCTGGTTTTTGGAATAACTTGAGGCTGGACGTGTGCGGTAATTTGTGAGCTAGGAGATTGCACCTTGTCCGTTGTCACCTCAGGTTCACGTTCGACTACCTTTGGAGGAGAGGAAGAAGAGGTAATAGGAATCGCGGGTTCATTATATGAAGCACCACTTCTAGTTGTGATCGCCTTAGCATAGCCCCTCGGGTTAGCGATCGTGTTGCTCGGAAGTGTTCCTGAGCCCGAGGGTCGATCATTTAAAGACTTATTGATTTCAAAAATCTGGCTAACCAACAACTTGTTCATCTCTTCTTGGGATTCAATGAATTGTTTAAACAACTCTTCAGATGAAGGCCCAGTTGAAACAATGGCTTGAGGTTGATTATTAAAATTTTGAGCACGATTGTTTTGGTTGGGACCTTGGTTGTGGAAATTTCCTTGATTTTGGTGTTGGAAATTTCCTTGATTTTGGGTGTTATTTCCATGGAAATACCCTTGGTTGAAGCCACCCTGACCTTGGTTTCGATTAAAGTTTCCTTGATGTTGGAAACCTTGGTTTTGATTTTGAAAACCGTGACCCTGATTAAAATTCCCCTGGTTTTGGAAACCTTGGTTGATTCTATTTTGGTTTTGGTTACGGTTTTGGACATTTTGGTTTTGATTAAAACCAGGTGTTCCAGGGTAGTGGTTAAGATGATAGTTCGGGTCTATAGGAGGGTGGTATTGGTTGGCCCATTGATTGGAAGACCCGGCTACAACATGAGCTTCATACGGAGAACCATCAGTAGCTGTGCAATTGTAGTAGGCATGCGGCCCACCACAAGTCACACAGACTTCCACTTTCTTAACCTCAGCAGGTGGAGGTGTGTGTTGAAAAGAAACTTTGTTTTGTTGTGACAGAACCAAAGATTGAATAGCTTCAGTGAGCTTGTCACTCTTAGCACCGGTGCTAGACTGACTCATAGAAGATGAAGTAGAAGGACCCGCACTAATTTGGGAAACAACCGGCTTGCTTCATGTAGAGCGGACCTTAGACTTGTTTTCGATGATTGCTAAAGCTTCTTTGGTGGTTCTACTCAAGAAGTTACCTCCCGCGGAGGCATTGAGAGAATCTTGATCAACTTGGCTCACACTATTGTAGAAAGTATCGAGTTGCATCAACTCGGAGAAACCATGACGTGGACACTTGCGAAGTAATTCTTTGAAACGATCCCACGCTTCACCAAATGATTCATCATATTTTTGAGTGAACTTGGTGATTTCGTTTTTAAGACTCGTCGTCTTGGAAGGTGGGAAGAATTCATTCACAAATTTCTTGACAAGATCTTCCCATGTCTCAATAGATTGAGGAGGTTGTTTTTCAAGCCAAATCCGGGCTTGTCCCTCGAGGGAGAATGGGAAGAGAAGAAGTTTTATTGCTTCAGATGGGACATTTTTATATTTGATGGTTTACGTGATTTTGTTAAACCATCGAATGTGAGCATGAGGATCGTCCCTCTCAAAACCGTAGAATTGACTTGAGGTTACAAGATTGAGTAACCCAGTTTTGAGCTCAAAATTATCAGCCACGATGGCTGGAACAACAATAGCATCTCCGTAACCCTCGATGGGTGCTTGGAGAAGCTCACACATGGGGCGGTCTTCCGCCATGGTGACAGCAGATGTGGAAACAGTACGGATCTCAGATCTGACTGCTGGTGTTGAACATCTACGATGTCTTCTAGGAATTCTTACAAGCTCACGTAATGGGCTAGTAGACCTAGAAGAACGAGTGCACATGCACTAGGAGCAAAATCAATCAAAACAAAGTCGAGGCAAAACCACAGTGAACTTAAACCAATAATCACAAATGAATCGCTTCTTTAAGAAAAGCACACCACTCACAAATGAATGGCTTCTTTAAGGTGTTCTGTCTTAATTTTCGATGGTTTATTTTTATGTAATTATTATTCACAAGAAAAAGAAGAATGGTTTTGGGTTTTTGTGTGAGTGAAAAAAAACTTTGGGAATTATTTTTGGTATCGTCCCGTTATCCAAAATCGTATTTCTTTAAGAATCACCTTAAAAGAAATCTGATATAGAAAACGTAACGATCTGTTTTGTTTGTTTTAATTTTTTTGCTCTTTTAACACTTTAGGAAAAGTGTTAATGACTTTTTTTTTTGATTTTTGATTAAAATTTACAAAATGATGGGATTTTTACAGTGACGAGTGTGAAATAACACTAATCTCTAAGACGCTGCAGATACGCGCACACCTCTGCGGCAGCGGCACCAAAAATTGATTGGCTCCAAACGGCCAACCTAAATTGACCAAGTAAATGGTCAACAAAGTCAAACAGCTTAGAGTCAATGCTTCCGGATAATATAGGGTATCACCGGGTCGTTAAGTCCCGACGAGGTGTAAATTATATTTGAGCGTGCTTGTGATCGGGTGATTTTCACAGGAAAGGGTTATGATGAGAATTATTTAAGAATTATGAAATGAAATAGCTTAGAAAAGCTATGTGATTGATTACGTGAATTTAGATCAGAAAGAAACGCGTAAAAACATAATCGCGTATGTTTAAATTACAAACGGTAATAGACGTACGTGAGAAAAAGTGAATAAAATAGAAATAAAAGGCCTATGATTATGAAAATTATATCTTTACAATCCTAATAATTAAAGAAAATTAATTTTTACACTATTTAATTAATTATTATTAATTAATTACTATCTTCTCATTACTTTTTAATTATCTAAATTAACCAAAATTATAACTAATTATAAAATTACACTAGAAAATGAAAATAATATTTTGAAAAATCTAAAATAACTTAAAACTAATTTTAAAATTAAATTTGTGTTTTTCTGACTTTTAAATTAATTATTGTTAATTATAAACTAATTATTAATTATTAAAAACTAAGTTAAATTATAAAAAGTACTAAATCAAAAGAGAAAAATCTGAAAAAATTACTAAAATTGTTACAAGATACCAAGAACCTAAGAAAAATACAAAAATAAAAATTGCGTTTACAAAAAGCTGAGAATAAGCCAATTGGCTTAAATAGAAGCTATCACTTCTATTAAATTTGTCTTTTTTTGGAATTTTCTTTTTCAAATCTGTTTTAGTACTCAAAATATCAAACTTTAATGAAGGTGGTCTGTCTGACAAAAATAAGCACTTGAGAAGCTCAAGTGCTTAACAGTTTAGGTAGATTAGATTATTAGGACTTTGTGTAATGAGAAAGCTACTTGAAAAGTTACCACAATGATAAACAAGCAAAAACAGATTTATAGGAACTTGGAATAAGCAAAATGAAATAGGGAATCACAAGCAATAGGCAGTATTAAGCAAATAAGCACTTAAGCCAAAATCCAAATGCAACACAGGCCAAAAGGGCCAACTTTGCAGGCATGTGGGGCCCACAGGAGAGATTGGAAGCCCAAACTTAAGGTGGATCCAATAAGCTGAGCTTATTGGCTTTTCAAAAAGCTAAAATTTCACCTCTGGGTCCCAAAAATGAGTATAGGGGAGGACTTGGAAAAATGGCTCAAACACTGAGTGCTCAGTGCACACTCAGGAAATGGTAAACCTTAAAGGGTCTTGCAACCCTATCAAATAAGCTAAAAACCTCAAAATAAGCCCTGAGCCCTCAAGACTAGCTTATTGGCTTTCTAAAAAGCCAAAAACCATGGGGTGGGGCCCACTAGGGAACAAGTTATGAACTAATGAAAAGGGCATGTTTGGTCAGTTGTCAGGATGCAGGGCATGTCTTTACCCTGCAGACCTTTTTGAGCTCACAAATAAGCAAGAAATTTCAAATCCTAAATCTAACCACAAAATTCAGGAAAATTCATGCAACATTTGGTTTTTCTGCAAAAAGGGTAATTTGACATTTTATATAAACTATTATCATGATTGATTTGAACTTTTGATTTTGGTTTTATTACTGATTTAGGTTAGTTAAGCTGTAATAAGGCCAAAATAAGCTAGAGCATACACTAGTAACTTGAATTGAGGCTTATGCCTTTCTAATTCCACCTCAGAAGGTTTTTTGGCCAAATTTTATGTAATTTTGACTTTGAGGGTTGTCGCTACTGAAAACTTGGTTGCTTTGGTCTGCTAAGGGTCTGAGTATGATGTGTGAACAACAAATGAGCAATGAAACCAACTTGAGCACTCCAACACAGACAAACCAAACACCACTTTAAACATAGATTACTAATGGAACTTGATTTTAATGAATCCAAACCACATCCTAATGATCAGTACTTATCTAATAAACAAGTAAAAAGCTAAATTGACACAGATAAACAACTAAAAACACTGGTACACTAAGATGATGAAAATTAAAAATAAAAAGCTTACAAAGCCTTCCAAGCAATCTTCAATGAAAGAGAACTAAACACCACTTCCTAATGGTTTCCACAAACTTCTAACCCACAACCATCCACTATTTACTGTGCTCCAGCCTTCTTCAACCTTTGAACATGATTTTTTTATTTTATTTTTATTTTTTATTTTTTATTTTTTTGATATTTTTTATGAAACTAAGATTATGTTTGATACAAAAGCTTATAAAGCTTCTGTAAGCTTACTTTTGAGCTTATATGAACTTGTAAATGGTTTATAACAACTAAAGAACCTTGGAATGATAATTGAAGTATCTTAATGAAACTTGAAAATTTGAAACAAGAGATAAACTTGAAAGATGACTTTCATTAATTGAAAACTGATTACAACTAATAATTAAGCATTACAAAAGACTAAGGAAATAAATTACATGCCTTTTGAGGCTTCTACCACTACTACTTTATACTACGTATTGAAAATAAGACACCCAAGCTTCCATGTGCTTTCCTGTTGCAAATTGGGAGTTTCCAAGGTCTTTTTGTTGACCACTGACCAAATCCCCACCATCAATTTGATATATAACCCATCCTAGCCTTTGATTGAAATTTTGGCGCCAAAACGGGGCATTGGCAATTTGGCAAGATAGTGGAACTGGTGAGAGCATTTATTGAGGAGGGTGGTTGGTTTGGCAGGTGAGGAGTATTAATGAAGGGTTGGTGATGTTGGTGAAAAAGGAGGGAGCAAGGGGGACATGGTTGCAGGTTTTAGGGGAAAGTGAAGGACGATGAACATTGGAAAGGGTGGGAGTTTGACCCGTTTGACCTTCGTTGACCATTTGACCCAGGCTTTTATTATTAAGGGTTTGGGCTTTGGTTGGGCTTAAGGGTTGGATTTGGGTTTTGTTTTGGTTTGGGAAATAATAAAAGGGTCCAGTTGGTTTTGGGTTTATCACAAGGACCTTTTGTGTAAGTTAGGGGCTGAAAATGTAATCTTCCCAAAGTGTTTCAAAGGACCAATCACGCCAAGTTTTATTATTCCAAGGACCAAAATTAACTTTTCCATTTTAAAAATTCCCAGGGACCTTTTCTGCCAAATATGAAACTTGAGGGACCAAACTTGCAAACTTTTGAAACTTTTTACCCAAAGATCATTTTTGATAATATTTGACTTTTAAAAGACTTGGGTTGACTTATCTTCCAAAATAAATGCTTAGGGACTAATTTTGACAAGTTTTGAATGTTGGGGGACTGAAATGCCAATTATGCAAACTTTGTTCATTTTTTATCTATTTTTACTCATTTTGCATCTGAAACATATAAAACACAATCCCTGGGATAATTTCAGTATTTCAATGCATTTTTTAGTGTTTTTAAATGTTTTGCAGCTCAGATTTGACCAAAAATGATGAGTGTTTGAGCACTCATCAAAAACCTAGTATTTCATTCAACTTATAGTTCATTGCTAGGGAGTTTGCCTCAATTCTTTGGAACACTATGCTACTTTTACTAAGGGCCTTACTAAAAATAGTTGTTTTTAGACATGGAGGTTGTTCATAAGAATCTATCCTAAGTGAAAGCTCATATGGTGAATAGGTTTCACTAGATGAGGATTTTGTGTGTTTGATAGAGCTGCTAAGGTGATTTCCTCGAAAGTTTTATGAACTTGGTCTCTTTAACAAGGTACTCACTAGGTGATATATAAGATCTTGTTTCATTATTTCATCTCACCATCTTTATTTATACAAATTAATAAAATTATATTTCTTCATGTAAAAATCTAGTTGTGGATTTGGTGGATTCGAGTTCTCCATAATGGTGAACGGATGAGTCAATGTGTCACACCCCAAAAATACCTGAATGGCAGCGGAATAGAATACCTGGGGGTGACTGTCATAGCACCACAGTTACAGTTATATTGAACGACCTAAAGTGTCGTTTTGAAAATACATCGTTTGATTCATTCAAAATATTCAGAGTTATAAAACATAGGTCCCAAAAGAGTTGGAAAGTTTAAGTAAATAAGTTTAGTACAATCAAACGATAGTTCATAAGTGCATGAAATCCAAAATGAGACGCGTCATCCTTGATACTCAATGAAATGACTCCATGCATGTCATAAGGCATATGTCTTAGTTACCTGAAAATACACTGTGAAAAACGGTCAACAATAATGTTGGTGAATAATCATAGGTTTGTAAGTTAAATCGTATGTACATAAGCCACAAGTATAAAGTAAACCGTCAAAAATGTCAAAATGCTACATTGGCTCTTAAGCTCATGACCCCGAAGCTAGACGTTACTTGGCCCCAAATGAGTGTTTACCAGACACTGTAATGTATTAGACATGAAATGCATTCGTACCCGTTGGAGCAACCCAAACACGAATGGAGGAGTCACCGTCAATAGATCTATTAACTCACTCTCGCTTGTAGATTAATTAACGGTCCATGATAATAAAGGGGATTTTTCGTGACGTGGTAATAAGGCAACTTAAGCAATGTAAGGAATTTAATACTTTGGCATGTACAGAAGAATAAGTATGCAATGTATTCTCCCCCGTGGGATTTGAAATCAAATATGTAATTGAAAACGGGGCTATGAAAACTCACCTTAAGTGATAGTACGATGAGATGATATGATCGGGACAACAAGGCACGTACACTAGCCGCAACCTAAATGAATGAATATGATCTAATTTAGATCATGAAATGTTGTAATGAATAATCATGCACATGATACCTATACCACTCGTAACTTGAAAATACTTGTTATCATCGAAGTAGGAAATTTATATACTTAGGAAAAATAAGTCCAATTAGGAGTATAGAAACTTATCGTAGTACATCATATATAAAATGTTAGCGTTATTTTCCTCGTCTTGAAAACCTTAAAATAACGCCTAGTAATCGCATAAATAAACCTTGGGTCGTACGTACTTCGTTAGTTAAAAATAAACTCCGTGAATGAGAAATCTAGAAAATAAATCATTTAGTACGTAGTTATATTATTTTCTAGTTGTGACTATATATATATATATATATATATATATATATATATATATATATATATATATATATATATATATATATATATATATATATATATATATATGTATATATATATATATATATATAGTTTTAACGATTTTAAAACGTGTATAACTTGGTCGTTTTAAGTTCATTTTCCTCGTTCTTTATATCCACGGATTCGTTCTAGTATGTACTAATATATTTTTGATAGCTCGGCTCCACTAGGTTACGTTTAACACCTCTATTTGTCCGTCGAAAAATGTCAAACAGCATGCAGTTTTTCAGAAAATTAGCTTTCGTTAAATAACTTGCAAAAATCATAACTTCTTCGTTATAAGCTCGTTTTAATCCGTTCTTTCGCCCACGGCTTCGTTTATGAAATTATTTTCTAAATCTTTGGTCAAAAATTACCCATCACCTACTGAGTTTCCCACGTTTTAAAAATGGTGACAGTAGGTATTTCTATTGTTTCAAAAACCATTTCTAGGGTTCCAATCTAGTTCCAACTTCAACCAAACCACTTTCAATCACCACAAAACTAGTCTAATCCTACCATACACCTTCTTAGGGTGTCATGGGTTCCTAAACATCATAAATCAAGTGGATCTAACAAGGATCTAACTATAATCAACTTCTAGGGCTCAAAAGTTAGTTATGTTTAAAATAAAGTGGTATAAATAGCATATGCATGTAGATCTAGTATATATAACATATGAAACTTGTAAAAGCTTGGTAAAATCATAAGTTTGAGTTTCATACACTTACTTGAAAGATTAAGGAGATTTGAGAATGAAAACATAAGTAAACCTTGAGTTTATCTTTCAAAACCCAAAAAGGAATACAAACTAAACTTGATAAATTACTTGAGCTTGAAAATCAAATGGTTCCTCCTTGTTTCTTGATTTGGCCGAGCACAAGAGAAAGAGAGAAAAGAGAATGAGTTTACTTGTAGATTTGGTGAAATGAGATGAGAAATGAATTATTGTGATAAATATTTCATATAAAAATATCTATGACACATTTAAGAGTTAGTAGAAAATTTTCAAGTGTGTAAGAAAAGGGTAAGGAGGGGGCGGCAATATGGAGGGGGGGGGGGGGGGGGAAGAAAAGTAGAAAGTGTAAGATAGTTGGTGAGATTTTAGTATTATTATGTATATATTATTAGTTTTAGGGAATACCGGGTACCGAGTTAACTTAAAAATAAATTTTAACGGAGTTAACCGGGACATAATAAAGTCGTAAAAATTGTAAAAATATGTTGGGTATAAATATTGAGTGTTTAGATAATTATTATTTAATTTCTACGAAAACCGTCGTAATTTTAGTAAACTTACGATAATAATTAAATAAATTTACAAAACACCGGGTAAATTAATATTATAATTTTTATATTATTAAAATGAGTATAAAAATATATTGGGATCATAGTCGGGAGTGTCGGACGTGTTAGTCACATTATTGATCGCGTGTTAATGTTTATTTTAGAAATAATTATACGTAAAAGTTAATTATACCAAAAGTACTAATTTAAATATCCTACGAGTGGAATAGTATGCAAGTGCAATAATGATAATATGCAGACTATTTCTAATCCGTATGAAATGTCCCAATGATAATGCATGAATTCGCTCCTGAACCAATACAGTTACGCGAATTTGAATACCCGTAAACTAAGTTTACGATGAAATGAGTAATGCACATGAATAGTGGTTTTCTCTCGGGAATGAATAGTGTCATGTGAATAGTAAATTTTTTGAATGTTTCTCGGAATATCAAACTGACCTCAAAAATGATGAATAGTGATCAATGAATAGTAATTGGTGAATAGTAAGATGTTGAGGTTTGGAAAAATGACCTGAAATCGTGGGGTGTGATAGTCGCCCACCCAAAAAGGAATTCAGTCCCTGAATTCAGCTAGTGTTGGTCTCGAAAATTGGCTTGCTGAATAGTTGTGGATACTTTAGTCGCATTTGGTCTTCTCGTTCCCAAGTAAACTCGGGTCCTCTTCGAGAATTCCAGCGAACTTTCACGATCGGAATTCGACTCTGCTTTAATTGTTTGAACTCACGGTCCATAATTTCAACTGGTTCTTCCACAAAGTTAAGCTTGTCATCGAGTTGTATTTCTTCTAATGGTATAATGGCAGACTCGTCCGAAAGACATTTCTTGAGGTTCAAGACATGAAACGTGTTGTGTACGTTGCTGAGTTCTGACGGAAGTTCAAGTTTGTAAGCTACTGGACCAATCCTTTCCAGTATCTTAAATGGACCAATGTATCTCGGGTTCAACTTCCCGCGTTTTCCAAATCGTATCATGCCCTTCCAAGGCGACACTTTCAACATGACTTTGTCTCCGACCTGAAATTCCAATGGTTTGCGTCGAACATCTGCGTAGCTCTTCTGTCGACTTCTAGCAGTTTCGAGTCTCTCTCGAATCTGAATTGTCTTTTCTGTTGTTTCTTGTACCATCTCCGGGCCAGTACATTGTACATCACCGACTTCGGCCCAACAAACTGGAGATCGACACTTATGACCATAAAGTGCCTCGAATGGTGCTGCTTTAATGCTCGAATGGTAACTGTTGTTATAGGAAAACTCGATCAACGGCAAATGGTTAGCCCAACCATTTCCAAAGTCAATCACACATGCCCTAAGCATGTCCTCAAGTGTCTGAATAGTTCTCTCGCTCTAACCATTGGTCTGCGGATGGTAAGCAGTGCTCATGTCTAACTTGGATCCAAAAGAATCTTGTAATAACCGCCAAAAGTTTGAAGTAAAACGACTATCTTTGTCGGAAATGATGGAAACTGGTGCACCGTGTCTTGAGACTATTTCCTTGACATAAAGTCTAGCAAGTTGTTCCATGGAATAAGTCTCTCTAATGGGTATGAAATGAGCTGATTTGGTAAGACGATCAACAATTACCCAAATAGCATTGTAACCCCCTGACGTCTTGGGAAGTTTAGTGACAAAGTCCATTGTAATACGTTCCCACTTCCATTGTGGAATCTCTGGTTGCTGAAGTAACCCTGACGGTTTCTGGTATTCGGCTTTCACTTTAGCACAAGTAAGGCATTTGCTGACGTACGTAGCTATTTCCGCTTTCATGTTCGGCCACCGATAAATAGAGTACATCTTATCAGAACTTGGATGAATAGAGTACTTCGACTTGTGTGATTCATGCATAATCAATTCTCATATCCCACCATAGAGCGGTATCCAACTTCGGTCCTTGAAGCATAACACTCCATCTGATCTCTTTACAAAGCCATTTTTGTTTTCTGGCATACCATAAAGTTTCTCATGTGGTCGATTTTCTTCTTTGAGAGCCTCAACCTGAGCTTCTAAAATTTTTTATGGTAATGGCGAAATGATTGTCATTCCCAATGACCTAACTCTAAAAGGTTTGAGTCGTTCTTTTCGGCTAAGTGCATCTGCTACAACATTCGCTTTTCCTGGGTGATATCAGATTTCACAATCGTAATCACTCAACAATTCTAGCCAACGACGTTGTCTCATATTGAGTTCCTTCTGATCAAGTATATGCTATAAGCTCTTGTGGTCCGTAAAAATCACGCACTTGGTATAGTGTCTCCAAATCTTGAGTGCAAAAACTACCGCACCCAACTCCAAATCGTGTGTAGTGTAATTCTTCTCGTGTGTCTTAAGCTGTCTAGATGCATAAGCTATCACCTTCTCGTTTTGCATTAGCACAGCTCCAAGTCCTTGATGCGAGGCATCGCAATATACCACAAAGTTCTCAATACCTTCTGGTAGTGACAAAATTGGTGCGCTACAAAGCTTTTGTTTCAATAACTGAAATGCGGACTCTTGTTTCTCTCCCCACTCGTACTTTTGATTCTTTTGCGTCAGCTTAGTCAACGACTTCGCTATCTTAGAAAACCCTTCAATAAACCTTCTGTAATATCCGGCAAGTCCTAGGAATTGGCGAATTTCCGTAGGAGACTTGGGCGTAGCCCAATCCTTAACTGCCTCGATCTTTGCTGGGTCGACTTGTAATCCTTGGCTATCAATGACATGGCCAAGAAATTGAACTCTTCGTATCCAAAAATCACACTTTGAAAATTTGGCATACAATTGCTCCTTCTTGAGTAGTTCCAAGATTGTTCTGAGATGTTCTTCGTGCTCTTCCTTACTCTTGGAATAAATAAAGATATCGTCAATGAATACGATCACAAACTTATCAAGATACGGTTTGCACACCCTATTCATGAGATCCATAAATACCGCAGGTGCGTTGGTTAATCCGAAAGGCATTACTTGAAACTCATAATGACCATAACGTGTTCTGAATGCCGTTTTCAGGATATCCTCTTCCCGAACTCTAAGTTGATGGTAACCGGATCTTAAATCAATCTTGGAATAAAAACTAGAACCTTGTAACTGGTCGAACAAGTCATCAATTCTGGGGAGTGGATAACGGTTCTTCACCGTTAACTTGTTCAACTCACGATAGTCGATGCACATTCTGAAAGTTCCATCCTTCTTCTTCACAAAAAACCCGGCGCTCCCTAAGGCGAGGAACTCGGTCTAATGAATCCTTTGTCCAAAAGTTCTTGTAATTGATTTGACAACTCCTACATTTCTGAAGGTGCAAGTCTATACGGTGCTCGCGCAATTGGTGCAGCTCCTAGCACTAATTCAATTTGAAACTCAACTTGGCGTGTAGGCAGAAGTCCTGGCAATTCTTCCGGAAAAACTTCTGGAAATTCCTTAACAATTGGCACATCTTCAAGTCGTTTCTCATCCGACTTCTTCTCCGTAATGTGAGCCAAGAATGCATAACAACCCTTCTTTATGTACTTCTCGGTTTTAATACATGATATAATACTGAGTCTAGTTCCACTTCGCTCTCCACGAACAACCAAAGTTTCACCATTATAAGGAAGGTGAACAACTTTCTCATCACAAATAATTCTCTCTCGATGTCGGGATAACCAATCCATACCGATAAAAACGTCGAAACTTCCAAGTTCTACGGGCATAAGGTCTATATTGAATGGATGGTTTAGGTAATTTATAGTGCAACCACGGACAATGGTGTTGGTGTTAACTAAAGACCCATCGGCTAGTTCAACGATATAGGAAATGTCTAATGGGGTTGGGTCTATGTAAAGTAAAGGTGCAAATGCAATAGAAACAAAACTTCTATCCGCTCCTGAATCAAATAAAATGGATGCATAACGATTATTAACGAGGAACGTACCCGCAACAACATTCGGGTCCTCTTTGACATCTTCTCCTCCCATAACATAAGCTCTTCCTCGAGCCATTCCACCTTGGTTTCCAGCTCCTTGATTCTTCTTCTGTGGGCACTCATTCCTGAAGTGTCCAATTTCTCCACAGCCAAAACATATTACTGGTGGTTTCTGATTGTCACCCAATTTTGGAAGTTTGCAATCTTTGGTGTGGTGACCAATCTTCTTGCAGGTGCCACATAGATCTGGGCAACGTCCTGGGTTATGATGTTTCTGACACCTTTCACACTTGGGTAGATTACCCTCATATCCTTTCCTTTCAGTCGGCCTTGCAGCATAGGCCCTTGCCACTTCTTGCCTCTTAGGTGGTGGCTGAATAGCATTTCCACCTTGGTTGTAGTCAAACCTCCTCTTATTGTTGTTGTTGTTATTGTTTGGGTTGTTGTTTTGGTTATTGGGATAGTTGCGCTTTCGATTGTTGTTACAGATGTTGTTGTTTCGAGTGTTGTTGTAGTTGGTGTTGTTTGAACGGTTATTGTTGTTGACAGCAGATTTTCCTTTTACCACTTGGACCATGAGTTTCTGAGTTATTCGGATAGCCTCTTCCATTGTTTGAGGATCAAAAGAAATCACATCCCCTCGAATACTTTCAGGCAGTCCACCAATGAAGTTTTCCATCTTTTTCTCATCGTCGGGAACAATAGTTGGACATAGTACAGCCAACTCTTGAAACCTCCTGATGTAGGTCTCGATGTCACCGCCTTTAGTTACCAGCTCATAAAATTATGTTTACAACTTTTGCACCTCAGTACGAGGGCAAAACTTCTTTGTCATCAATTTCTTGAATTGATCCCAAGTGAGCTTGTGAGCATTTTCCATACCAATCGGTTGTGCATAAGAATTCCACCAAGACATAGCTTCATCAAGAAGCATACCTGTAGCAAATTTTACCTTGCTGACGTCCGGACAACCGCACATGAGAAATATATTCTCAGTCTTTTCAAATCAGCGGATCAAAGCAACCGCTCCTTCAGTGCCCTTAAACTTGATAGGATCACTAATCTTGAAGCCCTTCCATGTACATTCACGCCTATTGTTGGGTGGTTCAACCGTCCCTGTATTAGAAGCAGTTTCAGCAGCCCTTGCAGCAACCTCAGCTCTCTCAACTTCTAGAGCTTCTGCAATACTATCCCTAACTAACTTGCGGATAGCGGCTTGAGTCATAGCGGGTGTTTCTGGTGCAGTCCTACCCTTCCTTGGTGCCATACTTCTGATAAATCACAATGGAAACAACCATGAGAAAATCATAATAGAAATAGTCACCGTGCCAAAGGTATACACCCACAACATGTATATATATACAACCACAACGAGTAATAACACAACCAGGACATGTACGAGTACAACCACAACGTGTATAAACACAACCACGACATGTACGAGTACAACCACAACATGTATAAATATACCCACGACATGTATAAATACAACCACAACCTGTATAAATACAACTACAACATGTATAAATACAACCACGACATGTATAAATACAACCACAACCTGTATAAATACGATAACAATAAAGAGCAACCACGAAACATCATAAATATAATCAGAACACATGAATATAATACATGAAAATTTCGGCCTACATGGACCGATATAATATATAGCACAACATTTCCAACATAGTAGAGTCATACTTGATATATTTGTTTGTACAACAACCAAAAGACTACAAGTTCTTGAACAATGTCCCACACCTCGGGACTAGGAAAATAGTAAAATCTAATAGAATACAAGTCTATGTCTAGGCTCCTCCAGGTGCTCTAGATGGTCCAGGTGCACTCCTCAGACGACGGATCTCCCTGTCCATCATGACGACAATCTCCTCTAGATGCTGAACTCGGAGCTGAAGAGCAGCATCCCTGCCATCCATCATAGTCAACCTCTCCTGAGCCACTGCCAACTGGTGTGTCTGCTCACCCTGAGTCTCCTGTGTCATCTGGGCTCTATCCCGTATCTCAGGTAGCTCATCTCAAAGCTGATCAATCAGCTCCTGGTGCATCTCCTGTCGTGCCTCAAGTCCTTGGTAAGACACGTCGATGCTAACTCTGCCTAAAATCAATCACTCGACCTGCTCCTCGACCGCCTCAAGTCGAGTAGTGATAACCTCATCAACCCTATAACCCAAACTATCAACCTGCTCCTGTTGAGCCCCTAACTGATCCTCTAAGGTAACAGCTGTAGGCCCCCTAG
Organism: Artemisia argyi; assembly: GCA_030686995.1. NCBI lineage: Eukaryota > Viridiplantae > Streptophyta > Magnoliopsida > Asterales > Asteraceae > Artemisia > Artemisia argyi. The sequence goes on along the minus strand of CM060682.1, from coordinate 128,914,884 downwards.
CAGCAGCTGCTCTCGAACTCTTACCTACATGGTATACTAGTGGTGGTGGACGGTCAGCAGTCTCAGTGGTAGGTGAAGCTGGGGCGGTAAACCTTGCACGCTTCCTGAGCGGCAAGAGTGAAGTAGATATGGAAGTAGTAGTGGGTATGGCTGGTGGTGGTGTAGGTACTGTAGGGATAGCAGGGATCCTAAAAGTAGATGTAGCAGGGCGAACACTCTTCCTAGCAACTAGAGTGGTCTTACTACGGGGAAACATAAGTCTTGGTTCTGAGGGAATAGTAGTAGCAGGGGATGATATGTCAGTAGGTACACGGGTAACCTCAGGTGGTGCAATAGGAGAGACATGAGGAGTAGGAGCCGTCTCTTCCTCCTCAAAAGGCTCGGTATCCTCACTTGGAGCCAAAGGTTGCAACACAGGTTCTGGAGGAATGGGTGGTGGTGAAAAAGCAGTGAAAGACAAAGAACCCTCAATATCAGAGTCTGAGACAGAGTAAAGTATGACAATGTTCGGGTCTGAAGACATAACTCTGTGATAATCAAGGTGAAATAAAAATAAATAACTCGCGTAATGGAATCACCTAAAAATAAATAAATATGCACTTATGATGAAGTGATGAGATGCTATGATGATGTGGTTATAGTCTAGGGTCCATGATGTATCCTAGTTCGCTATAACCTTAGCTCTGATGCCAATCTATCACACCCCCAAAATACCTGAATGGCATCGGAATGGAATACCTGGGGGTAACTGTCATAGCACCACAGTTACAGTTATATTGAACGACCTAAAGTGTCGTTTTGAAAATACATCGTTTGATTCATTCAAAATATTAAGAGTTATAAAACATAGGTCCCAAAAGAGTTGGAAAGTTTAAGTAAATAAGTTTAGTACAATCAAACGATAGTTCATAAGTGCATGAAATCCAAAATGAGACGCGTCATCCTTGATACTCAATGAAATGACTCCATGCATGTCATAAGGCATATGTCTTAGTTACCAGAAAATACATTGCGAAAAACGGTCAACAATAATGTTGGTGAATAATCATAGGTTTGTAAGTTAAATCGTATGTACATAAGCCATAAGTATAAAGTAAACCGACAAAAATGTCAAAATGCTATATTGGCTCTTCAGCTCATGACCCCGAAGCTAGACGTTACTTGGCCCTAAATGAGTGTTTACCAGACACTCTAATGTATTAGACATGAAATGCATTTGTACCCGTTGGAGCAACCCAAACACGAATGGAGGAGTCACCCTCAATAGATCTATTCACTCACTCTCGCTTGTAGATTAATTAACGGTCCATGATAATAAAGGGGACTTGTCGTGACGTGGTAATAAGGCAACTTAAGCAATGTAAGGAATTTAATACTTTGGCATGTACAGAAAAATAAGTATGCAATGTATTCTCCCCCGTGGGATTTGAAATCAAATATGTAATTGAAAACGGGGCTATGAAAACTCACCTTAAGTGATAGTACGACGAGATGATATGATCGGGACAACAAGGCACGTACACTAGCCGCAACCTAAATGAATGAATATGATCTAATTTAGATCATGAAATGTTGTAATGAATAATCATGCACATGATACCTATACCACTCGTAACTTGAAAATACTTGTTATCGTCAAAGTAGGAAATTTATATACTTAGGAAAAATAAGTCCAATTAGGAGTATAGAAACTTGTCGTAGTACATCGTATATAAAATGTTAGCGTTATTTTCCTCGTATTGAAAACCTTAAAATAACGTCTAGTAATCGCATAAATAAACCTTGGGTCGTACGTACTTCGTTAGCTAAAAATAAACTCCTTGAATGAGAAATCTAGAAAATAAATCATTTAGTACATAGTTATATTATATATATATACTAAACATGAGAATGTGCTCCGCATAAAATGATTGTACAATGTTGCGTGAACAGTGGTTCGCACAGTGACGGGCTTTAGCGGATTGTACTTTATTATATTTCATCTATCATAAAAACACGCAAACCCATTATTTTATAAAAAATACGCCCTCCCCTCCCCACAAATTCCAGAACCCTCCTCATTCATCTTCTCACACATCCAACCTCTTCTCATCTCCCTCCCCTCTTTATCTTTCTGTCTTTCTTGAATCTTCCTCCACAAAAACTCATAACAAACACAGAAAAATAGATGACGATTTTATTTTACCAGATCTTTTAAGCCACAACCGCATTCACTAATAAATCCATAACTCTCACATCTTCTTCAGTTACCCAGGTTATGTATTCTCAGTATATTCCATTTTTTCCGATCCAAATGACGGTTCAAGGGGTGTGGTTCAGTGGTGCTTGCGGTATTAAAGATTATATCTTGGTTGTTTTCTATATAATTTTGAGGGTTTTTTATTGGTTTGTCACTTTGTTGTTTTTTTTGTTGTTTACAGGTGGTGTGGAGGTTGAAGAGTCCGAGTGGAAAGGGGATTCAATTTCATGATTTGCTTGGGAATTATGGTGGAAATGGACTGAAGTCGAATGATGTTACCTGAAAGACCCTTTGAACTTGGTTTAAGGTAATGGTTAGATATTAGTTTAATTACAATTTCATTAGATTCAATTTTACCACTTGCTTCAAACATGTATTATTCTTAATAATCTAATTAAGTTAGGGGCGTTTGTCATGGTAAATGTATTTAGGTTTCTGAATTTTTTGTTGTTTGTTGTTTTAAGAAGTATCCAGAAATATGCATGAAACACTTAGGTTGTGGTTGATGGAAGTAAGGGCCTTTTGTGCCTTCTATATGTTTGATGAAATTCTTGAGAGAATTTGGAAACTACTAAAAAAATTACACACACCCTTTTGTCAAAACTGATATCTTTATTTGAAAATGAATACATGATTCGATCAACCCTAAAAAATGAAATAAAAAAGAAGAGAGCAATCAGGTGAGTGGAGGGTTCTTAAAATCTTGAATTGCCAACGGGTATCTTTTATCTGATGGGAAGAGAATGCGGTGACTTTTCAGGTGTCGGTTGTTGTTGTTGAAAGAGTGGGCTGAAACCCTAATTTTTTTCGGTTGGTTGTTCATAAATTCAGGTATGCAATTTTTTATTTATTTATTTATTTATTATTTACTTATGGGCTTGGGATCATTGAGATTGAGTTTAAAAAAAAAACCCTGCCATCATCATCAGTGATTACTGAGGGGGCGTTTGGATTTGCATTTTGCAGGTGATTTTTGCCATACTAAAGTCACTCATAAAAAAAATATGTTTTTACTCTTTGGATTAACAGTATATGGTTAATATGTTATTAAGTCGAACTTCAAATTACCACTAGAATACTGATTCTTTTAAGCCTTATACATGCACCTTCTAATTGATTTTTGATTATTCATTGTTGATGACTACTTTCAGAAATATTGCAGGTTCAAAGTGTGGATATAAATGAAACATTATGACTTCCGCAACAAAAAAGCTTCATGATTGGTGATGTCAGACCAAAAGCAAAATTCAAAGAGGTTAGTAAAAAGCTCTTTTTTTTCCTGTAAGACCACTAAATGTATTAGCAATTATCCAATTAACTATTCAATCATTATGATGGTTCTTGGGCTTATATATCGCACTGTTGCTTTGCACTCCGCGGTAAAATGATCCGTATCCAAGATACTAAAAACATTCTTGCTGGAGCATATTGACTGCAATTGTTTTTTTTTTTTTTCCTTATTATGTTGTAATTGTTACTGTGTAGCATGCCTGAATATGTAGGTGCCAAAATTGGAGAATATAGGTACTCAAAACTCGGATGGTTTAGTAAATGTGATATGAAGTGGAGTTTAACTTTCAGCTAATAATTTAAGTGTAATAGGCTTAAAAGTAATAACCAAACTGAAATCCATTAGATGCTAAATTGTACTAGACTGAATTTTTTTTTCTTTTTTATTCTTTTTTTTTTTTTTTTTTTTTTTTTTTTTTTTTTTGCTGCAAGTGTAATTTGTAGTGTGCCCGAGTATATACCTGATGAAAATTTGAGAACATGATCGGATTATTTAGTAATTGCAACGTGAACGGGTGTTAAATTTAAGATAGTGATTTAAGCATATAGTACTCAGGTCTAAGCCGGACCAAACTGGACATGTACTGAAGTTTACTGGTCTGGTCTAGAACTGTTTTTTTCCTGTAATCAATAATGAGTAGTGTCCCTGGATGTATAGGTGCCGATATTTGAGGTAATAATTTAGTAAATATAATTTGATCTGGATTTAGGCTTTAAGGTACTGCTTTACGTATAATAGCATAAGATTAAAATTGTACAAATAGATAACAATTTATATTGTATTCAAGCATGTTTTTTTTAACTGTTACTGTTATTGAATAACATGCCTAAGTATTAGCCGCTGAATTTCGAGAATAAGTTTAACTTGATAAACTTACATTTTTTTCCTATAATAAATAACCCCTTAGGCCACATAAATGTTTTCCTGTTGTCACTGTTGAATTTTGGTTTTCTTTATTGGCATATACTTCTACCTTATATGTTTTTTTTCCATGATTTTATACCCAAGAAATCAATGTAGAGCAACAAGAGCAGCTGAATGGAAACACAAGATCAAAACCGGTATGTATTATGCTTTAAATTTTCCGCAAGAAGTCTATAACGTGATACGTAGGGGGTGTTTGGATTAACTTATTTTCCATCCTTATGAGCCTATTTGATTTGTGTAAAGGTCGTAAGCTCACTTTTTTCGGCTTATGAGATTGTTTAGTTGCGCATATAACTTAATTCATAATTCATATTGAAGATGCTAAGGTCATTAAAAAAAAGCAGTAGGCTCATGGCTATGCGCCAATATGTAACGAAGCACCCGTTGTATAATGGGCGTCCGATGTTTGGTTGTAATATTGAATCTGCCATTATACTGGCTTTGATTTGGAAGGTAACTAGGATTTATTTATTTATTTATTTTATTGATTTAGATGGATAACAGGTTTTGCATGATGATCGAAAACGATGTTGTCCTTACACTCCTCACTTGACGAACGCTACAGGAAGTGAGTAGCTCATATTATTTGATGTCAAAGTTAAAGGTAAAAAAGATTTGTTACATCTCATATTATACTGTTGATACCCAAAGACTCGACCGAAGGGAATCAGATATAAAAAACAGGTAAAGTATTCTATGGTTTCGATGTAAGCTCTTTGAGTTCTTAAATTTGTACTTTTACAAGACTCGATCTGTCATAAAATGTTACAACTTAGAAAGAAAATGAAGCCCAAACTACTGTAAGTGGCAGAGGCAGATGATAGTAATTATGATAGTTTTCATGTGTTCTAAGTTCTAACAACGTCTCTTAACTGCTGAACATGGTTTCAGGTATTTGGATGACTTCTAGATGAAAACCAGCTCCGAAGCATTTTGGACGAGATAAAATAGCTGGTCACATCAAGTGCAAGCAAAAAAAATGAAAGAGCGGAGACGGCTAAAGCTGCAAATTTGTATGCTGGGGAAGAGAAACTGCTTAAACAGGAGAATAACCAAGAGGAAGAAGACTTTGACCAGGTTCGTCCACTATTGACCTTAAGTAAAATAACGTAAAAAAAGAAAGACACTGCACAACATTCTTGGATCCCTTTTTAGGCTGCAAATGAAGGAAACACTTGAGTCAAAAGATAAATAGCATCACTGCAAAGCTATAATGATATAGTCACAGAAGTGGATGTTGAAGCTAAGAAGTTTTAGTCATTGTTAACCCGACATTCAAAAAAGTGTATGTTATTTAATTTTCCAAATCAGTTGAAAAAATGATTATCATACACAACACTCCCGCAGCAACGCGCGGGCTCACCCGCTCGTTATTTTCTAGTAGTGACTATATATATATATATATAGTTTTGACGATTTTAAAACGTGTATAACTTGGTTGATTTAAGTTCATTTTCCTCGTTCTTTATATCCACGGATTCGTTCTAGTATGTACTAATATATTTTCAATAGCTCGGCTCCACTAGGTTACGTTTAACACCTCTATTTGTCCGTCGAAAAATGTCAAACAGCATGCAGTTTTTCAGAAAATTAGCTTTCGTCAAATAACTTGCAAAAATCATAACTTCTTCGTTATAAGCTCGTTTTAATCCGTTCTTTCGCCCACGGCTTCGTTTTTGAAAGTATTTTCTAAATCTTTGGTCAAAAATTACCCATCAACTACTGAGTTTCCCACGTTTTAAAAATGGTGACAGTAGGTATTTCTATTGTTTCAAAAACCATTTCTAGAGTTCCAATCTAGTTCCAACTTCAACCAAACCACTTTCAATCACCACAAAACTAGTCTAATCCTACCATACACCTTCTTAGGGTGTCATGGGTTCCTAAACATCATAAATCAAGTGGATCAAACAAGGATCTAACTATAATCAACTTCTAGGGCTCAAAAGTTAGTTATGTTTAAAATAAAGTGGTATAAATAGCATATGCATGTAGATCTAGTATATATAACATATGAAACTTGTAAAAGCTTGGTAAAATCATAAGTTTGAGTTTCATACACTTACTTGAAAGATTAAGGAGATTTGAGGATGAAAACCTAAGTAAACCTTGAGTTTATCTTTCAAAACCCAAAAAGGAATACAAACTAAACTTGATAAATTACTTGAGCTTGAAAATCAAATGGTTCCTCCTTGTTTCTTGATTTGGCCGAGCACAAGAGAAAGAGAGAAAAGAGAATGAGTTTACTTGTAGATTTGGTGAAATGAGATTAGAAATGAATTATTGTGATAAATATTTCAATGAATAGTAATTGGTGAATAGTAAGATGTTGAGGTTTGGAAAAATGACCTGAAATAGTGGGGTGTGATAGTCGCCCACCCAAAAAGGAATTCAGTCCCTGAATTCAGCTAGTGTTGGTCTCGGAAATTGGCTTGCTGAATAGTTGTGGATACTTTAGTCGCATTTGGTCTTCTCGTTCCGAAGTAAACTCGGGTCCTCTTCGAGAATTCCAGCGAACTTTCACGATCGGAATTCGACTCTGCTTTAATTGTTTGACCTCGCGGTCCATAATTTCAACTGGTTCTTCCACAAAGTTAAGCTTGTCATCGAGTTGTATTTCTTCTAATGGTATAATGGCAGACTCGTCCGAAAGACATTTCTTGAGGTTCGAGACATGAAACGTGTTGTGTACGTTGCTGAGTTCTGACGGAAGTTCAAGTTTGTAAGCTACTGGACCAATCCTTTCCAGTATCTTAAATGGACCAATGTATCTCGGGTTCAACTTCCCACGTTTTCCAAATCGTATCACTCCCTTCCAAGGCGACACTTTCAACATGACTTTGTCTCCGACCTGAAATTCCAATGGTTTGCGTCGAACATCTGCGTAGCTCTGCTGTCGACTTCTAGCAGTTTCGAGTCTCTCTCGAATCTGAATTGTCTTTTCTGTTGTTTCTTGTACCATCTCCGGGCCAGTACATTGTACATCACCGACTTCGGCCCAACAAACTGGAGATCAACACTTACGACCATAAAGTGCCTCGAATGGTGCTGCTTTAATGCTCGAATGGTAATTGTTGTTATAGGAAAACTCGATCAACGGCAAATGGTTAGCCCAACCATTTCCAATGTCAATCACACATGCCCTAAGCATGTCCTCAAGTGTCTGAATAGTTCTCTCGCTCTGACCATCGGTCTGCGGATGGTAAGCAGTGCTCATGTCTAACTTGGTGATGAGGCAAAAAATGAACCACTTTTAGGGGGTCATTTAAGCCCGGAATTGAATTTATTTGATCAAATATTGCCCTAAATCGTTCCTTTTGTGATTTTAGGTACTTTGGGAGTGAAATCCGGAAAAGGAAGCAATTCGGACGTTTTTGGAGCATAAAAGTGAAGAAAACGCCAAAGACTTAATTTTCCAAGCTGGGAACAGTGTTTGACGGCGTCAAGAGTACCATCCTGACGGCGTCAAGAGTAAATTTCATGACGACCCAGTACAGAAATGACGGCGTCACAAGGTAGAGCGTCAAGAGTTAAATACGTGACGGCCTGGAAAAACTTAATACATGACGGCGTCAGATGTAGATCATGGCAGTCCGAGGATTCTTTTGGCGGCGAGATGATGGCGTCACAATGTTGTTCTTGACGCCGTCAGCCTCTATTTCCTATATATAGTTTTCTAATTTTCATTCATTAAAAAGAGGAAGTTTGGAGAAACCCTAAGGCCGAACCATATACGAATTTTACAGGTTTTTCAAGGGTTTTCATCCCTTGAACCCTTACATGTGTAATTGAGATAAGTGTTCTTTTAATTCAATCAATATGTCTATGTGTTGATTGTCTATATCTTGTTCTTATCTTGATTCCACCATGCTAGGCTAGATTTATCTTGTGTTTGCTTAGATCTAATGAAACCTAGATGTTGATTATGTGTTGATTACTTGTTTATGGTTGTATTGGATGAATGATTTAAATATTAGGCTTAAGAAAACTGGCAGATCTCCAAATGGTAACATGCTTGAACGTCTTAGGAAACATGAACCGATGTGTACTAGGTTTTATTGGTTGTATTTAATGCATGAATAAATTCTAATGATCCCATGTTAGGAGCTTCTTAGCCGGCTCGACATAGGAGTGAAGTAGGCACTCATAGGATTGGGGAGTTAAGTACGCCACCCCATGAATGGTATTAAGGAATACAATCCGTCATCCACGCAACAATAACAAGTAATTAACATGTAAAAGATATCTAGGGAGTAGTGAAATCTAAGTAAACACAATTTCTCCACTTATTGCTCACAACCTTAGTTTAATTTAGTTTATTTTCATTTCTAGTATTTTATTTTGATTGCATCATTAGTATTGGGTTAGTTGACTAGCAACTAATTCCGCCCAAATTCTTCAAACCCGAGATATTTACTTGCTTTCTAAACAATATAAAAATACAAAAAGAATCATCCGTCATCTCTAGCACTAGTAATTAGGTTTTCTAACCCTAGCGACACTATTCCAAGCTGAACGATCAATCCCCCGGTACTTGTCACTATACTATACTACAACGATCAGGTACACTGCCTGGTGGGGGTTGTAAGCTTCTCGAGATCCCTCGAGAGGTAAAGCCTGGCGCAATCCCCACGCATCAAGTTTTTGGCGCCGCAGCCCGGGGAATTGTTATTGTCTAGATTAGAATTTCTTTTTATTAGGTCTACTTGCTAGATTCCGTTCTAGTAAGATTTTATTTTTATTTTTTTAGGTTTTCTTAGTCTATCTTATTTCTTTGTGTGTTTGTTTGTAATTTCCATTGACTCTTCCGTTCACCATTATGGAGTACGCGAATCCACCATACCACCAACCACAAAGGCCATTCTACCCTATTGACATCTCGAATTTCAAACAATATCGAGATGAACCCATATATGATGCATGGACTCGTTTTAGAAATTTACTCCGAAAATTCCCTCATCATAGTTTCGCTTTAGCATCCCTAACCCGAACCTTTTACTATCGTGTTGGCCAATATGACCAAATGCGCATTGAGGATTTTGCTAATGGGGACTTTAGGGAATTAAGTGCTGAAGAAGCATGGGATACCATAGAAGATGGTGCCCAATATTATTATAGGGTAGACAACCCAACAAACGTTAGTACAAGTCAATTGAATATAAATTTCCAGGATCATGAAACAAGTTTGTTTGGGGATGAATATATTAGTGTTGAGATACCTAAGTGGTTGTCATGTAATGCCATAGTATAAAACGAACACATAGGTGACCTTGATGTGATGGAGGATTTAGCCGAACATGATCACATTGATCAAAAAGACCTAGGTTTTATGATCGATGATGATGAATCTCAAGAAACACATGATGAATCTTTCGGGCAATTTAAATATAGCAGTCAGAATATTGAGGATGATCCGTATGATTCGGACATAGAATTTGAGATGCCTAGAGAAGTACGTGATATACTTGGAAAAATGTTAGGGTTAGATTATAATGAAACACATGTTGAGGATATAGGTGATCTTGACACAAGGAAGGATGAGGTAAATAACACAAACCTACAAAGTACCCCACAACTCCCATCATAACTTGAGGAACACACACCGCCCGTGACCTACCCGGAAGAAGTAGAAGAGACTATAGGAGCCCCGATAGAGGTAGAGCCCTTGGATCAAACACAACCAGAGGATATAGGTTTGAATACTTATAATGATAACCTTACTCTTAGTTCTAGGGAAGTTCCTAGTTTTGATGAACCGGAGCCTCAACCAAAACCGTTACCTAATCTTCCATCCTTGGATGAAAATTTAGGAATTGAAATAGGTCCCGATCCACCCATCGAACCATATAGTCCAGGTAGTCTTAGGATAAAGGTAGTGAACTCTAAGCCTTGTAGAGAGGAAACCAATATAGGAGTGGAAAATGACCTTACATGCTTACATCACCCATTTATGATTGATCACAAGAAACATTATGGGTTTAAACCGGGTTTATTAGGTCAAGATGGATCCCCAACAAGTAATCTCTTGAAGTTGATTGAAAATGATCCTTTTCTAGGAGAAAATCTTAATCCACCCATTAACCCGATTGAATTAGGTAAGGTTATGATGATAGGAGCACACCCCTTTGAGCATATAATTCATCCACCACTCTTACCTCACGTGGCATATTTTCACCCTAAGGGTGTGTATCGCTACTTCCACCTGCACTTAATCCTAAGTGTAGGGAAAACCTCCCCTATCTTTGTTAAATAAGGGCAGAGTCAGGCTCGTGACTCGAACAAAAACAAGCGCTCCTTGGGAGGCAACCCATACTTTGTGTGTTTTTATTTGTGTGATTTTTATTTGTTTGATTGTTATTTGCTTCCGTATGCATGCTCTATTTTTATTGTTGGTAGATCATGTTTCTAAACTAAATAGTGGGAATACTTTACTTTGTTGTTTTGGCCTAGTCTTAACTTCACCTAAAGGTATTTTTGCAAAAAATAAGTGTAAGGGGAAACCCCAAATAAGTTTTTAAGAAACAAACCGATCATGATTCTCCACAATATTAAGTGAACATGTATATTCGTATTTGTTAGAGTCAAATGCTTGTATTGAGTCATAATGAAGTTTTGCAGGATTTTCCAGGAAATAGGACCAAGTTTTTCCAGAAATTTTCCGGAAACTTAACATAAGAATTTCTGCAGGTCACTTCTGACGGCGTCACGAGTTTACTCTTGACGGCGTCACGTGTAAAAATCTGGAAATTTTACCGGTTTTGTTTTTCTAACGGATTCTTAAAGTTTTTGTTGAATTATTATGTTTTATAATCTCCAGGAAATCTGCAAACTTCATTCTACAAGCATTATATCTTATCTTGTTTTCTAGGATTTAGTAACTTATATAGATTGCCGCCGATTTTATGCGAGGTTGCTTTGTTTGTTTTCTTAGGATTTACAGGTTATGTATGACAAGAAGATGATTTATATTCTGGAAGGGAAGCTTTGATTGTTCATTTTCTTGGAGGAAGATTTAACCTGGCCACCTTATTATCCATACCGAGCGAATCAGGGGAGTATTTGATTTCATTCTTTTTACTTATTTCACTTTTACATTCTTTACTTGAACATTGGGGACTATGTTCATCCTAAGTGTAAGGGGAGGGTAAAATGATGATACCTTACAAATACACTTTCGCTTGAGTTTGTTTTGTTTGATAGTAGATGTGTAATAAAACTATGAGAAATACTTGTTAGTGCAATTTTAGCGCCAAATTTAAAATTTTTTACAACATTTAGGAGTGAAACTTTAGCCATAGCAAGAGTCTCATGGATAGGAGATTGTATGACTAGCACATAACTGTATATTCAGAAAAATTTTCCACCCAAATATGTGAGGTTCGCCATTAGATTTGATAGGAAAAGCATTCACTATTAGTGCTTATGAGAGTACCGGTAGCATTTAGATTCTAGAACTTGCGTTAGTGATGCATCCCGAGACCGCTAGTAAGACTACATTCGTGTAGTAGGATTTACTACATGATAAGTGGCATTAGGATCACCCTTGTGTTAAACCCGTATCATAATTACTTGACCATTTAAGTCATATTACTTGGCTAGCTAAGTCAACTAATTTTTCCCACACCCTTAGCGTTGTACTCATTTTTAGTACACGAAACCCCTAGTACACCCCTCCGAGCCTATCTTTTTATTTCTAACTTTAAGCATTTTACTTAAAGGAAGAATTTGTTACACCCCACTTAAATGTACAACCAAATCGCCTTAGCCTTCCGTGTATGCGCTCATTTTTAGTGCATTATTGTTATTTGTTAAACCCTAAGTTAACTATATAATTGATTACATGGTTGCTAAGTCGAGTCATATCCTTATACATATTGTTTTGGGACGATTGGGACTCATGGGTAAAGTACTTATTTTGTGGAGTAATGGGGAAGAACATCATATATTACCCCCGTATGTACGTTAATCTTAAAAGTACTCCAAGTGTTTTGATTATCTTAATTCGAGTCATTAGATTAGTTTATTGTAAAGTATGTAAAGATCCAAGTGTAAGGGGAACGTTCATTCCCTGTGATGTATTATTTTGGATGGTAGGGTAAGAGTGTATGCAAAAAAAAAAAAAAAAAAAAAAAAAAAAAAAAAAAAAAAAAAAAAAGTCAAGAAAAAGAAAAAAAAAATAGAAAAAGAAAAGAGAAAAACTTACGGACTACCATCCCTTTTTATTCTATGTTCATTTTATGTTTTTGTTATTTTTCATTTATTAGCTTAAGTCGAGTCTAGTTTTGGCTTAGCAACGCCACATTGTACATGTAATTAACCAAGATAGTTAACTCGCCACCAATAAAGACTGCCTATATCCAACAAAACAATGTATTTCATATCCCTACACCTAACATTACAACCCTTTAAAAGACCTCTTTGATAGTTTATCCTAGGTGCTTACGCCATGTGGTGGAGGTTTGATCCTTTCCCAAGCCTATGGTAATCTATTTTGCTATGACAGGTAGTGAGAGATATCTTCCATTTCCATATTGTAATTTATACTTTATTACACCCGAGAGATGTGAGTATCTAAACACTATTTGTGAGGTGCTTGTATATGACCTCCGTGCTTGTCTTTGGTCTTTAGTGGAATGATTATTTGTTGTAATTACTTTTATATTAGTGTTAAATGACCCCTAACTTGTATTTTGAGTAGAATAAAAGTGCATTTGCTTGAGGACAAGCAAATCTCAAGTGTAAGGGTATATGATGAGGCGAAAAATGAACCACTTTTAGGGGGTCATTTAAGCCCGGTATTAAATTTATTTGATCAAATATTGCCCTAAATCGTTCCTTTTGTGATTTTAGGTACTTTGGGAGTGAAATCTGGAAAAGGAAGCAATTCGGACGTTTTTGGAGCATAAAAGTGAAGAAAACGCCAAAGACTTAATTTTCCAAGCTGGGAACAGTGTTTGACGGCGTCAAGAGTACCATCCTGACGGCGTCAAGAGTAAATTTCATGACGACCCAGTACAGAAATGACGGCGTCACAAGGTAGAGCGTCAAGAGTTAAATACGTGACGGCCTGGAAAAACTTAATACATGACGGCGTCAGATGTAGATCAAGGCAGTCCGAGGATTCTTTTGGCGGCGAGATGACGGTGTCACAATGTTGTTCTTGACGCCGTCAGCCTCTATTTCCTATATATAGTTTTCCAATTTTCATTCATTAAAAAGAGGAAGTTTGGAGAAACCCTAAGGCCGAACCATATACGAATTTTATAGGTTTTTTAAGGGTTTTCAGCCCTTGAACCCTTACATGTGTAATTGAGATAAGTGTTCTTTTAATTCAATCAATATGTCTATGTGTTGGTTGTCTATATCTTGTTCTTGTCTTGATTCCACCATGCTAGGCTAGATTTATCTTGTGTTTGCCTAGATCTAATGAAACCTAGATGTTGATTATGTGTTGATTACTTGTTTATGGTTGTATTGGATGAATGATTTCAATGTTAGGCTTAAGAAAACTGGCAGATCTCCAAATGGTAACATGCTTGAACGTCTTAGGAAACATGAACCGATGTGAACTAGGTTTTATTGGTTGTATTTAATGCATGAGTAAATTCTAATGATCCCATGTTAGGAGCTTCTTAGCCGGCTCGTCATAGGAGTGAAGTAGGCACTCATAGGATTGAGGAGTTAAGTACGCCACCCCATGAATGGTATTAAGGAATACAATCCGTCATCTATGCAACTATAACAAGTAATTAACGTGTAAAAGATATCTAGGGAGTAGTGAAATCTAAGTAAACACAATTTCTCCACTTATTGCTCACAACCTTAGTTTAATTTAGTTTATTTTCATTTCTAGTATTTTATTTTGATTGCATCGTTAGTATTGGGTTAGTTGACTGGCAACTAATTCTGCCCAAATCCTTCAAACCCGAGATATTTACTTGCTTTCTAAAAAATATAAAAATACAAAAAGAATCATCCGTCATCTCTAGCACTAGTAATTAGGTTTTCTAACCCTAGCGACACTATTCCAAGCTGAACGATCAATCCCCCGGTACTTGTCACTATACTATATTACAACGATCAGGTACACTGTCTGGTGGGGGTTGTAAGCTTCTCGAGATCCCTCGAGAGGTAAAGCCTGGTGCAATCCCCATGCATCACTTGGCTCCAAAAGAATCTTGTAATGACCGCCAAAAGTTTGAAGTAAAACGACTATCTCTGTCAGAAATGATGGAAACTGGTGCACCGTGTCTTGAGACTATTTCCTTGACATAAAGTCTAGCAAGTTGTTCCATGGAATAAGTCTCTCTAATGGGTATGAAATGAGCTGATTTGGTAAGACGATCAACAATTACCCAAATAGCATCGTAACCCCCTGACGTCTTGGGAAGTTTAGTGACAAAGTCCATTGTAATACGTTCCCACTTCCATTGACGGTTTCTGGTATTTGGCTTTCACTTTAGCACAAGTAAGGCATTTGCTGACGTACGTAGCTATTTCCGCTTTCATGTTCGGCCACCGATAAAGCTTTCTGAGATCCTGATACATCTTATCAGAACTTGGATAAATAGAGTACTTCGACTTTTGTGATTCATGCATAATCAATTCTCATATCCCACCATAGAGCGGTATCCAACTTCGGTCCTTGAAGCATAACACTCCATCTGATCTCTTTACAAAGCCATTTTTGTTTTCTGGCATACCATAAAGTTTCTCATGTGGTCAATTTTCTTCTTTGAGAGCCTCAATCTGAGCTTCTAAAATTTTTGATGGTAATGGCGAAATGATTGTCATTCCCAATGACCTAACTCTCAAAGGTTTGAGTCGTTCTTTTCGGCTAAGTGCATCTGCTACAACATTCACTTTTCCTGGGTGATATCAGATTTCACAATCGTAATCACTCAACAATTATAGCCAGCGACGTTGTCTCATATTGAGTTCCTTCTGATCAAGTATATGCTGTAAGCTCTTGTGGTCGGTAAAAATCACGCACTTGGTACCATAAAGGTAGTGTCTCCAAATCTTGAGTGCAAAAACTACCGCACCCAACTCCAAATCGTGTGTAGTGTAATTCTTCTCGTGTGTCTTAAGCTGTCTAGATGCATAAGCTATCACCTTCTCGTTTTGCATTAGCACAGCTCCAGGTCCTTGATGCGAAGCATCGCAATATACCACAAAGTTCTCAATACCTTCTTGTAGTGACAAAATCGGTGCGCTACAAAGCTTTTGTTTCAATAACTGAAATGCGGACTCTTGTTTCTCTCCCTACTCGTACTTTTGATTCTTTTGCGTCAGCTTAGTCAACGACTTCGCTATCTTAGAAAACCCTTCAATAAACCTTCTATAATATCCGGCAAGTCCTAGGAATTGACGAATTTCCGTAGGAGACTTGGGCGTAGCCCAATCCTTAACTGCCTCGATCTTTGCTGGGTCGACTTGTAATCCTTGGCTATCAATGACATGGCCAAGAAATTGAACTCTTCGTATCCAAAAATCACACTTTGAAAATTTGGCATACAATTGCTCCTTCTTAAGTAGTTCCAAGATTGTTCTGAGATGTTCTTCGTGCTCTTCCTTACTCTTGGAATAAATCAAGATATCGTCAATGAATACGATCACAAACTTATCAAGATACGGTTTGCACACCCTATTCATGAGATCCATAAATACCGCAGGTGCGTTGGTTAATCCGAAAGGCATTACTTGAAACTCATAATGACCATAACGTGTTCTGAATGCTGTCTTCGGGATATCCTCTTCCCGAACTCTAAGTTGATGGTAACCGGATCTTAAATCAATCTTGGAATAAAAACTAGAACCTTGTAACTGGTCGAACAAGTCGTCGATTCTGGGGAGTGGATAACGGTTCTTCACCCTTAACTTGTTCAACTCACGATAGTCGATGCACATTCTTAAAGTTCCATCCTTCTTCTTCACAAACAAAACCGGCGCTCCCCAAGGCGAGGAACTCGGTCTAATGAATCCTTTGTCCAAAAGTTCTTGTAATTGATTTGACAACTCCTGCATTTCCGAAGGTGCAAGTCTATACGGTGGTCGCGCAATTGGTGCAGCTCCTGGCACTAATTCAATTTGAAACTCAACTTGGCGTGTAGGCGGAAGTCCTAGCAATTCTTCCGGAAAAACTTATGGAAATTCCTTAACAATTGGCATATCTTCAAGTCGTTTCTCATCCGACTTCTTCTCCGTAATGTGAGCCAAGAATGCATAACAACCCTTCTTTATGTACTTCTCGGTTTTAATACATGATATAATACTGAGTCTAGTTCCACTTCGCTCTCCACGAACAACCAAAGTTTCACCATTATAAGGAAGGTGAACAACTTTCTCATCACAAATAATTCTCGCTTGATGTCGGGATAACCAATCCATACTGACAACAACGTCGAAACTTCCAAGTTCTATGGGCATAAGGTCTATATTGAATGGATGGTTTAGGAAATTTATAGTGCAACCACGGATAATGGTGTTGGTGTTAACTAAAGACCCATCGGCTAGTTCAACGATATAGGAAATGTCTAATGGGGTTGGGTCTATGTTAAGTAAAGGTGCAAATGCAATAGAAACAAAACTTCTATCCACTCCTGAATCAAATAAAATGGATGTATAACGATTATTAACGAGGAACGTACCCGTAACAACATTCGGGTCCTCTTTGACATATTCTCCTCCCATAACATAAGCTCTTCCTCGAGTCATTCCACCTTGGTTTCCAGCTCCTTGATTCTTCTTCTATGGGCACTCATTCCTGAAGTGTCCAATTTCTCCACAGCCAAAACATGTTACTGGTGGTTTCTGATTGTCACCCAATTTTGGAAGTTTGCAATCTTAGGTGTGGTGACCAATCTTCTTGCAGTTGCCACATAGATCTGGGCAACGTCCTGGGTTATGATGTTTCTGACACCTTTCACACTTGGGTAGATTACCCTCATATCCTTTCCTTTCAGTCGGCCCTGCAGCATAGGCCCTTGCCACTTCTTGCCTCTTAGGTGGTGGCTGAATAGAATTTCCACCTTGGTTGTAGTCAAACCTCCTCTTGTTGTTGTTGTTATTGTTTGGATTGTTGTTTCGGTTATTGGGATAGTTGCGGTTTCGATTGTTGTTATAGTTGTTGTTGTTTCGAGTGTTGTTGTAGTTGGTGTTGTTTGAACAGTTATTGTTGTTGACAGCAGATTTTCCTTTTACCACTTAGACCATGAGTTTCTGAGTTATTCGGATAGCCTCTTCCATTGTTTGAGGATCAAAAGAAATTACATCCCCTCGAATACTTTCAGGCAGTCCACCAATGAAATTTTCCATCTTTTTCTCATCGTCGGGAACCATAGTTAGACATAGTACAGCCAACTCTTGAAACCTCCTGATGTAGTTCTCGATGTCATCGCCTTTAGTTACCAGCTCATAAAATTTTGTTTCCAACTTTTGCACCTCAGTACGAGGGCAAAACTTCTTTGTCATCAATTTATTGAATTGATCCCAAGTGAGCTTGTGAGCATTTTCCATACCAATCGGATGTGCATAAGAATTCCACCAAGACATAGCTTCATCAAGAAGCATACCTGTAGCAAATTTTACCTTGCTGACGTCCGGACAACCGCACATGAGAATACATTCTCAGTCTTTTCAAACCAGCGGATCAAAGCAACCGCTCCTTCAGTGCCCTTAAACTTGATAGGATCACTAATCTTGAAATCCTTCCATGTACATTCACGCCTATTGTTGGGTGGTTCAACCGCCCCTGTATTAGAAGCAGTTTCAGCAGCCCTTGCAGCAACCTCAGCTCTCTCAACTTCTAGAGCTTCTGCAATACTATCCCTGACCAACTTGCGGATAGTGGCTTGAGTCATAGCGGGTGTTTCTGGTGCAGTCTTACCCTTCCTTGGTGCCATACTTCTGATAAATCACAATGGAAACAACCATGAGAAAAATCATAATAGAAATAGTCATCGTACCAAAGGTATACACCCACAACATGTATATATATACAACCACAACGAGTAATAACACAACCAGGACATGTACGAGTACAACCACAACGTGTATAAACACAACCACGACATGTACGAGTACAACCACAACATGTATAAATATACCCACGACATGTATAAATACAACCACAACATGTATAAATACAACCACAACCTATATAAATACAACCACAACATGTATAAATACAACCACAACCTGTATAAATACGATAACAATAAAGAGCAACCACGAAACATCATAAATATAATAACAACACATGAATATAATACATGAAAATTTCGGCCTACATGGACCAATATAATATATAGCACAACATTTCCAACATAGTAGAGTCGCACTTGATATATTTGTTTGTACAACAACCAAAAGACTACAAGTTCTTGAACCATGTCCCACACCTCGGGACTAGGAAAATAGTAAAAGCTAATACAATACGAGTCTATGTCTAGGCTCCTCCAGGTGCTCTAGATGGTCCAGGTGCTCCAGGTGCACTCCTCAGATGACGGATCTCCCTGTCCATCATGACGACAATCTCCTCTAGATGCTGAACTCGGAGCTGAAGAGCAGCATCCCTGCCCTCCATCATAGTCAACCTCTCCTGAGCCACTGCCAACTGGTGTGTCTGCTCACCCTGAGTCTCCTGTGTCATCTGGGCTCTATCCCGTATCTCAGGTAGCTCATCTCTAAGCTGATCAATTAGCTCCTGGTGCATCTCCTGTCGTGCCTCAAGTCCATGGTAAGACACGTCGATGCTAACTCTGCCTAAAATCAATCCCTCGACCTGCTCCTCGACCGCCTCAAGTCGAGTAGTGATAACCTCATCAACCCTATAACCCAAACTATCAACCTGCTCCTGTTGAGCCCCTAACTGATCCTCTAAGGTAACAGCTGTAGGCCCCCTAGCAGCAGCTGCTCTCGAACTCTCACCTACATGGTATACTAGTGGTGGTGGCAGGTCAGCAGTCTCAGTGGTAGGTGAAGCTGGGGTGGTAAACCTTGCACGCTTCATGAGCGGCAAGAGTGAAGTAGATATGGAAGTAGTAGTGGGTATGGCTGGTGGTGGTGTAGGTACTGTAGGGATAGAAGGGATCCTAAAAGTAGATGTAGCAGGGCGAACACTCTTCCTAGCAACTAGAGTGGTCTTACTACGGGGAAACATAAGTCTTGGTTCTGAGGGAATAGTAGTAGCAGGGGATGATATGTCAGTAGGTACACGGGTAACCTCAGGTGGTGCAATAGGAGAGACATGAGGAGTAGGAGCCGTCTCTTCCTCCTCAAAAGGCTCGGTATCCTCACTTGGTGCCAAAGGTGGCAACACAGGTGCTGGAGGAATGGGTGGTGGTGAAAAAGCAGTGGAAGTTAAAGAACCCTCAATATCAGAGTCTGAGACAGAGTAAAGTATGACAATGTTCGGGTCTGAAGACATAACTCTGTGATAATCAAGGTGAAATAAAAATAAATAACTCACGTAATGGAATCACCTAAAAATAAATAAATATGCACTTATGATGAAGTGATGAGATGCTATGATGATGTGGTTATAGTCTAGGGTCCATGATGTATCCTAGTTCGCTATAACCTTAGCTCTGATGCCAATCTATCACACCCCCAAAATACCTGAATGGCATCGGAATGGAATACCTGGGGGTGACTGTCATAGCACCACAGTTACAGTTATATTGAACGACCTAAAGTGTCGTTTTGAAAATACATCGTTTGATTCATTCAAAATATTCAGAGTTATAAAACATAGGTCCCAAAAGAGTTGGAAAGTTTAAGTAAATAAGTTTAGTACAATCAAACGATAGTTCATAAGTGCATGAAATCCAAAATGAGACGCGTCATCCTTGATACTCAATGAAATGACTCCATGCATGTCATAAGGCATATGTCTTAGTTACCAGAAAATACATTGCGAAAAATCGTCAACAATAATGTTGGTGAATAATCATAGGTTTGTAAGTTAAATCGTATGTACATAAGCCATAAGTATAAAGTAAACTGACAAAAATGTCAAAATGCTACATTGGCTCTTAAGCTCATGACCCCGAAGCTAGACGTTACTTGGCCCTAAATGAGTGTTTACCAGACACTCTAATGTATTAGACATGAAATGCATTCGTACCCGTTGGAGCAACCCAAACACGAATGGAGGAGTCACCCTCAATAGATCTATTCACTCACTCTCGCTTGTAGATTAATTAACGGTCCATGATAATAAAGGGGACTTGTCGTGACGTGGTAATAAGGCAACTTAAGCAATGTAAGGAATTTAATACTTTGGCATGTACAGAAAAATAAGTATGCAATGTATTCTCCCCCGTGGGATTTGAAATCAAATATGTAATTGAAAACGGGGCTATGAAAACTCACCTTAAGTGATAGTACGATGAGATGATATGATCGGGACAACAAGGCACGTACACTAGCCGCAACCTAAATGAATGAATATGATCTAATTTAGATCATGAAATGTTGTAATGAATAATCATGCACATGATACCTATACCACTCGTAACTTGAAAATACTTGTTATCATCAAAGTAGGAAATTTATATACTTAGGAAAAATAAGTCCAATTAGGATTATAGAAACTTATCGTAGTACATCATATATAAAATGTTAGCGTTATTTTCCTCGTCTTGAAAACCTTAAAATAACGTCTAGTAATCGCATAAATAAACCATGGGTCGTACGTACTTCGTTAGTTAAAAATAAACTCTTTGAATGAGAAATCTAGAAAATAAATCATTTAGTACGTAGTTATATTATTTTCTAGTAGTGACTATATATATATATATATATATATATATATATATATATATATATATATATATATATATATATATATATATATATATATATATATATATATATATAGTTTTGACGATTTTAAAACGTGTATAACTTGGTCGTTTTAAGTTCATTTTCCTCGTTCTTTATATCCACGGATTCGTTCTAGTATGTACTAATATATTTTCGATAGCTCGGCTCCACTAGGTTACGTTTAACACCTCTATTTGTCCATCGAAAAATGTCAAACAGCATGCAGTTTTTCAGAAAATTAGCTTTCGTCAAATAACTTGCAAAAATCATAACTTCTTCGTTATAAGCTCGTTTTAATCCGTTCTTTCGCCCACGGCTTCGTTTTTGAAAGTATTTTCTAAATCTTTGGTCAAAAATTACCCATCACCTACTGAGTTTCCCACGTTTTAAAAATGGTGACAGTAGGTATTTCTATTGTTTCAAAAACCATTTCTAGGGTTCCAATCCTGTTCCAACTTCAACCAAACCACTTTCAATCACCACAAAACTAGTCTAATCCTACCATACACCTTATTAGGGTGTCATGGGTTCCTAAACATCATAAATCAAGTGGATCTAACAAGGATCTAACTATAATCAACTTCTAGGGCTCAAAAGTTAGTTATGTTTAAAATAAAGTGGTATAAATAGCATATGCATGTAGATCTAGTATATATAACATATGAAACTTGTAAAAGCTTGGTAAAATCATAAGTTTGAGTTTTATACACTTACTTGAAAGATTAAGGAGATTTGAGGATGAAAACCTAAGTAAACCTTGAGTTTATCTTTCAAAACCCAAAAAGGAATACAAACTAAACTTGATAAATTACTTGAGCTTGAAAATCAAATGGTTCCTCCTTGTTTCTTGATTTGGCCGAGCACAAGAGAAAGAGAGAAAAGAGAATGAGTTTACTTGTAGATTTGGTGAAATGAGATGAGAAATGAATTATTGTGATATATATTTCATATAAAAATATCTATTATGACACATTTAAGAGTTAGTAGAAAATTTTCAAGTGTGTAAGAAAAGGGTAAGGAGGGGGGGGCGGCAATATGGAGGGGGGGGGGATGAAAAGTAGAAAGTGTAAGATAGTTGGTGAGATTTTAGTATTATTATGTATATATTATTAGTTTTAGGGAATACCGGGTACCGAGTTAACTTAAAAATAAATTTTAACGGAGTTAACCGGGAAATAATAAAGTCGTAAAAATTGTAAAAATATGTTGGGTATAAATATTGAGTGTTTAGATAATTATTATTTAATTTCTACGAAAACCGTCGTAATTTTAGTAAACTTACGATAATAATTAAATAAATTTACAAAACACCGGGTAAATTAATATTATAATTTTTATATTATTAAAATGAATATAAAAATATATTGGGATCATAGTCGGGAGTGTCGGACGTGTTAGTCACATTATTGATCGCGTGTTAACGTTTATTTTAGAAATAATTATACGTAAAAGTTAATTATACTAAAAGTACTAATTTAAATATCCTACGAGTGGAATAGTATGCAAGTGCCATAATGATAATATGCAGACTATTTCTAGTCTGTATGAAATGTCCCAATGATAATGCATAAATTCACTCCTGAACCAATACGGTTACACGAATTTGAATACCCGTAAACTAAGTTTACGATGAAATGAGTAATGCACATGAATAGTGGTTTTCTCTCGGAAATGAATAGTGTCATGTGAATAGTAAAATTTTTGAATGTTTCTCGGAATATCAAACTGACCTCAAAAATGATGAATAGTGATCAATGAATAGTAATTGGTGAATAGTAAGATGTTGAGGTTTGGAAAAATGACCTGAAATCGTGGGGTGTGATACAATGGAAAAGTTACGAACAAAAGCACAAATAAAAGATAGGCTAGAAAAACTACAAAAGAAAAAGAAAAATCTCACTTGATAGGAATCTACTGAGTAGAGCTAAACGAAATATAAGAAACCTAGACTATTCGCTGGCAACGACGCCAAAAACTAGATGCGTATGAATTGTAAACACAAGAAGTTTTACATTCCTCCAAGGCAGAGTACATAACCGTTGTAGTGTAGCATAGGTAAGACACGAGGGATTGATTGTTCTCTAGGGGAATAGTGAGGTAGGCTCGAAGTGTGACGAATTAAGTCTGAGGGTTGAGGGAGGATTTTTTTTTTTTTTTTATTTTGGACTTTTTTATTTTATATAAAAGCATTGGGTTTTGGAAGAGTTGGTTTTAAAACTAATAATTAAACTAAATAACCTAAATCTAAACAAATAACAAGAAAGGTAACTTGGTGGAAACTCGTATAGGTAAACAAACGTGCTCACTTAATCATGCATTACTCCCTAGTTGAATTCTCTGACTTATTGCTATGTCACCCTCATTAGTGCAATGTGTAAGTATTCCCCTAATTCAGCAGCGGATTCTTCAAGTCTACTATCTACGTGACAACCTAGTAACGGTTACCTACAGACACGCTCTCGCCCAATAATTTAATCACGCGCAATAAATACTTAAGAAGAATCTCCTTTTAGTCGAATTATGGTTGCGAGAGTATCCTTAATTCTAATCACGTTTCACTAGACATCTAAAATTGGTTCGAGATACAACTAGTTTTCTAATGCCTAACGTGCACACCACTAACAATTAGCAATAATATTAAAGACTACAACTAGGTTTCATGCAATCATAAGCAAAGACTACTTAATTTAGCCTATCATGTTAAATTGAAGAAAAGAAAGAAAAATAATTACACAACACATAGACATTTTGTAATGAGTAATAATTGAATAACTTATCTTGAATGAAACATAGAGTTATTGGTGGCCAAATAGCCGATAAAAAATGTAAAAATCGTCTAGGGTTTGTCCTCCAAAGATACACACAAAGTTCCACACATATAATGAAAATAATACAAAAATGAATATAGGATTCCAAACGTGACGGCGTCACTTCCAAATTGTGACGCCGTCAGCCCACCGTCATATAGGGTTTCAATCTTGCACCAACTTAGTTATGATGGCATCACTTAGATATTGTGATGCTGTTAGCCTTCATAATTTTGCCTTAACACCATCACTTCGAAGCCGTCTCAATCCACTGAGTGGTCACGGAATTCATCAAGCGATGGTGTCACGTTGTAGTGGTGATGCCTTTATGACTCCTTTGTGACAGATTTCCGGGTGTTATCATTTTCTTTGTTTTCTCATCCAATTTAGCCCAAAATGCATCCTTTTCTAGCATTTCCTTCCCAAGTACCTAAAACTTAAATAGAAACAATTTAGGGCAATAAATATCAGATATGTATGGATTTAAAGGCTAAATTTCCCCTTCAAAGTGTATGAAATTACACCTCATCAGTCTTCTTCTTCATTATGATCAACCTTATTTTGAATGTTGAGAGTTCATTTAAGTACATGAATCGGCTAATGAAGTTCCCATCTTCGTACTAATTGATTCTTCTTCATTGTTGAATCTTGAATTCTCTTAGAGCATTCTTGAAGACCATATAATTCTTTATCTCAATCTACAACTCTTGTGAATCTTATCTCATTTCATGTTCTTTTTTGGCTTGTAGATTCAAGATGATGAGTGTTGTAGAAGGATAGGAATGTTATGAAGATTGGGTTGAGTTTAAGAAGTAAAGTGTTGTTCCTCTGATGATGATACTTTTACCTCTTCTCTTACCCCCTTGAATTATACTTGATCTCTTGATGAAGATCTACTTTATCTATTTTAGTGAATCTTTGAAAAAGAAGTCCTTTTTGTTTAAATCATTATTTCAATCTTCTTTTCATGATCATAATCTTCCATATAATCAAGAGATAAGTCTTCTAGGTAGATCTTCTTGGTCTTGATGGGATTGGGTAGAGTTAACGCGGAATTACCATGAAGATCCCTGATAAGGCGAAAAATGAACCGTTTTTAGGGGGTCATTTAAGCCCGGAATTGAATTTATTTGATCAAATATTGCCCTAAATCGTTCCTTTTGTGATTTTAGGTACTTTGGGAGTGAATTCTAGAAAAGGAAGCATTTTGGACGTTTTTGGAGCATAAAAGTGAAGAAAACGGCAAAGACTTAATTTTCCATGCTGGGAACAGTACCTGACGGCGTCAAGAAGGAAAGTATTACGGCGTCAGGAGCAAAATCCATGGCGAACCAGAGAAAACCTAAAGGCGTCAAGAGTGGGGCGTCAAGAGTTATTTTGGTGACGGCCTGAAGAAGGATTACATGTGACGGCGTCAGACCCAAATCTAGGCAATCAGAGAACTTTATTGGCGGCGAGATGACGGCGTCAGACATTTACTCTTGACGCCATCACCTCACAAAATCTATATATACTTTTCTATTTTTCATTCATTAGGAGAGGAACTTGTGTGGAGAATACTAGGGTCGAACCTAAAAAACCCTAGGTCGTTTGTAACAGTATTTTCAAGGGTTTTCACCCCTTGAAACCTTTCATGTTCAATTAAGATAAGTCTTATTCCAATTCATTCAATATGTCTATGTGTTGTTTGAATATATCTTATGCTTGTCTTGATTATAACATGCTAGGCTAGATCTTTCATGTGTTTGCTTAGATGTAATGAAACCTAGATGTTGATTATAGGTTGATTGCTTGTTTATAGTTGTAATGGATGAATGATTTCAATGTTAGGCTTAAGAAAAATGGCAGATCTCCATTGTGTAACTTGCTTGAACGTCTTAAGAAACATGAACCGATGTGTACTAGGTTTTTATGATTGTATTTAATCCATGAGCGAATTCTAGTGATCCCATGTTAGGAGCTTCTTAGCCGGCTCGACATAGGAGTGAAGTAGGAGCTTATAGGATTGGGGAAGTAAGTACACCACCCCATGAATGGTATTAAGGAATACAATCCGTCATCCACGCAACTGTAACAAGTAATTAACCTGTAAAAGATATCTAGGGAGTAGTGAAACCTAAGTAAACACAATTCTCCCATATATTGCTCACACCTCTAGTTAAATTAGTTTATTTTCATTTTTGTTATTTTATTTTGATTGCATCTTAGTAATTGGGTTTGTTGATTAGCAACTAATTCCGCCCACTCCTTCAAAAACCGAGATTTTTATTTGCTTTTCATAAAACCTAAAAATACAAAAAGAATCATCCCTCATCTCTAGACCTAGTTCTTAGGCTTTCTAATCCTATCAACACTATTCTTAAGTTGAACAATCAATCCCCCGGTACTTGTCACTATACTATAATACAACGATCAGGTACACTGCCTGGTGGGGGTTGTAAGCTTCTCGAGATCCCTCGAGAGGTAAAGCCTGGTGCAATTCCCACGCATCAAGTTTTTGGCGCCGCAGCATGGGGAATAGTTATTGTCTAGGTTAGAATTTCTTTTTATTAGGTCTACTTGCTAGATTCCTTTCTAGTAAGATTTTATTTTTAATTTTAGTTTTCTTTAGTCTATCTTATTTTTTCGTGTTTTTGTCCGTAACTCTTTACCATCCGACATCATGGAAGGTGGTAACATCTTTGAACCCATCAACCCACCACAACAAGATCACCCACAAAACCCACCACTAGCTAACCAACCTCTTAGGCCCCGAACCCTAGGAGAGTACTCCCGACCTAGCCACCAAGGCTACCGAAACACCATTGAGCTCACCCAAGGAGCCAATGTGTCTCCCTTGCGATCCGACACCATCTGGTTGGTGCAAAGTGGATGTGCATTCCATGGACTTCGTTCCGAAGATCCAAATCAACATCTCAAGGACTTCCTAAAAATCATAGATTCTATAGACCTTGATGCTACAACTAGAGAGTCAACCCGATTACGCCTATTCCAATTCTCTCTACGTGATCAAGCTAGTCAATGGCTTGAGCGTTTACCCGCGGGATCCATCACCTCATGGGATGATCTCACCACTCGTTTCCTTGCTCAATTTTTCCCACCGGGGAGAACTACCAAGCTTAGAAAAGATATCTTGATGTTCCAACAACGTCAAGGTGAAACTCTATATGAAGCATGGACTCGTTTCAAGGACTTACTCCAAAACGTCCCTCATCATGGCATAGATCTTTGGCTCCAAGTCCAAATCTTCTATGACCATATCGATCTCTCCACAAGGCGAACCATTGACCAATCGGCCGGTGGCAAGATACGTGATCTAAGTGCGGAAGAATCATGGGAACTCATAGAAGATCTTGCTCTCTATGACAACGAATGTTGGAATGATCCCCGTGATTTGAACAAAACGGTCAAGGCAATATCTTTGCCTTCGAACAATTCTAGCACTCCCGACCGTAGGATCATGGAACTTGAGGACCAAGTCAAGTTTCTCATGAAATCTTACGAAGCTCCTAAGCTTTCAAGCCAAGTGAACAAAATCACTTCTTCATGCGAATTATGTAGTGGTCCCCATGACACTCGTGATTGTGTGGAACTCCCCGGAACAGCTTTTGTGGACTACGCATCCTCGCGTACCGACAAAGCGGGAGACAAGTGGTACACTTTCAAACCCGAGCCAAACCCTTACGGTGATTCCTACAACCCTTCTTGGAAAAATCACCCAAACCTTAGGTGGAAACAAAACCAAACCAATTCTTCCAATCCGCCTAATCGTTACCAACCAAACGGCCCATCCTCCAACCGTACTTTCAACAACAATCCTTCTAACAACTATGGTAGTACCAACAATCTTGAAGGATTGATGTCCAAGTTTATGGCATCTCAAGAAGCTCGCATATCTAAGTTTGAAATCGATTTCAAACAAAAGCAAAGCGAGATGACCACCAAGATTGACACATTGTTGAAAGTTCTCAATGACCGAGAAATGGGAGCACTCCCAAGCGACACGGTTAAGAACCCGAAATTAAACGTTAATTCCATATCATCAGTTTCGTCACCCACTTCTTGTCCGCAATACTACTCGGTCAAATAAACGAGCACGTGTTTCAAACAAAACCAAATTCTTCAAAAAGACCAATCAAATAAAACACCCGATATTAAACCGGTCAAAAGCATAGTTGAAACACCTCCTACGCAAGACCTTGACGATGAATTCAAGGAGCTTCACCTTGAACGCCCCGTCATTGATGTCTTAGCCCGTGCTCCTTACTATAGTGCCCTCCTAGAAAAGTATGAGAAGTCTAAACTAGGTAAAAATGGGACCGCCTTCGTTCAAAACAAGTTGCCTAAAAAGCTTGATGATCCGGGTATATTTGTTTTGCCTTGTAAGATAGGAAGATCCGAAGTTTTCGACACACTAGCCGATTTAGGGTCAAGCCTCAACTTGATTCCCTTATCCCTTTTCACCACTCTCAAGCTAGGAAAGTTAGAGGAGACGGAGGTATTAATTGGTCTAGTGGATGGGAGTATTGCCCACCCGGTTGGGATGATTAAGGATGTAGTTGTTCACGTAGGGAAGTTAACTATCTTAGCGGATTTTCACGTCCTAGACATGGTTAGTGACACTACATGCCCATTGTTAGTTGGAAGAGGATTTTTAGCCACCGCTAGCGCCATGATAGATTGTAAGGAGTCTAAGATAGCGGTAGGTGAGGGCGATACTTGGTCGGTATATGATGTTAAGAAACATAGCTATGAATGTGAGGATGAACCGACACCACATTGGGTAGAGATGAATAGGAGACCATCTAGATATGGACCTTAGATAGAAAGAAACTTTATAGGACCTCAACGCCCATTCTATCTAGAAAAAGATTTCATCGATAAGACACATTCGGTGGAACAACTCATAGCTAGAGATGAAGAGCTAGACCCTTTTGAGGACCCCCTAGTCTTTAGGAAAATGATTGAGTTCTTAAGCGTAATGCCTATTAATATAGAGATGAACAAGTGGAAAAGAGATGGGGATAATTGTAAATGGAGGTGGGACAAGCCACCTAAGGAAGGTGAAGGATCATGGCATATGAAGATGATTTTGTATGATCCGGATGGAGAAAAGTTTGAAAGGTCATACCGTACTAAGAAAACCGATAGGAAGTTGAAACCTAAGTTTGATCCCAAAGATGTCCTCAATGAGGAACTCACCCATATCACGTAGTAACCCATGACCTTGATTCTAGCTACAAGACTCGTAAATAAAGAAAAGCGCTTATTGGGAGGCAACCCATGTTTTGTGTGATTTTTATTTTGTTTGATTGTTATTTGCTTCCGTATGCATGCTTTATTTTTATTGTTGGTAGATATGTGAGGTTCGCCTTTAGAGTTGATAGGAAAAGCATTTACTATTAGTGCTTATGAGTGTACCGGTAGCATTTAGATTCTAGAACTTGTGTTAGTGATGCATCCCGAGACCGCTAGTGAGACTACATTCATGTAGTAGGATTTACTACATGATAAGAGGCATTAGGATCACCCTTGTGTTAAACCCGTATCATAATTACTTGACCATTTAAGTCATATTACTTGGCTAGTTAAGTCAACTAATTTTTCCCACACCTTAGCGTTGTACTCATTTTTAGTACACGAAACCCCTAGTACACCCCTCTGAGCCTATCTTTTCATTTCTAACTTTAAGCATCTTACCTAAAGGAAGAATTTGTTACACCCCACTTAAATGTACACCCAAATCGCCTTAGCCTTCCGTGTATGCACTCATCTTTAGTGCATTATTGTTATTTGTTAAACCCTTAGTTAATTATCTAATTGATTACATGGTTGCTAAGTCGAGTCATATCTTGTACATATTGTTTTGGGACGATTGGGAGAAAAAACATACGGGCTACCATCCCGTTTCATTCTATGTTTATTTTATGCTTTTGTTATTTTTTCATTTATTAGCTTAAGTCGAGTCTAGTCTTGGCTTAGCAACGCCATATTGTACATGTAATTAACCAAGATTATTAACTCGCCACTAGTAAAGATTGCCTATATCCAACAAAACCGTGTATTTCATATCCCTATGCCTAACGTTACAACCCTTTAAAAAGACCTCTTTGATAGTTTATCCTAGGTGCTTACGCCATGTGGTGGAGGTTTGATCCTTTCCCAAGTCTATGGTAATCTATTTTGCTATGACAGGTAGTGAGAGATGTTTTCCATTTCCATATTGTGATATTACTTTATTACACCCGAGAGATGTGAGTATCTAAACACTATTTGTGAGATGCTAGTGTATGACCTCCGTGCATGTCTTTGGTCTTTAGTGGAACGATTATTTGTTGTAATTACTTTTATATTAGTGTTAAATGACCTCTAACTTGTATTTTTACTAGAATAAAAGCGCATTTGCCTGAGGACAAGCAAATCTCAAGTGTAAGGGTATATGATGAGGCGAAAAATGAACCGTTTTTAGGGGGTCATTTAAGCCCGGAATTGAATTTATTTGATCAAATATTGCCCTAAATCGTTCTTTTTTGATTTTTGGTACTTTGAGAGTGAATTCTGGAAAAGGAAGCATTTTGGACGTTTTTGGAGCATAAAAGTGAAGAAAACGGCAAAGACTTAATTTTCCATGTTGGGAACAGTACCTGACGGCGTCAAGAAGGAAAATATGACGGCGTCAGGAGCAAAATCCATGACGACCCAGAGAAAACCTGAAGGCGTCAAGAGTTATTTTGGTGACGGCCTGAAGAAGGATTACACGTAACGGCGTCAGACCCAGATCTAGGCAATCCGAGAACTTTATTGGCGGCGAGATGACGGCGTCAGACATTTACTCTTGACGCCGTCACCTCACAAAATCTATATATACTTTTCTATTTTTCATTCATTAGGAGAGGAACTTGTGTGGAGAATACTAGGGTCGAACCTAAAAAACCCTAGGTCGTTTGTAACAGTATTTTCAAGGGTTTTCACCCTTTGAAACCTTTCATGTTCAATTGAGATAAGTCTTCTTTCAATTCATTCAATATGTTTATGTGTTGTTTGAATATATCTTATGCTTGTCTTGATTATAACATGCTAGGCTAGATCTTTCATGTGTTTGCTTAGATGTAATGAAACCTATATGTTGATTATAGGTTGATTGTTTGTTTATAGTTGTAATGGATGAATGATTTCAATGTTAGGCTTAAGAAAACTGGCAGATCTCCATTGTGTAACTTGCTTGAACGTCTTAAGAAACATGAACCGATGTGTACTAGGTTTTTATGATTGTATTTAATGCATGAGCGAATTCTAGTGATCCCATGTTAGGAGCTTCTTAGCCGGCTCGACATAGGAGTGAAGTAGGAGCTTATAGGATTGGGGAAGTAAGTACGCCACCCCATGAATGGTATTAAGGAATACAATCCGTCATCCGCGCAACTGTAACAAGTAATTAACCTGTAAAAGATATCTAGGGAGTAGTGAAACCTAAGTAAACACAATTCTCCCTTATATTTCTCACACCTCTAGTTAAATTAGTTTATTTTCATTTTTGTTATTTTATTTTGACTGCATCTTAGTAATTGGGTTAGTTGATTAGAAACTAATTCCGCCCACTCCTTAAAAACCAAGATTTTTATTTGCTTTTCATAAAACTAAAAAATACAAAAAGAATCATCCCTCATCTCTAGACCTAGTTCTTAGGCTTTCTAATCCTAGCGACATTATTCCTAAGTTGAACGATCAATCCCCCGGTACTTGTCACTATACTATACTACAACGATCAGGTACACTGCCTGGTGGGGGTTGTAAGCTTCTCGAGATCCCTCGAGGGGTAAAGCCTGGTGCAATTCCCACGCATCAATCCCCTAATAATCGACACCATTTATTGGGCAATAATAGACGGATCATTAAGACATAGTAAGATGCGCTTGGCTAGCATGTTCTTCCTTATCAGATCACACTCGTAATTTACTTGATTTCTAGTGAATTAGTAGTCTAAATAATCAAAAGCGTGTCAATCTCTCATATTGGAAACCCCCTTTAAAAGCTGTAGAAATTCCACTAGGTTTAGCTTTAGTTAAACCACTCCTCGTGAATGACCCGTGCTTACCATCCTAAATAGAATTGACCAGGTACACTACCCTTTATTGTTAGTCTATAGTTTAAGTCAGTTACTATAAATTTAAGACCTAATTACAACACATCATATGCCCTGAATACAGATGATTAATTTCACAGATAAATGTTGCTTGATTAGGTGGAGATCATGACATAGATTCTACTCTGAAAAGGGGAGAAAATCCTTAAACAGTTTTGGTTTGTGCCCTGACCTGCTACAACAACTCAGGTATATTGAAATTAATTCATCAACTACTCTTTTGTTCATGATGTTGTTGTGTTTCGTTTTTGTTTTCATGCCGTAAATACATATAAAAATGTTTATGCTTTATTAAAAACTTGAATCAATTTGAGATAGATGTATGGTTTTAATGTTCTGAAAAATGTTTATTTGATTTTTTTTTTTTTTTTTTATCATCTTTATATTGATTGCGTAGACACACACTTAATAGTTCTTCCAGATGTAGCTAATAACTTGCTTAAATGTGGGTTTTGGATTGTTTAAATATTTAATGACGCTCACGTATTATTTATTGCATCATAAACATTAGCCCACTGAAATGATTTTTTAATTTGTGACAGAAAGCTGTAAACCTCATCCTCCTCCACGATTTGAGGAAAAAGAATCCAAACTTTCAGAGATCGATGACATAAATAATGACGATGTTATTGATGATGACGATGGCCACGATAAGTATTAAAAGAGGTGACGGCGATGATGTTAATGCTAACCTGTTTAATTTTTTAGACAAGAAGGACAACATCCATTTTTCATAGCAGTTTAGATTCAGATGATTAAAAAGACAAAATCGTTGATAAAATATGGTTACCTAAAGAAAGATGAGAAACAGAAGAGGATATCGTGAAAGTGATTTGGTGCAAATTCTTTCACCATACCCTCTTCTGTCTCCCACCTTTCTTTAGCTAAGACCAATTTTTCATTGGTTTTGGCTTTCTGATGATCTGAAGCTTAACTGTTCTCATAGAATGAAATTACTCATTTTTCTTTTCAGAACTGAACTACATTTTCCATTATCATCATCGTTGTCATCGCTTCTAATTTGATCATACATTGTTTAATGTGAAGAACGTCGCATATGTATTTCATTCATGTTTTGATATTTTGTTACAACTCGAGTTATGGTTTGTTTACTCATGTTTGATCAAAAAGCTTGGAACTTGTTTACAGTTGGTGCACTTCCTAAAAACAAATTACAGCTCACAAACCCTCGTTGCTCAAAGAGCTATAACTGTTTAGTTTCATTTGATTAGTTAGCGGATAGTATTTCGGTTTCTTTTTTTGGTTTGTATGCTATTCTTGGATTTTAATACTGCCAGAGTTTTTGTTTATTTTTTACTTGATTTTGTTACAATCAAGGATTAAGTATATGTTCATAAGTGTTAGATATATATTATTAGCATTCATTATATTTACAAAAAATTTACTTTTCCAACAAATACAAACAATATTATCGTATACAAACACTCCGCCGCAACGCGCGAGTTCAAATCCTCGTTATCACTATATATTAAGCTAATGTACTTTGCACATAATTAAAAATATTAAAAGAAAAGCATGAGTTATTGTGACATGTAAATGAATACACGAGATTATACATATACGTACGACTCAAGTTATTCCTTTTTATGAGATTAAGTAAAGATATCCGGAAAAGTTATTCTTTTTAACTATCCGCATTCAATAACTACTCATGCTATTCCTCTTTATAAGTTTAACCCACACATGGATTTAAAAATCGGCTAAACTTATTATTAACAGGAATAAAAGTATCAAATGAAAACACAACCTCACACGTTTACTATGAGATGAAAATAAAGACGTGATAAGAGAGTTTGTGAAAATAAACAACGACCCTTTTTATATTTAGAATAATTTAAAAGGAATAAGTTTTGTTATATGTGAGTCGTTGTTCTACATATAACAACCACATTTATTTTTTCAAAGGTCATTATTTGCTACTTAACACATGATGTCTATACCATGATATCAATAATTAAATTTAAACGAGACTAATCTAAACACCATGTCAGTTAAACAAAGTGAAATCCTTTGTGCAACAAAAATTTATATAAAATATTAGTCGATATTAACATATAATGAAAAAATTATGTAAAATCACGTATACAGATATTATAACTATATAAGTATTAGAATTTTAATATAATTTTATAAAAAAAAAAATCTTAAAAATTAAAAAATCATATATTTATAAATTATCACAATATTTAATTTTAAAACAAAGTTATTAAAATATTATTATTCGTTACCAAACTCCGTGCGCACAATTTCTAAATTGTCTTGGTGAATACTGCTAGACCTGTTTTGGTGAATGAGCTTACATTTTACTTTTTCAGCACACGACTTATATCATGAACAAAAAATACATAAATCTTAATATTTGATGATTGCCATAGATATACATAAAGACATGCACCGAAGAAAAAAAGTGCGTTGCATAAATTATCCTTAAAGATCTAAAAGGTTCATACATACACATCCAGGGTGTAAATGTAGTTTAGTTGAAGTGGGTTCCAAACAAGCTACACAATCAACTTCTGACATAATTAGTTACAAAAAGCAAATACCCAATCATTATCTGGATTCAACATTCCACCATGTCATGGTTTAGCCATCATCAACCTGAAATGACTGAATTACAAGAACCAACACGATCATCAGGTGGTGGTGGTGTTGGTGTGACGGAAGAAGCATTGGCATTTGCTACGAATATATCGAATCATCCAGAGACGTGGTTGGATTTACCATTATCCGAATATGAAGATGATGATGGTAATTCTATCATGGCTCAAAAGTTTAGTGCATAATTTTTAAGTGAGTGTAATGTGGTTGCTTTTAGTTATGTTTGATTTGGCTATTAATTCCAAGGTGTACTCTATATCAAATTATGTGTCTAAGGGAGAGTACAAATAGAAACGTGTGATCATCTTTTACTTAAAAAAAACGTGTTAAAAAAGTAGCATTGGAATCCTCTCGCAAAATAATCTTTAAACAGAGTAATCTGGCATCTAACTGCGATCTCAGCCCTACAATGGGTTGAGCGTTTAAGTCGAATTAGGGTATGCGTGAGTTTGCTGTTTCAAAATAAAAGGCATTCTTTCATTTTATATTGTACAAGATTGGCAACGGTCGCCGCGTTGCAGGCGTGCCTGTTTATTTTGTCAAATGTTTTTTAAGGAATCTAGCAAGTAGACCTAATAAAAAGAAATTCTAACCTAGACAATAACTATTCCCCGGGCTGCGGCGCCAAAAACTTGATGCGTGGGAATTGCACCAGGCTTTACCTCTCAAGGGATCTTGAGAAGCTTACAACCCCCACCAGGCAGTGTACCTGATCGTTGTAGTATAGTATAGTGACAAGTACCGGGGGATTGATCGTTCAGCTTAGGAATAGTGTCGCTAGGATTAGAAAACCTAAATACTAGTTCTAAAGGTGAGGGATGATTATTTTTGTATTTTATATTTTTTAGAAAACAAGTAAAAATCTCGGGTTTGAAGGATTTGGGCGGAATTAGTTGCTAATCAACTAACCCAATACTAAAGATGCAATCAAAATAAAATACTAGAAATGAAAATAAACTAAATTATACTAAAGTTGTGAGCAATAAGTGGAGAAAATGTGTTTACTTAGATTTCACTACTCCCTAGACATCTTTTACACGTTAATTACTTGTTATAATTGCATGGATGACGGATCGTATTCCTTAATACCATTCACGGGGTGGCACACTTAACTCCCCAATTCTATGAGCTCTTATCTCCTCCTACACCATGTCCAGCACAACTATAGGGATTGTAAACAGTGGCTCATGCATTAAATACAACCAATAAAGACCTAGTGCGCGTCGGTTCATGTTTCTTAAGACGTTCAAGCATGTTACCAATTGGAGATCTGCCAGTTTTCTTAAGCCTAACATATAAATCATTCATCCAAGACAACTATAAACAAGTAATCAACATATAATTAACATCTAGGTTTCATTAGATCCAAGCAAACACAAGATAGATCTAGCCTAACATGATGGAATTAAGACAAGAACAAGATATAGACAACCAACACATAGACATATTGATTGAATTGAAAGAACAGTTATCTCAATTACACATGAAATGTATCAAGGGCTTGGAACCCTTGAAAAACCTGTAAAAGTTGCACCAAAATCGTACTTAGGGTTTCTCCAAAACTTCTCCCTTTTAATGTGAAAATTAGAAAACTATATATAGGAAAAAGGGTCTGACGGCGTCAAGACAAAACTTGTGACGCCGTCACCTTGCCGCCAAAACTATTCTCGGACTGCCTTGATCTACATTTGACGTCGTCAAGACTTAATCATTTCCAGGCCGTCATGACTTTTACTCTTGACGCCCTACCTTCGTGACGCCGTCAAATCTGTACTGGGTCGTCATGGAATTCTGCTCTTGACGCCGTCAGGGAATTACTCTTGACGCCGTCACCTACTGTTCCCAGCATGGAAAATTAAGACTTTGGCGTTTTCTTCACTATTATGCTCCAAAAACGTCCGAATTGCTTCCTTTTCCAGATTTCTCTCCCAAAGTACCTAAAATCACAAAAGGAACGATTTAGGGCAATATTTGATCAAATAAATTCGAATTCGGGCTTAAATGACCCCCTAAAAACGGATCATTTTTCGCCTAATCATATACCCTTACACTTGAGATTTGCTTGTCCTCAAGCAAATGCGCTTTTATTCTACTCAAAATACAAGTTAGGGGTCATTTAACACTAATATAAAAGTAATTACAACAAATAATCGTTCCACTAAAGACCAATATACAAGCACGGAGGTCATACACTAGCACCTCACAAATAGTGTTTAGATACTCACATCTCTCGGGTGTAATAAAGTGTAAATTACAATATGGAAACGGAAGATATCTCTCACTACCTGTCATAGCAAAATAGATTACCATAGGCTTGGGAAAGGATCAAACCTCCACCACATGGCGTAAGCACCTAGGATAAACTATCAAAGAGGTCTTTTAAAAGGGTTGTAACGTTAGGTGTAGGGACATGAAATACACGGGTTTGTTGGATAAAGGAAGTTTTACTGGTGGCGAGTTAACAATCTTGGTTAATTACATGTACAATACGGCGTTGCTAAGCCAAGACTAGACTCGACTTAAGCTAATAAATGAAAAATAACAAAAACATAAAATAAACATAAAATAAAAAGGGATGGTAGTCCATATGTTTTTTTCTCTTTTCTTTTTCTATTTTTTTTTTCTTTTTCTTGATTTTTTTTCGATTTTTTTTTTCTTTTTTTTTTTTTTTTTGCATACACTCTTACCCTACCATCCAAAATAATACATCATAGAGAATGAACATTTCCCTTACACTTGAATTTTTACATACATTAAAATAAACTAATCTAATGACTCGAATTAAGAAAATCAAAACACTTGGAGCACTTTTAAGATTAACATACATATGGGGGTAATATATGATGTTCTTCCCCATTACTCCATAAAATAAGTACTTACCCATGAGTCCCAATCGTCCCAAAACAATATGTACAAGGATATGACTCGACTTAGCAACCATGTAATCAATTAGATAGTTAACTTAGGGTTTAACAAATAACAATAATGCACTAAAAATGAGCGCATACACGGAAGGCTAAGGCGATTTGGTTGTACATTTAAGTGGGGTGTAACAAATTCTTCCTTTAAGTAAGATGCTTAAAGTTAGAAACGAAAAGATAGGCTCGGAGGGGTGTACTAGGGGTTTCGTGTACTAAAAATGAGTACAACGCCAAGGGTGTGGGAAAAATTAGTTGACTTAACTAGCCAAGTAATATGACTTAAATGGTCAAGTAATTATAATACGGGTTTAACACAAGGGTGATCCTAATGCCTCTTATCATGTAGTAAATCCTACTACACGAATGTAGTCTCACTAGCGGTCTCAGGATGCATCACTAACGCAAGTTCTAGAATCTAAATGCTACCGGTACACTCATAAGCACTAATAGTAAATGCTTTTCCTATCAAATCTAAAGGCGAACCTCACATATTTGGGTGGAAAATTTTTCTGAATATACGGTTATGTGCTAATCATACAATCTCCTATCCATGAGACGCTTGCTATGGCTAAAGTTTCACTCCTAAATGTTGTAAAAAAATTTAAATTTGGCGCTAAAATTGCACTAACAAGTATTTCTCATAGTTTTATTACACATCTACCTTTAAACAAAACAAACTCAAGCGAAAGTGCATATGTAAGGTATCATCTTTTTACCCTCCCCTTACACTTAAGATGAACATTGTCCCCAATGTTCAAGTAAAGAATGTAAAAGTGATAAAGTAAAGAGAATGAAATCAAATACTCCCCTGATTCGCTCGGTATGGATAATGAGGTGGCCAGGTTAAATCTTCCTCCAAGAAAATGAACAATCAAAGCTTCCCTTCCAGAATACAAATCATATTCTTGTCATACATAACCTGTAAAACCTGATAAAATAGACAAGACAACCTCGCGTAAAATCGGCGGCATCCTATATAAGTTACTAGATCCTAGAAAACAAGATAAGATATAATGCTTGTGGAATGAAGTTTGCAGATCTCCTGGAGATTATAAAACTTAATAATTCACAAAAACCATAAGACTCTGTTAGAAAAACAAAACCGGTAAAATTTCCAGATTTTTACACTTGACGCCGTCAGAAGTGACCTGCAGAAATTCTTATGTTAAGTTTCCGGAAAATTTCTAGAAAAACTTGGTCCTACTTCCTGGAAAATCCTGCAAAACTTCATTATGACTCAATACAAGCATTTGACTCTAACAAATACGAATATACATGTTCATTTAATATTGTGGAGAATCATGATCGGTTTGTTTCTTGAAAACATATTTGGGGTTTCCCCTTACACTTATCTTTTGCAAAAATACCTTTAGGTGGAGTTAAGACTAGGCCAAAACAACAAAGTAAAGTATTTCCACTATTTAGTTTAGAAACATGATCTACCAACAATAAAAATTAAGCATGCATACAGAAGCAAATAACAAACAAACAAACATAAAATCACACAAAACATGGGTTGTCTCCCAAGAAGCGCTTTTCTTTATTTACGAGTCTTGTAGCTAGACTCAAGGTCATGGGTTACTACATGACCTCATCATTGGTTTCACTTTCTAGGTCGTCTTCTAAACCTGTTTTGTATTCCGGACCTAGTTGCAAGCATTCTTTGTAGAAACCAAGCATTCTGTTCTTTACATACTCTACTCCTCGGAGTCTCCCCATGCAACAACCTCTGCATAAAAGTCCCATCAACCTCCTCCCTAGTATACAACCCAATCCTCCAACCAAACTCAGTGACCGAACACGACCTCACTTCCCCTCCTAACCTAAAATAGATAGTGGTGCCCCCCACATCCGTCCTAGCCTCAGCCTGATTAAAACGGAAAGTCGCAAAGAACTCCCTAACCAACTCACTATACACCGTCTCCCTAATCCTAAACAACCTCTCCCATTGAGGACCCGCAAACCCATCAGTGTGGATCCTCTCCAAAAACGCAGCCTCCAACCCTTGGGCCCTAAGAAACTCCCAATCAACCACAGCCCCAGCATCAATATGGTGGTTAAAAGGTTCCGCATACTTGGTGGTAGCGCCAACAGTGTCAAACTCGCTCCAACCATGGACCAATTCTCTATAGTTGACTCTTTGGGACCTAGAGGAACTGCCCCAATATTGACGAGATCTTTTGCTCATTTTCCTGGAAAAAGGTAGAGTGAACGGAAACGATTAGAATGAGAATTCTAATGATTTTCATGCAGTCAGACACATCTGACGCTGTCAGACTGATCAGAATCCGAATCATGCAAATGCGAGGGAAAAATCAATTTTCAAACTCTTAACCCATTACCCAAATGCTCCTTTAATCAGAAAACATGGGTGGGGGGTCAAAGAATCCGTGGCATGAGTGGCTTTCCCTAAACTAATGCATGATTCGAGTGGGATAACATAATCAACGGGTAACCCCCATGTTTACAAATCACCAAATGGATGGCATTACGATTTGTTAATAATGGGTCAAGAATGGGGTTTCGGGCGAAAGGGGTTTCCAAATTGATGGATCCTAAGGACAATTGATCGAAAAAGAATGAAGAAAAATCACTTACCAAGTGAAGATTGGATGCAGAAGACGTCGAATTGAAAGGTGGAGAATCGGAGTAGCAACAGCACTTTGGGTGAGATTTGTGGGGTATGGGTTGAAAGTGATTGGTTTTGGGTTAATATTGCTGATCCATCGAGCTGACGGCATCAAGAGTTATGTCTGACGCCGTTAGATGCCCGTGTGAGGTGAGAAATGGAGTAATTCCATGTTTAGTCCCTGCACTTTGTGTGAATAGCTAATCATTAGTAAAACCATGAGTAGCTATTCCGTTAACGAGGTCCACCAGGGTCGAATGTTTCATTACTGTCACGGAAAGAGGTAAGGTTGTAGAAGGGGTTGGGTGACATTTTGGCTGAGTTGTAACCTGTGCAAGGATCACTGGTGTGTAAAAAGAGATGTTGTTCCATAGAGGGTTTCAAATCAGTGGTGTTTTTTAGGTACAACCTCTTTACACCGGGTTTAAAACCAAAAGAACGTCTCTTGGATAAGTTCGGGAATGTGGTTCGCAAGCATCCAACGAAAATGTTATGGAATTGCGAACTCTTCTCTGCATGGAGATGCTCATGAGAACGGGGGGTAGCTAATGGTGAAGCACTTGGGGAAAATTTCCCGCTATCCTCTTGGTCAAACACCAAAGGGGTTGAAACCTCGAAGACTTTTTCAATTTTTTTAGGTATGGAATTTTCTTTGATCTTTTCTTTGACCTTTGATATGAATTGGTCTGCTAAATTCATAAAAGCTTTGTAAGTGCTTTCCATGCGTGCTTCCAGGTGCTGGATTTGTTTTTCCTGATTATCCATGAAGGTTACCATTATCCCTTCGAATTCCTCTTGCCGTGAACGTTCAGGAAAATTGTGATTGATAACCGTGTTCCTACGTAAATTAGGATTCCACATGGGTTTAGCAGCAGGCTTCTCAATATTCATTAATTCTTTTACCTGCTTCTCGATGCTTCCTAACAACTGTTCATGGGTGGCATATGCGTAGTCCAGTTTTCACTTGCTTGGGAACATCGGGTCCTCCCATCCTTCTTCTTCGTATTGTGCCAACCCCTCAAGAACTTTCCAGCACTCGTCAATGCTAAGTCTATTTAGCCTGCCCTTGGCTGCGTAATCAATGGCTCTCCTTGTTTGATAGTCAACTTTATCGTAAAAGATTTGGATCTGGAGCCATGGTTCGATGCCATGATGAGGGACTTTTCGGAGCAGGTATCGAGTCCATGCTTCATAAAAGGATTCATTTTGACGTTGTTGGAACATCAAGATGTCATTTCTAAGCTTAGTAGTTCTCCCCGGTGGGAAAAATTGAGCAAGGA
Organism: Artemisia argyi; assembly: GCA_030686995.1. Lineage (NCBI taxonomy): Eukaryota > Viridiplantae > Streptophyta > Magnoliopsida > Asterales > Asteraceae > Artemisia > Artemisia argyi. The sequence continues at coordinate 128,873,195 of CM060682.1, read as the reverse complement.
AACGAGTGGTGAGATCATCCCATGTGGTGATGGATCCCGCGGGTAAACGCTCAAGCCATTGACTAGCTTGATCCCGTAGAGAGAATTGGAATAGAGGTAATCGGGTTTTCTCTCTAGTTGCAACATCTAGGTCTATGGAATCTACGATTTTGAGGAAGTCCTTAAGATGTTGGTTTGGATCTTCGGAACGAAGTCCATGGAATGCACATCCGCTTTGCACCAACCGGATGGGGTCGGATCGCAAGGGGGTCACATTGGCTCCGGTGAGCTCAATGGTGTTTCGGTAACCTTGGTGGCTAGGTCAGGAATACTCTCCTAAGGTTCGGGGCCTAAGGGGTTCTAATGGTGGGTTTTGTTGTGGTGGGATGACGGGTTCAAAGATGTTCCCGTTGTCCATGATGTCGGGTGGTTACGAACAAAGGCACAAAGAAATAAGATAGACTAAAGAGAACCTAAAAATAAAAATAAAATCTTACTAGAAAGGAATCTAGCAAGTAGACCTAATAAAAAGAAATTCTAACCTAGACAATAACTATTCCCCGGGCTGCGGCGCCAAAAACTTGATGCGTGTGAATTGCACCAGGCTTTACCTCTCAAGGGATCTTGAGAAGCTTACAACCCCCACCAGGCAGTGTACCTGATCGTTGTAGTATAGTATAGTGACAAGTACCGGGGGATTGATCGTTCAGCTTAGGAATAGTGTCGCTAGGATTAGAAAACCTAAATACTAGTTCTAAAGGTGAGGGATGATTATTTTTGTATTTTATATTTTTTAGAAAACAAGTAAAAATCTCGGGTTTGAAGGATTTGGGCGGAATTAGTTGCTAATCAACTAACCCAATACTAAAGATGCAATCAAAATAAAATACTAGAAATGAAAATAAACTAAATTATACTAAAGTTGTGAGCAATAAGTGGAGAAAATGTGTTTACTTATATTTCACTACTCCCTAGACATCTTTTACACGTTAATTACTTGTTATAATTGCATGGATGACGGATCGTATTCCTTAATACCATTCATGGGGTGGCACACTTAACTCCCCAATTCTATGAGCTCTTATCTCCTCCTACACCATGCCCAGCACAACTATAGGGATTGTAAACAGTGGCTCATGCATTAAATACAACAAATAAAGACCTAGTGCGCGTCGGTTCATGTTTCTTAAGACGTTCAAGCATGTTACCAATTGGAGATCTGCCAGTTTTCTTAAGCCTAACATATAAATCATTCATCCAAGACAAGTAATCAACACATAATTAACATCTAGGTTTCATTAGATCCAAGCAAACACAAGATAGATCTAGCCTAACATGATGGAATTAAGACAAGAACAAGATCTAGACAACCAAGACATAGACATATTGATTGAATTGAAAGAACGCTTATCTCAATTACACATGAAAGGTATCAAGGGCTTGGAACCCTTGAAAAACCTGTAAAAGTTGCACCAAAATTGTACTTAGGGTTTCTCCAAAACTTCTCCCTTTTAATGTGAAAATTAGAAAACTATATATAGGAAAAGGGGTCTGACGGCGTCAAGACAAAACTTGTGACGCCGTCACCTCGCCGCCAAAACTATTCTCGGACTGCCTTGATCTACATTTGACGCCGTCAAGACTTAATCATTTCCAGGCCATCATGACTTTTACTCTTGACGCCCTACCTTCGTGACGCCGTCAAATCTGTACTGGGTCGTCATGGAATTCTGCTCTTGACGCCGTCAGGGAATTACTCTTGAAGCCGTCACCTACTGTTCCCTGCATGGAAAATTAAGACTTTGGCGTTTTCTTCACTTTTATGCTCCAAAAACGTCCGAATTGCTTCCTTTTCCAGATTTCTCTCCCAAAGTACCTAAAATCACAAAAGGAATGATTTAGGGCAACATTTGATCAAATAAATTCGAATTCGGGCTTAAATGACCCCCTAAAAACGGATCATTTTTCGCCTCATCAGCTACGACTGAACTTTGGATAATCTAGGCTAGGCCATGAAATGACCCTCTTTGACCCATTAGCTGACCCGCTCTGTCTCACTCCACCATCTTTCAATGCGATACTCTTCCGACCTCACATGCGCGACATGGATAAACTTTCGCTGCTTTTCCATATTAAAAAAGGCAATATTAGTATGACACCTATTAAAAAAAATCAGTAACATAGACTTTAGTAATTTCAAAATACTTTTTGTTGTTCTCCACTCTGAAACTTGTTCCATACCAATTTTTGTACTGGCCTAAAAACTTTTCCACACATCCAAACAGCCCTACAAATTACCGAAATAATGGAAAGAAATTATGCCTGCATCTTGTTAAATAATTTCTCAAGCAATAATATATGGTATTTAGTGGCTAACATGCTGCACATAAAGACAACAACAACATATGATTACTGTAGTTGTGAATAACAGGACACCAACCCTGGGCTACACGCAGTCAACAAAAGTGATGATTATAATTATGTAGCTCATGCATAAGCCAAAAATCCTTTAAAGCAATTTCTTACCTTTCAGTCAACCAAATATCAGCGTTTAACCACGAAAGGTTTTCCTCAATACTCTTGATATCCCACTTGACTTGTAACACAATTTTATTATAAAATTAACACGAACCAATAAATTATATCAAAGTAATAACAGTCAAGAATTCATTCTTTTTTTCAAAAATTATCAAAAACTAACAAATAATATTTAAAGCACATTAAAATCAGAATCCATAAGCGTAATCTGAAATTCCTTGTGGAATTAAGTCTTACCCATTTATGCTTTGTTATCGTTTGTCGACGAATATGTTAGAATGACTTGCATGGAATTTCAGATCTTAATTCTTGTCGTCCATTTTAAGTTTGATACAATATAAATATAAGATCAAATTTATGGTTCATTACATCAGCATATGCTGTACATCAGCATATAACTACCCATTTTGACTCATTCAATCTCGTCAAAAGACATGACCCGTTTAAATCTGAACCTATTTTGACCCATTATTAAACTCAGCCAACCATCCCAGGCCACGTTTGCTCAACTCAACTTTTAGATTACGAAGTACATGACAATTAAGTATTTTCAACTAAAACGATACAGTTTTATGCGTACAATTTAATATTAATAGTACCTGCATCCATGGGGGTTCTTGCCCAATATCTCTCTTGTCCCCTTTCCGGTCTCCCATTAATTGGGTGATCCATTGTTGTATATGTATCAACAGCAGCAACATGTCTAACCGAGGCCGAACTACATGACCTAGCGGGAAGCGCTAACATATAAACATTAATATAGATAAGGGTGTAAGTATACATGTGAATGACAGAACAAAAATAATTGGAGGTAGATGAATCCGTAACTTTTAGAATAAGTACCTGTGCCATCCGTAGCTCTGGCATGCTATTCTGACCTGGATATGTTGTTCCAATCATGTGCCTTGGTGCAGGGGTTCCCACGCTGAAGCTTATTCACCTGATTTGATAGACAACAATACATCAGGTTAGATTACATAATATGTCACTACACTCATCCATAAATCTAACAAATGCGATATAATCAAAATGTGTCCATTAAAGACCGATGTATGTGTTTATTGAGGTTATTAAGAGCTAGTGAGTATGCAAGTGAATCACTGTCCCCCATACACCGTGGAAGACGGTATTGGGACCCATAACCCGTGGAAGACGGTATTGGGAGTTACTTTACTTTAAAAAAAAAAGTGAATCACTGTGGTTTCATGTTTGCCATTATCAACTACCGGAAGATGTAAGTATGTTTGATCATGTTCTGTATAAAAATAATTAGGTGGCTTTATGGCCCAAAAAAACAACGAATGGTTTTAGCTTTTCAATTACCTTGACGCATCTCACTTCAGTAACTTCTGGGACCATGCAGTTTGCCTCTGGGCTGAAACATGCCATAATGACATTACCTGTGCCATCTGCCAAAGTTGTCTTCAAGCAATAACTGTTTGTCATATGTTCGGGCATGTATATTAGTTTTAGATACAAAGGGTTGCATACATAGTAATGCAGATACAATACTAAAATGTGTTAATGTTACCTGTAGTTTGGTGTTGGCTTAGCATCCATCTGCTGGCAGTGACGGTGGGGATGGGCCTCTTCTATTTTCATGTGACATGTGTGGTACTTATTGAACTACCATCCTTTTGCTTCATCAATTTAGATAATCACCGCTTCAGTAGCAAAGTTGTCGTCCTAATGTTGCGGTGTACAAATGGTCAGTGCAATTTCTTTTTTGGATGTTATGGTATAAGTGTGTGTCTTACCATGTGGGTGCTGCGGATTCAGATATATCAATGCACCCAATGATATTGGACCTTGGGGAATTTCTGGTTCTTCATGTCGTGTTTCAATAGAAGAGAGCATGAGTGGTTGTGATGGGCCTATCAATTCTGTGTACCTGTTCATGTAATGTGTCGAAGAGCAAAATAGTTTAGGCTGGTTTGGATGTTGAATATTTAGCCGTTTGTTAAAACACTTACAGGTGCCAAATGTGTTCCGTTTCTTCCACTTCAGGATTCAGATAGTAGCGTGTCGCTGGAGTGGCAGACAGTTGTAGGTCTCCTGCATTTGTTTGATTTTTTAAATAAACGTTCGATATATGTGGTGTTTATAAAGTCAATTTGTTTTGGAGTGTACCTGAAAGCATTTGCCCTAACATGAACTAACAGAAATAATGAGGCTGTTCCATAGTGGTTGAGCTGCCCATCTCAAATCTCGTCACCATCTCATTCCACATGGTGAATGTCAGGGTGTTACCACCGCACGTGATAACTGTGTAATCAGTTAATCAATAGTAATGTAAGAGCATATGGTAAACATTTAAAAAAACGTACTTTAGGTTTTGTATGCTTATGTTCCTTTGTGCTATACTGTTTGTTGCAGAATCTCCGAATTCTCTTAATGTTCCTATGTTACGAACCACTCCTATATAATATGCAACTTAATTTTTTTTTGTTAGTGCAAAATATATATTCAAAATCCCATGGGATGGTTATTATACCTGTAAGGATAGAGCCCCTTGAATCTGCATGATAGCCAATTTCATTGTAAGCCGCGTAGAGTCTGTTGCATAATGTAGCTGAAATAGGTGAATGGTTCCTTCAAGTGCTGTTAAAACAGGTGGCAGTGCATACGGGTCTATGAAGCCTTGTTCTGACACGACTTTGTTGCATTCAGTGACCATCGAGTGGGCTTCATTACTGAAACATGTCAATGCCAAAGCTCCGGTGTTCTCAGATATCAGTATCCGGAAACTGTAGCTGTAAAAGCGAAAAAAAATACATGAGTTGAAGGCTAAAAAAAGAAATGGGTTACTAAAAGGAAGCATAGATACATATATAGAATTTTTTTACATTGACTTTTCTAAACCCTGATCCAGACTAAAAAGTAAAAAATCGCGATCCTTAAAACTTTTGTTTTCATGATATAATTAGTCCCAGTGCAGGTGCAATATTTTATAGTAGCTGTTTTCATTTGTTGTTTACAAAGTTCATAACATAGGCCACTTTTTATTATCGTCAACTTATGAGTGCAATTAGTGAAAAACAATGTGAAACCCGATAATTATAAAATCATTACTTATTAGTTTGTCAAAAACTAAATATTCATATAAATGCAATTAGTTTTAGTTAAATTTTACAAAGACATGAAGAAAAACATAGATTTAGTCTATCTAGTTTTTGCCATTAAGTAAGGGATTAGATAGCAAGACAGCCAACTTATTGTTCTATAAGTGGCACCAAAATTAGGAACCGGCATCAGTTTAGACACCAACACAGCCAATGTATTGCTCTATAACCGGCACCAAAATTAGGAACCGGCATCGGTAAATTGCACTTAGAAGATATATAAATGCATAAAATTTATCATCATCGCTTTAGTAAATACATAACCAAATAGGTTAAGCGATTTTGGCAGCCAAACGACGTCAGTTTTTAATTGCCACAGATGACTGTGGTTTGCCTTATAAATTCTAAGGAATTTCAATACTTAGAGCAAAACATGTTCATAAGCCTAAATAATCTACCCGTATCGATCCGTTACCTAAGCCACCTATTTTAACACTTGTTAATGAAAGTAGCATCGGTAATACATTTACTCCTAATTTTGGCTATCACACTCATCTGAAAGAGGGCAAACAACTAAAATTTATAAATAAACCCGAAATTAGCAAAAACCCCCCAATTATTAAAAAAAAAAAAAAAAAAAAAAAAAAAAAAAAAAAAAAAAAAAAAAAAAAACCCTAATTATAACAAAACCCTAAATTAAAAGTAAACTGTATATCAAAATCAAAAACCTAAAACTGATAACTAACCTGAACATAATACTCTTCTTTGCAATATTCATCCGTTTCAGCTCCATCTTCAACCCACGATTGATCCGGACCTAGTGGTGTGCGTGTGTGTGATTTCGGGTTTAGGGTTTGAGCGAATTCCAGATACTATGTGTATGCAGAAACTGGGCCAAATTATGTGGGTAAAGTGGGGAGGCAGCTGGGCTAATGAGGTGGGCCGAAAAATGGCGGGAAAACGGAGGCATGAAATAATTTGTACTTCATTTTAGTAGTTTTGCTGATTTACTTAATTGAGGTTTCGGTATCAAAGCTTCGAGATGAAGTAATGAAAGTGAGGACTGGTTAACATCATAATCACCAGCAGAACCTTTCCTTTCACAATGTTGTTAATCCTCATGAGGACGTAAATACATGTGCACATGTAGAGCTCTGGTTTCTAATCAAATAATCGTACATGCTCATTCATTCTCTAGTCATGAATAGTTAGGGCGTTAGGATGCAGGTTTAGTGATTCTTGGATTCAGGATTGTAATTTTGGTAGCTGCATCTGAATATAAGTTTCTCAACTGGTATAACTGTTTATATTATCTTTAAAACCATAAAGTTTCGATCCTTTTGGGTGAATCAAACTTGTAGAATCTCATGAAGGTTTGTCGACTTACGTTACATGGGAATTGCCTGCGAAGCTTTCTTTGTTGGACATCTGGTTTAACAAAGCACTCCCCGCTTGTCTCTTGTAACTTGTAGCACTAGACTCATTAATTCCTGTACAACTCAGCATGGATATTACTAAACCTGTATACTCAAAAGTCATCTATTAGCTGTTTTTATCCAAGAAAATCCTAATGAAATAATAGATCTATTTTAATATGCATTGTTAGAAAATTTAGTGCACTAAAGGGATGAGTTCACACCTGGTAATGGGTTTGGAGGTACGGAGTGTACACCCATTTGGTCCATGAACACCCTGACTCAATAGTGGTTATACTAGTATGAATCTGTTTCTGCTAGTAGAATCTGTTTCTGCTAGTAGAATCTGTTTCTGCTAGTGGAATCTGTTTCTGCTGATTTGATTCTGCTAATGAGGGATTCTGCTGATGATAGATTCTGCTAGTAGAATCTGCTGCTAGAATGATTCTGCTGACGGCATTAGTTTATTCTGCTGCTTGTTTTTAACCACTGGTTCCTACTATTATGGAAAATATTATGTTATAATTAATGGGCCGTTAATTATACATAATTCCTTGGGCTAGGTTTGAGTATTCTCTATTATAAATAGAGGTCATAACACATCTGCATGGGAGACGAAATCACAAAACCCTAAACATTTGAATACGCATCTGGTTCTTGGTTTGTGCCTAAAACAAGAACATCACTTGGTCTTATCCCATAGAGATATTCGTGGTTTCTATTGGAAAGTGATACCACGATTTCAAGTGAATATCCGGTACCTCTTTGATTATCTTTACCCTAATCTGGGAACTTGTTTACACATAATAACCAACAATCAATAGAAACTAATAGTGATAATCAATGGCTGCTGCTATGAGACAAATGGCGACTAACTTTTCCAAGTTGGAAAAGTTTGAAGGTGTTGATTTCAGAAGATGGCAAAAGAAGATGCACTTCTTGTTGTCAAGTATGAATGTGGTATATGTTCTGACAACTGAGATTCCAGAAGATTTTGGAGAAGATGCTACTATGGAACAGATGAGGGCAAGAAGCAAGTGGGAGAATGATGACTACATATGCAGGGGGTTTAATTCTCAATGGTATGTCTGATTCTTTATTTGATATTTATCATAATGTTGAAACTTATCAAGAACTATGGGATTCCTTGGAAGCCAAGTATATGGCTGAGGATGCATCAAGTAAGAAGTTCCATGTAAGTAATTTTAACAATTACAAAATGGTTGATTCTAGACCTGTCATGGAACAATACAATGAACTTCTTAGTATACTTGGTCGTTTCACACAACACAAGATGAACATGGATGAGGCTATTTCAGTCTCTTGTATCATCGATAAAATGCCTCCTTCTTGGAAAGATTTCAAGCATATGCTTAAGCATAAGAAGGAGGAGTTCACGCTTGTTCAGTTGGGCAGTCACTTGCGCATTGAGGATTCACTCAAAGCTCAAGACATTGACAAGCCAAAGAGTAGCACTGCTACTGGTCCATCAGTTGTCTATATGGTGGAGCATAACAACTCCACCAAGTACAATGACAACAAGGGCAAGCGTAAGCATCAAGATAACACCAAATCTGATCTTAACAAGAAACCTAAGGTGACTTGTTGGAAGTGTGGGAAACCTGGACACTTCAGGAAAGATTGCAAGGGTGGTAAAGTTGGAAACAAATCCAATGGATCAGGCACAGGTGGAGGGAATGGTAACACCAATTCTCTGAAAAGTCAGAATGTGTTTAATAAGTCTTTTGAGATTTATTATGTTACATATATATCTGACATTTACTTTGTGCACGATGATGATGTTTCGTGGTGGGTTGACTCTGGAGCAACAATTCATGTGTGTAAAGATAGAAGCTGGTTCAAGACCTATAAGTCAATGAATGATGGTGCTATTCTTCATATGGGAAACGAGTCAACTGCCCTGGTGCATAGAAAAGGATGTGGTGATTTGAAGTTTAGTTCTGGAAAGATTGTTTCTTTATTTAATGTTTTACATGTTCCTGATATTAGAAAAAACTTGGTTTCTAGTAGTGTTTTGAATAATTGTGGTTATAAACAAGTGACTGAATCTGATAAGTTTGTTTTGTCTAAAAATGATGTGTTTATTGGTTTTGGTTATTTGTGTAATCAAATGTTCAGACTTAATATTGTTCATGATAATATTGATTCTGCCTTTATATCTACTTCTAAACTTTATGATTCAAACCTATGGTATGCAAGACTTGGCAATGTACACTTTAAAAGAATGCAAGATATGTCCAAGGATGGATTAATACCAGCTTTTGATATGAACACTAAAAAGTGTAAAACTTGTATGTTGAACAAGATAACTAAGAAACCTTTTCAAGGAGTAAAACGTGAAACTAAAGTTTTGGAGTTAATTCACAGTGACCTTTGTGATTTACATGCTACTACCTCTTTGGGGAATAAGAAATACTTTGTGACTTTTATTGATGATGATTCTAGGTTTTGTCATATTTATTTATTACATTCTAAAGATGAAGCATTAGATAAATTTAAAGTATTTAAAACTGAAGTTGAATTGCAACAAAGTTCCCTGATCAAAAGATTAAGGACTGATAGGGGAGGTGAGTACATGGATACTCTGTATTTTCAGTCTGTCGGTATAATCCATGAAACAACTACTCCCTATACTCCTCAGCAAAATGGTATTTCTGAAAGGAAAAACAGGGTGCTGAAGGAGATGGTTAATTCCATGTTGTCCTATTCAGGACTGAGTCAAGGGTTCTGGGGTGAAGCTATGTTAACAGCTTGCTATTTATTAAATAGGGTTCCCAACAAAAGGAACAAAGTTACCCCTTATGAACTTTGGACTAAAAAGAAACCTAACCTTAATTATCTTAGGATATGGGGTTGTAGGGATGTTGTAAGACTCCCTGATCCAAAGCATAAAACTTTGGGAGAAAGAGGCATTGAATGCATCTTTGTTGGATATGCTGAGCATTCCAAGGCATATAGGTTTTATGTTATAGAACCTAATGAGTCTATTTCAATTAACTCAATAATTGAATCAAGGGATGAACTCTTCGATGAGAACAGATTCTCATCTATCCCTAGACCAAGTCAAATGATTCCAAATGGAACCAATGACAATGGTGTTTCAGAAGTATCTGATGAGGTTCCTGCTGAGGTTCTTGCTGAGGTTGTAGAATAACAACCTGAACCTGAGCTCAGAAGGAGCAATAGGGTGAGGACTCCAAAATCATTTAGACCTGAGTTTCAATTATACTAAATTGAAGGTACAAGGAGTGAGGTCTCTGACCAGTAATTCTATTGCTTCATTGTTTAGGATGATCCCAAAACGTTTGAAGAAGCAATGAAGTCCCAGGATGTTGCTTTCTGGAAAGAAGCAATTAATGATGAGATGGACTCCATCATGGGAAATAACACTTATGTGTTGACTGATCTACCACCTGGTTGCAAACCTCTAGGTTGCAAATGGATTTTCAAAAAGAAAATGAAGGTAGATGGAACTGTTGAAAAGTTCAAGGCAAGATTAGTTATTCAAGGCTTTAAACAAAAGTCAGGAATAGACTACTTTGATACTTATGCTCCAGTGGCACGTATCAGTACCATAAGATTACTAATTGCTTTGGCATCAATTCACAATCTGATTATTCATCAGATGGATGTGAAGACAGCTTTCTTGAATGGTGATTTAGATGAGGAGGTTTACATGAACCAACCTCAGGGCTTCATCATGCCTGGCAATGAAAACAAGGTGTGTAAACTGATTAAGTCTCTTTATGGACTAAAACAGGCACCTAAGCAATGGCATCAAAAGTTTGATGAAGTGGTTTTGTCTAGTGGTTATTTACTTAATCAAGCTGACAAATGTGTATATAGCAAATTTGATGAATCTGGTAAAGGAGTCATCATTTGTCTATATGTTGATGACATGTTGATCTTTGGCACTGACCAAAATAAAGTTAATCTTACAAAAGAATTTTTGTCATCAAAGTTCTCCATGAATGATATGGGGGAGGCTGATGTTATCCTTGGTATTAGGATTAAACATGAAAGTAACAAAATTTCTATCTCTTAGTATCATTACATTGAGAAGGTGTTAAGAAAATTTAATTACTTTGATTGTACTCCAGTGAGTACTCCTATGGATACAAGTGAGAAGCTAATGCCTAATACTGGCAAAGCTGTATCTCAACTTGAGTATTCTAGGGTGATTGGCTGCTTGATGTATGACATGACATGTACAAGACCTGACATTGCTTTTGCTGTGGGTAAACTGAGCAGGTATACTAGTAATCCTAGTGCTCATCATTGGCAAGCAATTCAGAGGGTCTTTAAGTATTTGAAGAGAACTATGGATTATAGTCTCTCATATACTGGTTATCCTTCAGTATTAGAAGGATACACTGATGTAAGTTGGATCAGTAACACTGAAGACAATTCGTCTACTAGTGGCTGGTATTCCTACTTGGTGGAGGTGCAATTTCTTGGGCATCCAAGAAACAAACTTGCATTACCAGTTCAACCATGGAATCTGAATTTGTGGCTTTAGCTGCTGCTGGCAAAGAAGTTGAATGGTTGAAAAACTTGCTTCTTGAGATTCCATTGTGGCCTAAACCTATAGCACCTATTTCTATCCGTTGTGATAGTGCTGCTACATTGGCAAAGGCTTATAGCCAGATGTATAATGGGAAGTCTAGACACTTAGGTGTTAGGCATAGCATGATTCGTGAGCTTATCATGAATGGGGTGATATCTATAGAGTTTGTTAGATCTCAACAAAATTTAGCTGATCACTTGACGAAGGGTCTTGCTAGAGACTTGGTTATAAAGTCTGCTAAAGGGATGGGTTTAAGTCCAATTAGTCAGTGAATGCAAGGATCCCCAACTCCCTTCTAAGGAAACTTGGAAGCTGAGTTCAATGTGGAAAGCTGATCATTTAGTGGACTGAAGCACATGTATCACAAACATCCCAAGGTTGTGCTTGTTACCTGCTCGAAAGGAGGATGAAGTCATAACTTCTTAATGGTTAATTTTTTTTGAAAAAGTGCTAAGCAGGAGCATGAATTAAATATGAACCACCTATGTGAATGTTGAAGTTTTGCCGCTTCAGGAAGCTTTGGACTTTTAGCTTTTACAACATTTATGAATTGGATATGGACACATGGCTTGTATAGTGTCAAGAGTATTTTAGTGTTTGAAAACTTGTGTGTATTTATCATCAGGTATTCAAAGGGGTTGAAGGGTTCAATTCTTAGAACACCCTGATTCTCGAATATTTGAAAGCATATGTACTAATGTGGAAATTCAATCCTCATGATATTTTCATTTATGCACTTGTTTTGTTTTGTGTTTAATTTTTCATGCAAAGGAAGTGAACTAAATTTGGGGAGGATTGTTAGAAAATTTAGTGCACTAAAGGGATGAGTTCACACCTGGTAATGGGTTTGGAGGTACGGAGTGTACACCCATTTGGTCCATGAACACCCTGACTCAATAGTGGTTATACTAGTGATTGAGCTTAAACCACCTAACTTAAATTGACCACGGAATGGTCAAAAAAGTCAAATAGCCTAGATCAATGCTCCGCGGAAGATAGTGTTTCCCCGGGTCGTTAAGTCCCGACGAGGTGTGAATGGCTAACAAACGGCTTGTGATCGGGTGAATTTGGACAGGAAAAGGTTTGAGTGTGATTAAGCTAAGGAATTTACAAAGAAATAGCTTAAATAAGCTATTTGAATAAGACGGGAAGCTAAGAAAAACCAGAAACGATTAAAACTTAAAACGCGTATGTTACGTTTAAATAAAACGTAAACGTACAAAATAAAAGTGAAAACTGAAATCTGAAGACACCCAGGGGGTGAAAATGACTTTTTACAAACTAAAAGGTAAATGAAAATTTTTTAGAAAAAGAAAATTAATTTTAACACTAATTAATTATTTATTATTAATTAATTACTAATTATTACTTATTAATAATATTTAAGTAACTTAAATATAATACAATATTATTTAAATTCTAAAAAGGTGAAAATAGAATTTCTAAAATTATAAAATAACTAAAAACTAATTTTAAAATTAAAAATAAGTATTTTTGTCTTTTTGTGATTTTTATATTAAATAATTACTAATTAATTATTAATTACCTAATTAAACTATTTTAAATTAAGAAAAATGGAAAATGAACAGTAGAAATTCAAATAAAATTTCTAAAAATAATTTACAACTTATAAAAGCTAAAAACAATGTTTTACTTAATAAAAACTAATTATGCTATTTTAAACTTAATATTAATTAATAATTAATAAAACTAAAATTAATTCTAATAAATACTTAATGACAAAATAAAAATCTAAGAAAATTACTATAAATACTTTAACATAATAGGGAATTAATAAAAATATAAAAATGACAAGTACTTAACAAAAATCTAAAAATGAAAATTAAAATTTAAATAAAATTAAATAGAAACTATCACTTAAAAATTAACTTGACTTTTCTGGATTTTCTTTTTGGAAACTTAATTTATAACTAATATCTAACAACTTTTGTAAAAACAAGATTTTTGGAAATCAAAAATAAGCAATACACAAGCTTATTAATGAGACAGTTGACTTTGGTCAATTGTCAAGGGAAATAAGCTAGAATGGCTTAAGTGGGACCCACAATGGGTAAATTCTGATCCAAATGACTTATGTGAACATGTTTAAGCAGAATGAAGCCAAAAAGCCCCACAAAATAAGCAATAAGCCAAAAATAAGCACTAGGAAACTTGTTTGAGGACTGAAAAGTGGGACAGATTAGATGGACTTATTCAGGTGGGGTCCACAGGTCATAAGCTCAAAACAAGGGTCAAAGTACCAAGCCTGGTAGGAGGGGGGTTGAGAAAAACTAAGTGGTAGTAGTGGGGCCCACTGTGGTGGCTGGAAAACCACCACCAAGGGTGGTGTTTGGGTGGCTGTTGTGTGCAGCAGGGGATACACCTCCCCTGCAGTTGTGTTTGGGTGAGAGTGGGGCCCAATGTAAAATTCACAAAAATATTTTGAATATGGGAACTCAAAGTTGAGCTGATACACTTCAATTAGGAACAAATTTCACAGTTAGAAAGCAAACACAAAATTCAGAATAATTACTTGAACTTTTGGAAAAACATGAAAGGTAAACTTTTGACTTTTTATAAGAAACTAGCAAATTGACTTTTCTGAGTTTCTAAGCACTTCTAATCTACTGAACATGTTATGATAGACTAAAATGAGATTGAATTAAGCTAAGTGGAACACCTTTGGACCAATATCTATGATTGTGCAATTCAAAAGATCAAACAGTAGACTGTTATGATTTTGGAAAAGGATTTTTGACTTTTGCTTCAAAACAAACCACACAGAAGTGGATTTGGACTAATTTGATACCAAGAACAATGAATGAAAAAGCTGAGACAGAATATTAACACCAATCACATTCTAAAGGCTTATGCCAAACACCCCTTTACAGCTTGTTTATGAAAATTAAAGAAGCTAATCAACACTCAGACCATGCATCAACAAATTAAGCTTATACTGATTCCCCAAGAACACAAATAGACAAATTTAAACAACAAATAACAACACTAGCTACTTAACTCAGATTATGCAAATAAAAAGATGGAAATAATCCTTACAAGAGGTCCATAACACAAACAAGGCAGAGCAAGAACCAAATCACAAGAACCTATCCCATGTGCTCCCTTGAGCTCTAAACCATACCACTTTCCAAGCTGCTTCTGCTCCTTTCCTTCTTGAAACTTGATTTCTTATTTATTTTACCCTATTTTTTTTTATTTTTTTTTTCTTTTTATGATTTATACTATATTAAATAACCCACAAGCTTTCAAAAGCTTATAAATAGGATACTGTGAGCTCAAACTTAACAAGAAATAACAATAAATACACAGGTTGAACAAAGTTGTGAATTTCACTTGATATTACCAAAAACTGAACTTGTACTTTGAGAATTGAAACTGAGAAAACCACTGAAATCTTTTCATTAACTTAAAGGTTTGATACAACTTGAATTAAAAACTGAAATTAAAAGTTTACAATGGAAAATTAAAGTTTACACTACGAAATGGTCTAAAGACAATTGACAACCATTCTTCTCTTTTTTTCTTCATCTTTATAGGTCCTGGAGGACTCCTTTCTCTTTCCCACTTTCTTTTTGAGCCATTGGATGCTCTGAAATCAATCATGGCCTTTGAAGTTGTTTTGGCGGGAAATCTGAGTTTGGCAGCTTGAGTGGATTTGGTGTAGTATTAATGAGGGTAGGAGGGGGAAGGTGAGGTTGGTATGATAATAAATGAGGTTTGGTGAGGTTTTTGTGGAAAGAGGAGGGGGGATATGAGACATGGAAGCTGGTTTTCGGGAAGGTGGGGGATGATGAATAGTAGGACGGGGTTTGTGGGTTTGACTGGGGTCAATGCTGGGAAAGTTATTAAAAGGGTTAGGGAGTGGGCCGGATGTGGTGTTGGGCTAGGGGTTGTGTTACTGGATCAGGTTTGGTAATTGGGTGGGTTGTGTTTGTTGGGTAATAAAATAGGATCCGTTTGTTTGTAACTTTAGAAAAATACCACAAGGACCAAAGTGTAATTTTGTTAAAGATGAGGGGCTGTGATTGTAACTTTCCAAAAGTAACCATAAGGACTTATTTTGACACATTTGAGAATTACAAGGATGAAAATTAATATTTTCCAAAATAAAAATACCCGGGGACCAAAATTGCAAATTTCCAAACTCCGGGGACTAAACTTGTAATTTTCTCAAAATTTTCATCCAGGGATTAAAAGTGATTTTTGTGACTCCCCAAGGACCAAAATTGATTTTTCATTCAAAATTATCCCACCAGGGACCTTTTCTGCCAATATTTGAAACTCCAGGGACCAAACTGTAAATTTCCAAAACTTTTCTAATTTTTCACCAAAGGACTAAATATGACAACTTATGATTTCAAAAGGACCTTTGGTGATAATTTTCTATATTTTGAATATCCAGGGACTAGTTTTGTCATTTTATGAAAGTCGGGGGACTGAAACTGCCAATTTTGCAAATTTTTTACGTTTTTCGTCTGTTTTTGTACGTTTTCCCCGGCAATGGAACCAGGTATTCGCTGTTCTAGCGAATTTTATCAC
This sequence comes from Artemisia argyi, assembly GCA_030686995.1. Taxonomy (NCBI): domain Eukaryota; kingdom Viridiplantae; phylum Streptophyta; class Magnoliopsida; order Asterales; family Asteraceae; genus Artemisia; species Artemisia argyi. The sequence goes on along the minus strand of CM060682.1, from coordinate 128,857,053 downwards.
ATTTTACTATATAATACCCCCGTTTTAGCCAAAATATCAAAAAAATTTCACTGGTGCTTCAAAATTTTTGTGGTAATCAGTCCGCCTTGTCTAACCGACAAAAGGGATTGGCTAGTCCAGGAGCAAATGGCTCTTGGTAAAGACATATCAAATCCGTTTATGGCTTGCAATTTGCCCAAAATTGTGTGGTTCATCAACTCCCCAAAAACAAATGAGTTGGCTAGCCCGCAAGATTATGGCTTGTGGTAAAGGCCGTGGAAAATCCATAATTGGTAATCAGCTCACCAAGATGTTGACTATTCCATCAAGAGCTGGCTAGTCCAGAAGCAAACGGCTTTTGGTAAAGACTACTCAAATCCGTTGACAGCTGGTGGTTTGCTCAAAATCACACGGTTATCAGGTGTGCCACAGTTCTTACACCTGGCTACTCCAGAAGTGATGGCTTTTGGTAAAGAGTTTAAAATCCATCAAGTTTTCAAAACAGTATTGCTAGGGACTAGCAATAGTTTAGTGTGGGGGATTGATGAGTGCTCAAACACTCATCATTTTTTGTCTAATCTGAACTGCAAAACATATAAAAACACTCAGAAATGCATCAAAATACTAAAAATATTTCAAAATTATGTTTTATATGTTTTAGATGCAAAATGAGTAAAAACAGACGAAAAACGTACAAAATTTGCAAAATTGGCAGTTTCAGTCCCCCGACTTTCATAAAATGACAAAACTAGTCCCTGGATATTCAAAATATAGAAAATTATCACCAAAGGTCCTTTTGAAATCATAAGTTGTCATATTTAGTCCTTTGGTGAAAAATTGGAAAAGTTTTGGAAATTTACAGTTTGGTCCCTCGAGTTTCAAATATTGGCAGAAAAGGTCCCTGGTGAGATAATTTTGAATGAAAAATCAATTTTGGTCCTTGGGAAGTCACAAAAATCACTTTTAATCCCTGGATGAAAATTTTGAGAAAATTACAAGTTTAGTCCCCAGAGTTTGGAAATTTGCAATTTTGGTCCCCGGGTATTTTTATTTCGGAAAATATTAATTTTCATCTTTGTAATTCTCAAATGTGTCAAAATAAGTCCTTATGGTTACTTTTGGAAAGTTACAATCACAGCCCCTCATCTTTAACAAAATTACACTTTGGTCCTTGTGGTATTTTTCTAAAGTTACAAACAAACGGACCCTATTTTATTACCCAACAAACACAACCCACCCAATTACCAAACCTGATCCAGTAACACAACCCCTAGCCCAACACCACATCCGGCCCACTCCCTAACCCTTTTAATAACTTTCCCAGCGTTGACCCCAGTCAAACCCACAACCCCCGTCCTACTGTTCATCATCCCCCACCTTCCCCAAAACCAGCTTCCATGTCTCACATCCCCCCTCCTCTCTCCACAAAAACCTCACCAAACCTCATTTATTATCACACCAACCTCACCTTCCCCCTCCTACCCTCATTAATACTACACCTAATCCACTCAAGCTGCCAAACTCAGATTTCCCGCCAAAACAACTTCAAAGGCCATGATTGATTTCAGAGCATCCAATGGCTCAAAAAGAAAGTGGGAAAGAGAAAGGAGTCCTCCAGGACCTATAAAGATGAAGAAAAAAAGAGAAGAATGGTTGTCAATTGTCTTTAGACCATTTCGTAGTGTAAACTTTAATTTTCCATTGTAAACTTTTAAATTCAGTTTCTAATTCAAGTTGTATCAAACCTTTAAGTTAGTGAAAAGATTTCAGTGGTTTTCTCAGTTTCAATTCTCAAAGTACAAGTTCAGTTTTTGGTAATATCAAGTGAAATTCACAACTTTGTTCAACCTGTGTATTTATTGTTATTTCTTGTTAAGTTTGAGCTCACAGTAGCCTATTTATAAGCTTTTGAAAGCTTGTGGGTTATTTAATATAGTATAAATCATAAAAAGAAAAAAAAATTATAAAAAAAATAGGGTAAAATAAATAAGAAATCAAGTTTCAAGAAGGAAAGGAGCAGAAGCAGCTTGGAAAGTGGTATGGTTTAGAGCTCAAGGGAGCACATAGGATAGGTTCTTGTGATTTGGTTCTTGCTCTGCCTTGTTTGTGTTATGGACCTCTTATAAGGATTATTTCCATCTTTTTATTTGCATAATCTGAGTTAAGTAGCTAGTGTTGTTATTTGTTGTTTAAATTTGTCTATTTGTGTTCTTGGGGAATCAGTATAAGCTTAATTTGTTGATGCATGGTCTGAGTGTTGATTAGCTTCTTTAATTTTCATAAACAAGCTGTAAAGGGGTGTTTGGCATAAGCCTTTAGAATGTGATTGGTGTTAATATTCTGTCTCAGCTTTTTCATTCATTGTTCTTGGTATCAAATTAGTCCAAATCCACTTCTGTGTGGTTTGTTTTGAAGCAAAAGTCAAAAATCCTTTTCCAAATTCATAACAGTCTACTGTTTGATCTTTTGAATTGCACAATCATAGATATTGGTCCAAAAGTGTTTCACTTAGCTTAATTCAATCTCATTTTAGTCTATCATAACATGTTCAGTAGATTAGAAGTGCTTAGAAACTCAGAAAAGTCAATTTGCTAGTTTCTTATAAAAAGTCAAAAGTTTACCTTTCATGTTTTTCCAAAAGTTCAAGTAATTATTCTGAATTTTGTGTTTGCTTTCTAACTGTGAAATTTGTTCCTAATTGAAGTGTATCAGCTCAACTTTGAGTTCCCATATTCAAAATATTTTTGTGAATTTTACATTGGGCCCCACTCTCACCCAAACACAACTGCAGGGGAGGTGTATCCCCTGCTGCACACAACAGCCACCCAAACACCACCCTTGGTGGTGGTTTTCCAGCCACCACAGTGGGCCCCACTACCACCACTTAGTTTTTCTCAACCCCCCTCCTACCAGGCTTGGTACTTTGACCCTTGTTTTGAGCTTATGACCTGTGGACCCCACCTGAATAAGTCCATCTAATCTGTCTCACTTTTCAGTCCTCAAACAAGTTTCCTAGTGCTTATTTTTGGCTTATTGCTTATTTTGTGGGGCTTTTTGCCTTCATTCTGCTTAAACATGTTCACATAAGTCATTTGGATCAGAATTTACCCATTGTGGGTCCCACTTAAGCCATTCTAGCTTATTTCCCTTAACAGTTGACCAAAGTCAACTGTCTCATTAATAAGCTTGTGTATTGCTTATTTTTTATTTCCAAAAATCTTGTTTTTACAAAAGTTGTTAGATTTTAGTTATAAATTAAGTTTCCAAAAAGAAAATCCAGAAAAGTCAAGTTAATTTTTAAGTGATAGTTTCTATTTAATTTTATTTAAATTTTCATTTTCATTTTTAGATTTTTGTTAAGTACTTGTCATTTTTATATTTTTATTAATTCCCTATTATATTAAAGTATTTATAGTAATTTTCTCAGATTTTTATTTTGTCATTAAGTATTTATTAGAATTAATTTTAGTTTTATTAATTATTAATTAATATTAAGTTTAAAATAGCATAATTAGTTTTTATTAAGTAAAACCTTGTTTTTATATTTTTTTTTAGCTTTTATAAGTTGTAAAATATGTTTAGAAATTTTATTAGAATTTTTACTATTCATTTTCCATTTTTCTTAATTTAAAATAGTTTAATTAGGTAATTAATAATTAATTAGTAATTATTTAATATAAAAATCACAAAAAGACAAAAATACTTATTTTTAATTTTAAAATTAGTTTTTAGTTATTTTATAATTTTAGAAATTTTATTTTCACCTTTTTAGAATTTAAATAATATTGTATTATATTTAAGTTACTTAAATATTATTAATAAGTAATAATTAGTAATTAATTAATAATAAATAATTAATTAGTGTTAAAATTAATTTTCTTTTTCTAAAAAATTTTCATTTACCTTTTAGTCCCCGGGTCGTTAAGTCCCGACGAGGTGTGAATGGCTAACAAACGGCTTGTGATCGGGTGAATTTGGACAGGAAAAGGTTTGAGTGTGATTAAGCTAAGGAATTTACAAAGAAATAGCTTAAATAAGCTATTTGAATAAGACGGGAAGCTAAGAAAAACCAGAAACGATTAAAACTTAAAACGCGTATGTTACGTTTAAATAAAACGTAAACGTACAAAATAAAAAGTGAAAACTGAAATCTGAAGACACCTAGGGGGTAAAAATGACTTTTTACAGACTAAAAGGTAAATGAAAATTTTTTAGAAAAAGAAAATTAATTTTAACACTAATTAATTATTTATTATTAATTAATTACTAATTATTACTTATTAATAATATTTAAGTAACTTAAATATAATACAATATTATTTAAATTCTAAAAAGGTGAAAATAAAATTTCTAAAATTATAAAATAACTAAAAACTAATTTTAAAATTAAAAATAAGTATTTTTGTCTTTTTGTGATTTTTATATTAAATAATTACTAATTAATTATTAATTACCTAATTAAACTATTTTAAATTAAGAAAAATGGAAAATGAACAGTAAAAATTCTAATAAAATTTCTAAAAATATTTTACAACTTATAAAAGCTAAAAAAAATATAAAAACAAGGTTTTACGTAATAAAAACTAATTATGCTATTTTAAACTTAATATTAATTAATAATTAATAAAACTAAAATTAATTCTAATAAATACTTAATGACAAAATAAAAATCTGAGAAAATTACTATAAATACTTTAACATAATAGGGAATTAATAAAAATATAAAAATGACAAGTACTTAACAAAAATCTAAAAATGAAAATTAAAATTTAAATAAAATTAAATAGAAACTATCACTTAAAAATTAACTTGACTTTTCTGGATTTTCTTTTTGGAAACTTAATTTATAACTAAAATCTAACAACTTTTGTAAAAACAAGATTTTTGGAAATCAAAAATAAGCAATACACAAGCTTATTAATGAGACAGTTGACTTTGGTCAACTATCAAGGGAAATAAGCTAGAATGGCTTAAGTGAGACCCACAATGGGTAAATTCTGATCCAAATGACTTATGTGAACATGTTTAAGCAGAATGAAGCCAAAAAGCCCCACAAAATAAGCAATAAGCCAAAAATAAGCACTAGGAAACTTGTTTGAGGACTGAAAAGTAGGACAGATTAGATGGACTTATTCAGGTGGGGTCCACAGGTCATAAGCTCAAAACAAGGGTCAAAGTACCAAGCCTGGTAGGAGGGGGGTTGAGAAAAACTAAGTGGTGGTAGTGGGGCCCACTGTGGTGGCTGGAAAACCACCACCAAGGGTGGTGTTTGGGTGGTTGTTGTGTGCAGCAGGGGATACACCTCCCCTGCAGTTGTGTTTGGGTGAGAGTGGGGCCCAATGTAAAATTCACAAAAATATTTTGAATATGGGAACTCAAAGTTGAGCTGATACACTTCAATTAGGAACAAATTTCACAGTTAGAAAGCAAACACAAAATTCAGAATAATTACTTGAACTTTTGGAAAAACATGAAAGGTAAACTTTTGACTTTTTATAAGAAACTAGCAAATTGACTTTTCTGAGTTTCTAAGCACTTCTAATCTACTGAACATGTTATGATAGACTAAAATGAGATTGAATTAAGCTAAGTGAAACACTTTTGGACCAATATCTATGATTGTGCAATTCAAAAGATCAAACAGTAGACTGTTATGAATTTGGAAAAGGATTTTTGACTTTTGCTTCAAAACAAACCACACAGAAGTGGATTTGGACTAATTTGATACCAAGAACAATGAATGAAAAAGCTGAGACAGAATATTAACACCAATCACATTCTAAAGGCTTATGCCAAACACCCCTTTACAACTTGTTTATGAAAATTAAAGAAGCTAATCAACACTCAGACCATGCATCAACAAATTAAGCTTATACTGATTCCCCAAGAACGTAAATAGACAAATTTAAACAACAAATAACAACACTAGCTACTTAACTCAGATTATGCAAATAAAAAGAAGGAAATAATCCTTACAAGAGGTCCATAACACAAACAAGGCAGAGCAAGAACCAAATCACAAGAACCTATCCTATGTGCTCCCTTGAGCTCTAAACCATACCACTTTCCAAGCTGCTTCTGCTCCTTTCCTTCTTGAAACTTGATTTCTTATTTATTTTACCCTTTTTTTTATATATTTTTTTTCTTTTTATGATTTATACTATATTAAATAACCCACAAGCTTTCAAAAGCTTATAAATAGGCTACTGTGAGCTCAAACTTAACAAGAAATAACAATAAATACACAGGTTGAACAAAGTTGTGAATTTCACTTGATATTACCAAAAACTGAACTTGTACTTTGAGAATTGAAACTGAGAAAACCACTGAAATCTTTTCATTAACTTAAAGGTTTGATACAACTTGAATTAGAAACTGAATTTAAAAGTTTACAATGGAAAATTAAAGTTTACACTACGAAATGGTCTAAAGACAATTGACAACCATTCTTCTCTTTTTTTCTTCATCTTTATAGGTCCTGGAGGACTCCTTTCTCTTTCCCACTTTCTTTTTGAGCCATTGGATGCTCTGAAATCAATCATGGCCTTTGAAGTTGTTTTGGCGGGAAATCTGAGTTTGGCAGCTTGAGTGGATTAGGTGTAGTATTAATGAGGGTAGGAGGGGGAAGGTGAGGTTGGTGTGATAATAAATGAGGTTTAGTGAGGTTTTTGTGGAGAGAGGAGGGGGGATGTGAGACATGGAAGCTGGTTTTGGGGAAGGTGGGGGATGATGAACAGTAGGACGGGGGTTGTGGGTTTGACTGGGGTCAACGCTGGGAAAGTTATTAAAAGGGTTAGGGAGTGGGCCGGATGTGGTGTTGGGCTAGGGGTTGTGTTACTGGATCAGGTTTGGTAATTGGGTGGGTTGTGTTTGTTGGGTAATAAAATAGGGTCCGTTTGTTTGTAACTTTAGAAAAATACCACAAGGACCAAAGTGTAATTTTGTTAAAGATGAGGGGCTGTGATTGTAACTTTCCAAAAGTAACCATAAGGACTTATTTTGACACATTTGAGAATTACAAGGATGAAAATTAATATTTTCCAAAATAAAAATACCCGGGGACCAAAATTGCAAATTTCCAAACTCCGGGGACTAAACTTGTAATTTTCTCAAAATTTTCATCCAGGGATTAAAAGTGATTTTTGTGACTTCCCAAGGACCAAAATTGATTTTTCATTCAAAATTATCCCACCAGGGACCTTTTCTGCCAATATTTGAAACTCCAGGGACCAAACTGTAAATTTCCAAAACTTTTCCAATTTTTCACCAAAGGACTAAATATGACAACTTATGATTTCAAAAGGACCTTTGGTGATAATTTTCTATATTTTGAATATCCAGGGACTAGTTTTGTCATTTTATAAAAGTCGGGGGACTGAAACTGCCAATTTTGCAAATTTTGTACGTTTTTCGTCTGTTTTTGCTCATTTTGCATCTAAAACATATAAAACACAATTTTGAAATATTTTTAGTATTTTGATGCATTTCTGAGTGTTTTTATATGTTTTGCAGTTCAGATTAGACAAAAAATGATGAATGTTTGAGCACTCATCAACTAGTATGAATCTGTTTCTGCTAGTAGAATCTGTTTCTGCTAGTGGAATCTGTTTCTGCTGATTTGATTCTGCTGATGAGGGATTCTGCTGATGATGGATTCTGCTAGTAGAATCTGCTGCTAGAATGATTCTGCTGACGGCATTAGTTTATTCTGCTGCTCGTTTTTAACCATTGATTCCTACTATTATGGAAAATATTATGTTATAATTAATGGGCCGTTAATTATACATAATTCCATGGGCTAGGTTTGAGTATTCTCTATTATAAATAGAGGTCATAACACATCGGGAGACGAAATCACAAAACCCTAAACACTTGAATACGCATCTGGTTCTTGGTTTGTGCCTAAAACAAGAACATCACTTCGTCTTATCCCATAGAGATATTCGTGTAACCCAGGCATAGGGTCGAATAGTTTCTATTGGAAAGTGATACCACGATTTCAAGTGAATATCCGGTACCTCTTTGATTATCTTTACCCTAATCTGGGAACTTGTTTACACATAATAACCAACATGCATAACATTCTCATTAAGACAAGCAATTTCTGTGCATCCTCCGTTGTTAGAATAAGCAATTTCTATGGATTGTTTCAAGATATTATTTCATTACAGAGTTGACGGAACTCATTTGCGGAAATCCTGCATCCTCCCCTGTTAGAATTGGGCAATAGACTTTAAAATTTAGTGAAGTTCTAGGATTTCACTTTAAAATAGAGTATGTGGGAGTTGATAATGCTTTGGTACGGAATAAAATAAACCTAAGAAACACAAAAGCTCGATTTAGATTTCATAAATCAAGAGACATAAATAACAAAATATGATTTAATGTACCACTAGGTATACTTGATGTATGGAAGAAAACACTCATCACTGAGCAATTGTCATTGCAAAATCTGCTTTTAGGATTCTTTGGCTTTAAAAGGATATTGCAGTTTACTAGCAAATGTCGCATACAAACCGCCGTCATAGCATGTATTTTGATGGAAGAAGATACGTTTCAAGTGCATTAATCAAGTCTATACTTTATCCTGTATCTTAGGCATCCTGTTTTCATCATGGTGGAAACTTCTTAGACTGAGATTAATGTTTGAAGCCCATATATATTTTTCACTGGAAAGGATTAAACTCGTGCATGCTATATTGTATTTAATATATTAAGTGGTTTGATATGAGGCAGTAATCGTTTCGTAATTTTCTATATATCCGAGCTTATCATTAATATACCTTTATTTTCTTTGACTTAGATTTCGAAATGTCTGATACCCAATGGAACCATGTGACCTTGGTTGAACATCTAGCACCTAGATTAGCTGCTCTCAGAATCGAACTCTGTTCCATTCACATGAGTGAGAGTTACTTTTGGAAAGTTTACTTTGTTCTATTACACCCAAGGCTAAATAAACATGATGCTGATCTTCTATCAACACCCCAAGTAAGTTTAGACAATTAGACTTCTGTTCTTTCTTATTTCCATAGTTGAGACTAGTTATTGGTATCAGTAGTTTAACTAGAGTATGGAGAAACTGTATCATATCAATAAATTGATGTGATTTAGCTGAACTATTATCAAATCTAATTTTAGTTTCTTAAATGGTCACAATCTTTAGTGCCTCAAAAGTAGGCATTTCTTCATCATCATCAAGGTTGTAAATATCAAATTTTGTTGATCCATCAAGTAAAAATTCGGCGGCTGAACTGCAGATTGTTGCAGCAAGGAGTATGTGGATGAACGAGTTGCGAAAGCAGACTAATCCAGGACACGAATTGTCTGAGATAAATACTTCCCGCGGGAGTAATTCTATGCATGATGATTTTACTGCTGCAAACAGATCAGCACATACTTTTGAACCTACAACACATACAATGACACATAAATATCCATTAAAATTTGAAGTGGGGTTGACCAGAACCCTATTAGACCACAGGACATCTTCCTCTTACACGATGCCCGTTGAGTACGATGTTAATGTTGATGACGATGATGATGATTGGATCCATGAAAATTCAGAACTAAATGGATATGTTGGTGCTGATATTCATATTGGAACAGAGGAAGACATTTCTTTTAGTGATCTTGAAGCTGACGATGATTGTAGCATGCCAATAAGATCCAAAATTGTGTGAAAGAATTGTCATGATTTTGCGAGTCATATATGGACATCTTTATTACCAAATTGGGAGCCAGCAAGAAAGAGTTGCTTTGAGACTAAACCAACGTTACTGGGCGGTTCACTCGAAGTACCAAGGAGCTAATTTAGACGATATTTGGCCTCTTTGCTGATGGACCTCTTCATAGCAATTGCACAAGCAGTGTGTGCACTCTGCAGCGCTACTAGCAACTCAGTCCTAGTTTTACACAAGTATGAAGTGATTCGTTGAAGATGCAAACTAATAATGGGATTTCTGAAAAGTGTATATCAAAATTTAGCTGAGTTCAATGAGTGTCTCACTGTCTGCAATGTTAGAACAGATAAATTCTTTATTAAGATTTAGCTGAACAAGCTGAGGTTGATATATTTCGTGCAGGATTCAAGAAGTTGCTAGAAACCGCTAATCCTATCTTCCTAAGAAAACAAAAAATTTGTGGCATCGTGCAGTTGATTTGTCAGATGATCATATGGCGCAAGATATATTGCAATGTTCATTTTTGGGTAAGATTAAATAAAATCTTAATTTTCATCATACAAAAACCATTGCGTTAAATTTATAATTTCCATTTGGATACACAAATTTATTTATTTAGCTTTTATTGATCAGCTGAGAAGAACCAGAGAAATGAATGCTGTAAATTAATGATGAAAAGAAGATGAAATTTACTAAAAAAGGTCTGATAATGTTTGATCAGCACTATAAAGTTTGAATTACATGCATATTTAGATGACCATAAGAGCACTACTGTCGGTGTTATACGGTATTATAGCAATCCCCACAGTTTTTTTTTTTTTTTTTTTTTTTTTTTTTAATAATCCAAAAACACAAATTAAATTTTCATTAATAAAATAAGACATGAAACAAGTACATAAAAATAAAAAGATGTAAAAATAAAATTACATGAACTAAACTAGTTTTGAGGATACATGTTTTTTGCTTGTATATATATCACATTTAGCATTCTCGATAATAGCTTTGTCTATCGGATCTTCCTCTCGGTGTTGACTGCAAGCATCTTCATGTCCTCATTCTTTGTTTGTTGATTAATTGCACCATCGCCTTAGCCTCGTTTCTTATTTCTTCCATCTTCGCCTCACAGTCTAAAGCGAGTTTTTGCAACATTTCTTGTGAAGAAGAAGTGGCCAATGAGTTTGAAGATCATTGACTTTTCGACTTTCGTTCTTTGTCGGGTAGACGCGTCAAGGCATCATCTCCAAATAGTTCGGGTTCTACTTCGGTTGGTTGTCCTTGCTCTTCTTGCATGTGGCTAATCGGGATTTTACTAGTTATATTTGTCGTTCAAAAAATTCCAAGCTTTTATGTGAGGAAAACTTTTTCTTTCATTGTCACGATACAAGAGTTCAGCACGCATCTTCAAATCTTCATCACTTTCAACAGTAAGCCTCGCGGTTTAGTTGACAATCGCATTATACTTTCCGACTTCTCGGTTCATGGGAGTCCACTTTCTGGTCGACATGTTTTAGAACGCGATATGTATCCCTTTTTAGTGGCTTCGTCATTGTATTCCGCAAGAATTTTGTACCAAAACGTCTTATCGTTTTGGTCAGTGCCCGTGTGCGGATTGTCGGATACATGTGACCAACATTCTGCCAAAGTTTACTCTTCAGTTTGACTCCATGGCGTACGAGTTATTTTGGTTTTCTTTTCTCTTTCTCGAGGTCCCTTTTCCTTTGCCACGTTTCTTGGGTGACGACGGCCCTTCAGCTTAGGATTTTGGGGGTCATGGAATTGTTGTTGGGTTTGTTGGTATTGTTGTTCGAAAAATTAGGGTTAGTATAGTTATTGGATTTGTTGATATTGTTGTTGGGAAATATGGGTTGTTGGAGTTGTTGTTTAAGTTGAAATGGAGCAAATGGTTGAAGTTGCTCGGGTATAGTAAATGGGTTAAAGTTTGTAAATTGAGTTGGATTTGGTATGACATACCAATTGGTGGAAGTTGGTTGGCATTTGATGTAATGAAATTTTCGGGATGATAGTTTGTTTGGATTAGATGAATATGAGGAATTTGGTATTTGATTTTGCGGGTTGGAGAGCATTTGATTGATTGAGATTCATCTTTGTAAGTTACTGGTAGAAATAAAGAGAAGTATTTTTGAGATGTGTAGCTAAAAGTGTGTGTAAAAATTAAAAGATTTAAAGGAAATTTATATGATTTTTAAAGGGTAAAGAAATCGATAAAATGGTTTTTTTATAACCCCAATGTCTCTTTTTCCTAAACCGAATGCCTTTTTTAAGGGGTAATTCATTACTTGCCCCAAAAGTGCACATTTGATCAAATGTTTGCCCCAACTTTATTTTGCATATGCATTTGCCCCTTTGCGATTTATGCGACATATGCGACCTATGCAACTTCAGCAATAGTTGACAAGTGTCTAACTTGAGAGTACATATGTGTAAGTGGAAAGTACATGTGTATAAGTATCCTCTTATGCGACCGACGGTGTACTTTTTATGCGACTTGTAATTTTTTTTATAAGACCTGTACTTTTTTTATGCGACTTTATACTCTTGCAAACTTGTACTTGTACTCTTACACAAGTGTACTTCCACTTACACACCAGTGCTTGATTTTTGGGCAAAGAGTACGAGTTGCATAAGTCGCATAAGGACAAATGCAAAAACCCGAATTCGCATGAGGCAAAGGTTTGATCAAAGGTGCACTTTTAGAACAACTAATGAATTACCCCTTTTCTTTTAAACCCTTATTTCGACCGCTGCAATATGTACATAAATGAAAAATAAAAATACAATGTCTGATGGCTAGGCTGGTGGATTTGGCACAATTCTTTATAATGCAAGAGAAAGTACGTATTGATGCCATAGGATCGCGCCATAAAGCAATAACGAGCGCTATGATGTACGATAGAGAGTGCGATAATATACCATACATGGTAAAACTCATGGTTGCAAAAGTCGTGAATCAGTAGTCGGGTGGTCGACCCCCTGTAGCTTGTAATTGGTCTAGGCGGGATTAATCGGTAATTAATTGGATTGACATTTTCGATAAGTTTTATATATTTCCGGCAAGTTTTAGGTATTTCCAGCAAATTTTAGGTATTACTGGCAAGATTTTTCTTAAAAAACATCTTAAAATAGATATAAACAACAAGTATAACTTATTAAACAACTTTATGCTGGGTTTTTTGTATTTCCAGCAAGGTTTGAAGGTTTCGGTCAAGCTTGACCATCGTTGACCGTCATTAACCGTCGTTGATCACGGTTGACTGAGTTGTTTGACCGATTTACAAAAATCAAAAAGATTGATGGCCTTGTAGCATCTAATCTGCCTAGTAGGCCTTGTTTTGCAACACTGGTAAAACTTTATTTATATTTCCAAAAGAAGTTGTCAAAACAAAATAAGACTTTAAGGTGCGGTCGAAGCTTTCCATTAAACTCTTTGACTCTTTGTACTACAATAATCTAATCAACAACCCTTTATTTGTTCGCTACCAAAGTATTTATTCACCCACCATTATTATTAGCAGAACAAGTATATGTGCTTATTTATACCTAGACGAATATTCGTGCAAAGTAACGGTTTATAATGGTAAATTATTATACTTATGAACTTGTATTTTGAGGAGACCCTTGGTGCAGAAAACGAGTTCAATATGTAGTTATTGCAAGAACAAAAAATTCGAGTTATAAACGAAAAATGAAAGTTTAAGGATTAAACAATTTTTAAAATATTAGTTTCTTAGTGAATGTTACTATCATTTTTAATTAAGGGTATTTTAGTAATTGAAATAATTTTTTAAGATTGAAGATTAAAGATTAACTTTATTGTTAGTATAGATTTAAGGGAACTTTTTTATAATTTAATGGATGTAGCTTAAGTCAAATTTTTGCTTACAACTGTGATATCACTAAACTGCATGCCTGTTTAGAAAAATCAATTGTAAAGTTGCGTGAATCCTTTCTTATATGGACAAATGGAGATTAGTTAAGGAATATTTAAGATAATTTTCTTAGTTTTAAAGTAAGTGTGTTTTGTTGATGTCATGTGGCTTATATGAAACGCCGCAAACCAAACTCGACTTTTTTTTTTTCTCATCCTTTTTATGTTCTAAAATAGTCTTTCCTTTTTTTTTTTTTTTTTTTTTTTTTTTTTTTTTTCACTACAAATGACCCTTTTGTACTCTAAAATAGCCCCTTTCTTGTACTCCAAAAATGACCATTTTCATACTCTAAAATAGCTATTTTCATGTACTCCAAAAATGATCCCGAATACATTTTCTGAAAAGACACTTAGGCTATTCGATAAAACATGAAACTTTGCAGATATCTTTCATATAACATATATTTTATAGTTATGTACATATTTGCCCTCAACGATACGTGAAAGCTAACTTTACGAAATTACGGTGTTACCAAACATCCCTTTTATACACTTTCAACACATACCTTGTACATAACTCTTTAACATACTACAAAATCTACAAGTTATTGAAACACATAAAACACTTAACAAGACTCTACTTCTCAAAAAATACAACTTTACGACTCATTGTGGGTTTCACTTGATCAAGCATGTCGTCTACAACTACTTTCATACGCACAAGTGCCATACTTCCATCTCTTAGATTTCAATCTTAAGGCCTTTTAACCAGACCTTTCTTGTATAAAAAATAATTAATTATTTAGTTAATTTGTATAGGATAGTAGTAATTCAATTTGTTATGTTTGGGGTATTATTCTGCATCTTTGAAAGTATATGGTATTAAATGATTCAGTTTATCAAATTTAGGACACTAATATGTGTTTTGACTTCAAATTATGATTGCGATTTCTTTGACAGATTACAATTCATTTACATTACAATTCATTTCACATATTAGAATTTATTCACATTACAATTCATTTAGATTACATTCAATTCTTTTAATAAATTATAATTTCTTCAAAAACATTCTGCGAACCAAACGCTCAGTTTTCGACGTAGAAGTACTCAACTACGCCCAGTTTTCGAAGTAGAAGTACTCAACTACTTTTTCATACCAAAGTGAAACTTAGATCTAGGTGTCATTTAATGTCATCTTAGTATCTTACCCATTTTCAGTTACACTTTTTTCCCCTTCTAAACATTTCTTTATAATATTTTGATAATTAGCCATTATTTTTCTAACGGACAGAGATCCTATCATGTTTAAACCAACATGACAAGTAATTTTGTAAATATTATGAATGTAAGCAAAATAATAGGCCCTATATTTTTAACTTGAAGTGGACTCATTCTTATTTATCATTTCTTTGATTGGGGCATTTAAACATTAGAGGATTGAATTTTCTAACAGTACAGCACATAACCTTGTCAACTAATAACTACTTTGTCATATACCTTTATTTTGGTGCTTGATGTGTATTTGGCCTTTTTTGTGTCTGTTTTCAGCTTATGAGGAACAGTCAAATGGGGTTGTTTGTGTATGTAAATCTGGTTCTTTTTATAATAATTTTTTATAGACTTAGAGTTAGAATAAATAAAAAGAACGTGACATATAAACAAATCATTTCCTCTTCATTAGACTCAAATCCCACACAAGTGGAAGAAAATTCAACGAAAAACAATCTCAAACTGTGATCATTTCAGGTATATTTCATCAACACCGTACCTTTTTATTTCCCAATTGTTTCCTCCTACTATAAAGTTTTCATATGCATTTAACTCTTAGAATTCACAACCCTTTTAATCTTTATAATATAAACCATTAGCCACTAGACCAAGATTTAACAAGAACTCAAGTTCTTGCACTCGAATTCAGTTATGCTAGCAAAAAGTTTCCAATTTACGCCAAGAAAAAAGAAATGGGTGATCTTGCTAGCTCTATGTGGCCTTTCGAGCTATGGTATGTATAAAGTTTATAACTTGCCATCTGTTTCAAGAAACAGGAAAAGACTTGCCAAGCTGTTGGGAGCACTTATCGCGATAACAGAAATGCTATCGGATTCTTCAGAGACTTTAAGTTTAGTTTCTAGGGACTTGAAGGAGTTCTTGGCATCAGAACACGATCAGGTTCCTAATAGTCTTAAACAGCTCTCGAAGATCGCGGTGTCAAATGAGGTTTCAAAGACGCTGAGTGGGGTTTCTGAGGCTGTCACATTGGGTGTTATTCAGGGTTATAATGTCAATGGGATTGAAAAAGTGGAGGACTCGAGTTTTAAAGATCATGTTATGGATAAACTAATGTCGAAATCTGGTACAGGTTTTGTTTCTGTAGTTGTTGGTAGTTTTGCGCGTAATTTGGTGTTGGGGTTTAATTCTAATGGAAACTATGAGTCGGGTTTGACGCAATGGGTTGGTGTTTTAAGTACAGATGAGTCGAAGTTAGTCATTGGTGATTTGATCAAGATGCTTGTGAGTACGGCTGTGGCTACTTATCTTGATAGAGCGACGAGTGTGAATGCTTATGATGGTATGTTTTCGGGGTTGACTAATCCTAAGCATCACAAAGATGTCAAGGACATGGTGGTTTATTTATGTAATGGAGCTGTAGAAACATTTGTCAAAACATCCCATCAAGTTTTAACATCATGATTGTTGTGTTGGTCTATGTTAAATGTAAGATTTTGAATGTTGTTCATATATGATATAGGTCAATAGGTGGTTAAGTTACATGGTTAACAAGAAAGTTTGCATATAAATTGTAATAGAATCGAGATGAACATCGTTTAGCTAGCGGATAAATGGTTCCGCGCGACGCGAGCATGACAAACACATGCGGAGGAAGACAAATAGACAATCCACCTTAAGATGGTCAATATCTTTTGATCCATATGGAAATTGGAGGCACACCACACATCCATGAAAAGGTTGCAAAATGCTGAACCCAATTTCCTTCATCTAGAGCTTAAAGTCGAACTTTTTGGTATTTTCTGAGTATTTTTCTAGTCTTATTTTTATCTTTTAAAGTAGATCTTGTGAAATCAATTTTACATGTCTTTGTTTATGCCATTTACAACGACTCATTTTTAAATGTCACCTTTACTTTCTTTAACGACTTTCTAAACATAGAACTTCCATGGTCTTTCGTATATCTTTAGTTTTTCACCTTCACAGTTCACACTTCACACTTCACACACCTATCTTTAAAGGCCGGTGGTCAAAGTATAAGGCATACTTAGACTTTTGGGTGTCAAATTAGCTAGTTTTGAATTTAAAGTTTATTGTTTAAAAAAACAAAAAATTAAGTTTAAACTGATTTGTTAGAGGGGCTTTAATTGCTTTGGTGGGTGAATGTGCAAACGAATGAAGTCGTAGTGTATTGAGTACCCAAGGGTTAGAGACTTAAAGTTGACTCACTTCAAGCGCATCACTCTTGACTATATGCATTTACGCTTTGAGGCTTTTATCTAATTCTAATAAGTTCCTAACACCGGATTTATACTCATTTTTATTTATAACTATCTAAGTATGCATGGACTTTGTTTGGCTTCAATGAGTTAAATCAAATGAGAAATAAATTAAAATAGAAAGGTTACCTACAAAAATATATGCATTTCTATTTTAAATTTCTCTGCCCTATTTAACATGTGTGGCTGAAATTTCTTCTTATTTTTTTTTTGAGTTAATTGCATTTTTGGTCCCTGTGGTTTGGCCAAATTGCAGATTTGGTCCCCAACTTTTGGAAAGTGCACCAGACGTTCCCATTTTGAAGTTTTCGTTGCATTTTTTGTCCCTGAGCCCACACGCCGTTAACGCTGCTCCGTTACTCACCCCATGTGCGTTGCACACGAGGGTTTTTTGGTCATTTCACTAACTCAAAACAAATCACCCAACTTTTTACCCGACCCGACCCCACAAAATCTATTATTAAAATTTACCCAACCCCCCCCCCCCCCCCCCCCCCCCCCCCGGTCAATAAAAAACAAATTCCCCCTTTTTCTCTAACCCTAATTTACTAATCAAAATTTAATCCTAAATGATCAAAAGGCTTGAAAAATTCGTCCCTTAAGATTGACATTGTAAAATGTTTAGGGGAGTTCAAGTTTGGCGATTTCGACCTGATGACACAATTAACACATATGATCCGTATACAGTTTATGGTAAGACAAAGGCAGAGTTTGTATAAAAAATTTTGTTGGTTATTGATTAGCTTAACTTCTGACAATGTTGTTTTCTTTGTTAAACAGCCGATTATCCAAACATATTTTCAATGAAGGTGCACCATGGTGGTATTTTCACAAGCAGTCCTAAGAGGAATTATGTAAATGGCAAGGTACAATTTGTGGATTTTGTAGATAGTGAATGCTTTACGGTTGAGGTGGTTAATAACATCGTAAAAATGTTAAAATATGATCCACAACAAATTATGTTCTATCACTTCAGAGAACCTAAGAAAAATTTGGATTGGGGACTTAGAGCATTGGGTTGTGATGATGATGTTGTTAGCCTAATTAGTTATGTTTCAAAGCATAAGGTTATAGAAGTTTTCATTGAACACAATGAGACCAGGGTTGAGTCATTTTATAAGCCTTTATTTAGGAAAACAATGGAGATCAAGGAGATAGATGACACTAATGAAATAGTTGATTTGGAAGAAGATGATGTTGTGAAGAAACCAGTTCCTAGGCCTAGCAAACAGTTGGCCATTGAGTGGTTAAACTCAGATGCTAACAAAGATGTGGCTATGGTAGATCAGGTTAACAATGATGTGGCTATGGATAGTGATAATGAGCAGGTAATGGAAAACTTCTTTGATAGTAATGATGAGCAGGGTAGTGAGCATGAGCAGGGAGCATGAGGAGGGTAGTGAGCATGAGCATGAGCATGAGCAGGGTAGTGACCATGAGCAGGGTAGTGAGCATGAGGAAATTGAGCAAGTTATTGAGGATGAAGAACATGTTGTAGAGGAAGTAGAGGTCCCTGGATGGTTTTAGGTTTAATGTTGATTTTGATGAAAGTGGTGTAATTCATGCTTTGAATACTGAAGTTAACTTAACAGAGGATGATATTGAGGAAATTGACTTTGATTCTTATGAAAGTGATCTTGGGGATGATAGTGATAATGCTAGGAAATCGGTACTTAGGAAATTGAAGAAACAAGGGAAACAAGCAGTTGAACAAAAAAGGATTGTTAACTACTTCTTTGTTGGGCAGGAGTTTGCAACTAAGGAAGAAGCTAAGAAGAAGATTCAGGCACATATTGTTGAAACTAGGAGAAATATTAAGATGAAAAAGAATGATAAGGTTAGGTTGAGGGTTGTTTGTTATGGCACAGTTCCACGTTTGGGAAAAGGTGCTAATGTTGGACAACAAGAATCTATTCAAAGCACAAAAGGACAAATGTTGAATAGTCAAAAAGGAAAAAAATCTGTAAAAGAGAAAAACAAGGGCATAAATGTAATTGCACAAGAGGATGAGGATAAAAAAATGTCCTTGGAGTGTGTACATTGACTATGTACCTGACATACAAAAATGGGTGGTTAGGACATTTAGTGATGAACATAAATGTCTTCTTTCTAGAAAAATAAAAGCTTGTAATTCCTCATTTCTATCATCACATGTTGAAGATCTGATAAAATTGAATCCAGAGATGCCAACCAAAGCTATACAAGATCAAATGCAGAAGCAGTTTCATGTGGGGGTTTCAATTCATAAGGCTTTTAGAGCAAAAGCAAAGGCATAGTCTACTCTAAAAGGTGATGCTGAAGTGCAATATGGATTACTTAGAGACTATGTGTTAGAATAACAAAAGGCTAATCCAAACACAACAGTGAAGTTAGATGTTTATAGAGAAGGAGATCCAGAATCTACAACCAGAAAATATAAAAGGATTTATCTGTGTTTGGGAGCTTTGAAAGAAGGCTTCAAAGCTGGTCAAAGGGAACTATTGGGTTTAGATGGAGCATTCATGAAAGGGCAATATCCTGGGCAACTTTTAACTACTGTAGCAGTGGATGGGAATAATGGTATTTATCCTGTAGCTTATGGGATAGTGGAGTCTGAATGTTTGGATTCTTGGTTATGGTTATTGTCACAACTTGGTGATGATTTAGAATTAGAAAGGGACTCCCACTTTACTTTCATAACTGATAGGCAGAAGGTACATATTATTTCTTAATCATATTTGAATTCATTTAAATATTAACATGTTAAATATCTAATGACAATTTGAATTCATTTAAAACAGGGACTCTTACCAGCAATAAAGAGGTTGTTTCCATCAGCGGAGCATAGATTCTGTGTCAGGCATATCAATGACAATTTGAATTTGTTATGGAAAGGTGGGAGGTTCAAAGATGTATTGTGGTAAGCTGCAACTGCTACAACAAAAGTGGAATTCACAAATGTGATGAATGAACTCAAATCCCATCACTCACAAGCTTATGAATGGTTGAACAAAATTAACCCAGAACACTGGAGCAGATCCCATTTTTCTGGTAAATTAAGTTACTTTCGTTCTTAAGTTTTCTTGTTATTGTCTTTTTTTGATCAAATCCTTACACAAACAACATACAACTGTTATCCAGGTAGGGCACATTGTGATTTGCTTATCAACAACATTTGTGAAGTTTTCAATAGACAGTTATTAGAGGCTAGGGACTCACCAATCATATCTGCCTTAGAGTATGTAAGAGCCTATCTAATGAAAAGGATTGTGATTGTGCAAAAAATTATTGCAAAATCTCAAGGTCCACTCACTCCTGCTGTTACCAAAAGGTTTAAGTTTACTAAAGATGCTTCTGTGAACTACAAAGTAGATTGGAATGGATTAGATTTGTATGAAGTTAGAGGACCTAAAGGTGATCAATGTGTTGTTAACCTTACTAATAGGACTTGTTCTTGTAGAAAATGGGAAGTGTCTGGTATCCCTTATAGACATGCAGTAGCATGCATTTATGATATGGCAGATCATGGAATGGATGTAGGATTGCCAAAAGATTTGGTTCATTCCTCATATAGGCTAGAAACTTGGGAAAAACAATATTCATTCAAGATAAATCTTGTGGTTGGTAGACACTTATGGGTGAAGAATGATTGGCCAACAAGATTGCTTCCACCTAAGGTTCATGTGCAGATTGGTAGGCCACAAAAAAAAAAAAAAAAAAAAAAAAAAAAGAGTGTTGGTGAGGTTGAAAGTATGGTGCAGTCAGGGAAAATGAGCAGGGTAGGGAAACAAGTCACATGTAAGAATTGCAATGGTAAAGGACATAACAAAAGAGGATGCAAGCAACCTCAAGCTTCTACAAGTCATGGCCAAGGTACTCAAAGCCAATCCCAACCTTCTGCAAGTCAGCCCCAACATTCTGCATCTCAGTCCCAAGCTACTCATACCCAACCTTCTGCAAGTCATGGCCAAGCTACTCAAACCCAACCAACATCAACCCCACAAGCTGCTAGTCAACCACAGTCAACCCCACAAGCTGCAAGCCAAGAAGCATCTAGGAAGAGAATGACAAAGAGGACAGCAAATAAAGTGTTGTCTCCCACCAAGAAAGCTTGAAGCCACTAAGCAAGTTACTTTCCACTATCTTTTGTTTATGTCCATGAAAACAATGACTGTGTAACTCTAATGTCTTTACTTTTGGCCCTTTTTAGATTTTATGTATTTTGAGACTTTGAATATCATGTTTATGTATGACTTTGATTCTAATGGTTGCACTTGGAATGTTATTCCTAATGGCAATTTAGATGTGTTTCTGTCTTTGCAGTTTTGTGCCCTTTTTGTTAGTACTTTTCTTTACACTTTTGACAATTATGAATGTTTGCACTTTTGTGAACCACTTTTGCACATATTTGCACACTTTTGTTTGCAGTTTTCTTTAAACTATTGGCATGCACTTTTGCACACATTTACACCAAATTTGTTTCCACATCTGCTTGTAAAATGGTTAATCCATATGAACTTTTGCACACATTTGGTTAACACAACATTCTTCATTGAAAAAGACAAACTAATACAAAAGATGCAAATTAACCATTACATATTTTGGTCAACTCTAACAAGTCCAACTAACAACCTAACTAAACAAATACACTAAAAAGATAATCCAACTGCAAATCAACCATTTCTTCAATCTTCCATTTTGAGTAACCAATGCATTGTTTGCTTGTTGAAGCTCATTTCGACCCCTTAGCAAACCAGGAATAATGGTCACTCCTCGAGCACACATTGGTGGATCAAACCAATGAAAAAACCCACATTCATCCTATAATTAATGATTCAATCAATTAATCAGTGTTAACAAAAATGAAAATATGGATCGAATGCATAACTTACGGGTTTGGCACAACAATAAAAATGACGACCAGAGTTCAATGGAGTCCATGATGTTCGAACTCTTTCACGTAAACCACAATGACAATAAACCATTCTTTGTGAAGACAGCACTTAGGGTTAAGGGTTAGGTTAAGGGTTAGGGTTTATTTTTAAATTGGGTATTGGGATTGATTTGGGGGAAAGGGTGGGTTTAATTTATATAAAAAAGAAAGAAAAGTGGGTGATTTGTTTTTAGTTAGTGAAATGACCAAAAAACCCTCGTGTGCAACGCACATGGGGTGAGTAACGGAGCAGCGTTAACGGCGTGTGGGCCCAAGAACCAAAAATGCAACGAAAACTTCAAAATGGGGACATCTGGTGCACTTTCAAAAAGTTGGGGACCAAATCCGCAATTTGGCCAAACCACAAGGACCAAAAATGCAATTAACTCTTTTTTTTTATTTCAAGTTTTTTTTTCTCACTAAATCTCTTCCATGACTACATTATTTGATTTACATAATTTTCTTATTTTATATCACCTAAACCACATAGCGAAAAGGTAATTACAAACCTTAATTATTCATCTACCCATTAACTACAAACTCTATACTTGATTGTTGATGTACTTCATAATCTCGTAAGTAGTGACAGACCGAGGGGAGTTCCTCGGTACTACGTGCATGTTGATTCTTTCTCGCGGTGTAAAATTCTATGAAGAGTTCGTAAAAATCTCTATTATGTTTAGTTAACTTAGATATAACTCGTAAAAGTTTTAAGCAGCCAGTAATGTAGATTCCAAGTTCACCCCTGATCTTAAGATAAACCTAGATTGCAAAATGAAACATCACTTTGTCATAGCATCCAGTGAATTGAACTAGGCTCCTCTTCCCATTTGAAGCAACAAAGGCCTATCCTATAGTAAGGGGAAAAAAATAAGTTTTGAACTTTTGTTACGAAGTCACTTAGTCAAAGTATACAGAAAAGGGAGGCTAATGGTGTGTTTATTTCATTAAAATGTGGGATAATTGTTTCTAAATGTAACAAACTTGTCACGTTTTACAATGTTGTGTATGTTTCTTTTAATTTTACTAAACAATGCGAAGAATTTACTAATCAGTCTATTGTATGCATAATTTAACATTTGTTTACAGTTTGTGAAAAACTAGAAGGGGGTTGAATAGTTTACCGCTTTTTAACTTGATTTTCCTTTAAAAACTTTACGTTTGTTTAAAGATATAAACACAACTTTACATGTTCAATTCTTTGAAAAGCTTTACATGTGAATAACAATCCTAACTTTACTTGTTTAGTTCTTTGAAAAGCTTTACGTTTGTTTAAAGATATAAACACAACTTTACTTGTTTAATTCTTTGAAAAGCTTTACGTGTGATTAGCAGTTCTAACTAAAGACAATATGTAATAAGCAAAGATAAAGAAAGAAACGATCAAACCACAACACGATTGTTTATCGTGGTTCGGCTACAAGGACTCTTTTTCCTTGCCCTACATCTACGCCCCGAGTTTCCAACTCGAGAGTTATAAGCACTAATCAACAAGCTCCTTTCCCGGTGGAGAAACCTTTACAACGTCGCTTACACTTTTACCGACACTAAGCTAGATGTCGAGTTCTTTTACAAGGGTACAACCACTCCCATCGTCGCTTACACTTTTACCGACACTAAGCTAGATGTCGAGTTCTTTACTAAGGGTACAACCACTCCCGTTAGTTCTTTTACAAGTGTACAACAACTCCCGACACACTATGTATTTTGAGGCCTAAAATACTAACCGAACACTTCTACAGACATGATACAAATGAAGTATAAACTACCAAAGCTTATACATAACAAAGCTAACAAGTCTTGCAACTTTAGAGTTGAAGCTTGTAACTTCTTGAATGATCTTGTGAAGTCTCTTGCTACATAAGAGGATCACACAAATCAAATGTTACTGAGTTAGTTGAGAGAGTTTATGAAAATATATGTCCTAAAGTGATGACACAAAACAAACAAGTGGCTTGGTACTTATAGTAAAACAAACTGCAGGTCTGGCGGATACGGCGGAACCCTCAGATGGGTTCCACCCGTGTACCCCCAGGGTTCCGCCAGGCTTGCAGTAGGTTTTACCATAAATACTTCAAACCAACCAAAGTCACATCAACAACAACTAGTCAAACACATTTAATCCAATTTGGAAATCTTCCAAAAGTGTGTAAGATGTTATGGCAAGTCAAATAAACAAGCTTGCCATAAATGAATGATGTGACAAGACACTTTCTAATTAAAGAAATAAAAATAATGTTTTGTTTAAAAGGAAATGTAAACCTTAGTTTAAACAAGACTTAAACACTAAAGTGATGATCTACTCTTAGCTAAAGTTCATACTTTGTCATTAACAAAACTTAGCAAAGATCGTAAAATATAAATAACGTTTTTAGGCGATATTTGTATTAACAATCTCCCCCTTTTTGTTGATGACAAAACATAAACTTTATTTATAAGTAAGCCACTAGTTTTAGTGTTAAGTCTTATAAAGTTAGTATAAAAACTTATTTTTGCTAAGATGATGTGATATGCAAGAGTTAAGAAAAAAATTTGAAACAAGTTTATATATAAATTCTCCCCCTTTTTGTCGAAACAAAAAAGAAGAGTAGCGAAGCGGAAGTATGCACTTGCTCCCCCTTGGACGATACTCCCCCTAAATGGAGTGCCAAGAGAGGAGACATGGATTTTGAACCTACAATAAAAAATGTTAGTTGCCGCACAAGACAAATCATGAAAGCATTTCATGTCTAAAACACAACTAAGAGTTGCGAAGCGGAATAATGCAATACTCATGCTCCCCCTTGAATATTTCTCCCCTAAATGAAGTATCAAGGAAAGAAAACATGGATAATGATCCTACAAAAGAAATGTTAGTTTCTAAAACACAAGATATATGTATGCTACCATAGCGAGGTATAGTTTACTCATTATACCTAAATGGTCAACAAACAATGCAAACCTTGTAGTAGAATGAAATTCATTTCATGTAAAATTTTGACTCTTAAAAAGTCAAAGACAAGAAATTAGGACGACATCATCCTACTTCTTAAAAATAAAGAAAAACTAAAAATAAACTAAGAACATAAAATGCTACAAGGAAGTCATCATTTTCCTTAATGAGAAACATTTTCCAAAAACAAGGCTAAGGTTGTTTAAGGATGAAAATGTGTGTTGAAGGTTGTAGCGGGCTTTATTTAGAAGGTTGAGAGGGTGACACGGGTTTTGGTTTGTTGGTTTAAATGGGAAACATTTTCCAAAAGAAACGGTTTTGTTTCATTTTTGGAGACTCTAAGGTTGAGGTGGTGGATGGTTTGAACTTGAAGGAGCAAATGTGGATGGTTGAGAGGTGTTTTTGCTTCCTTCATTAGATGATTGTAGTGTTGTTTGTAAAACCATAATATGGTTGATTTGAGAGTCAACCATACTTTTGAAGGCATGAAGGTGGTTTAAATGAGTGTCAATCTCATCATTAAGGTTTGGAGGTTTTTCCCATATGGATGCTTCTATTTTCTTATAAGAAGAAAGTAGAGATTCAAATTGTTGGGAATGTTCTTGTGGTGATGGTTGTTGTTGTTGTTGTGGTTGTTGGTTTTGAACAAAATAGCGGAAGCTTGGTTCGCCGGAAGGATTACCATGAAGGTATTTGTAAATTGGGTGAAACACAAATGATTGTGAGTGTGTATGACCTTGATCATTTGGAAAAATTGACGGTCTAGCATAACGGTAAGCCAACCGTTCTACCAATGATGGTTGATGTGGTTCATCATCTAATTGCTCACTAGGTTGTTGTTGGGTTTCCATTTGGGCAATGGTGTCAAAGAGTGATAAGGATGGTGGACTTGATGATTTGGGTGATAGGTCTTCTAATGTTTCCAAATAGGGTAGTGGTGATGTTGGTGGTGTATGGAAAAGTTCCATTGGTGTAAGTGTTGGTGATTGAGGTGATGAAGTCTTTGATGGTTGAGCTTGTTGAGTAGGTGATGTTAAATCACTTGAAGGTCTAGTTGGTGGAGGAATGGTAGCTATGTTGGTGTTGCAATGTGTTGGAGAGGGTGTTGGAGTAGCAAGATTAAGCAAATCTTGAATAGTGATTATATTAGTATTGCAAGGTGTTGAGGATGGTGTTGAGGTAGTGAGGTTAAGGAAATCTTGGATAGGTGAAGAAATGTTAAGCGAAGCATCACTTGAAGATGATGATCTTGACTTGATGGTTTTGTTGAAGCAACAAGGTTTAACACTAATCCTAGTGGTTTTTGAGAATGATTTTGATGACTCGGATGAGGTTTAGTCATTTCAAAGGTGTGGTTTTAATGTTTTGAGAGAAGAAATTTTGATGGTGATGGTGTGATTTGAATTGTTGCTAAACTTTCAAATTTATAGGGCGGAAGAGATGTTGAAATGGGTGTTTGGATTTGATGTTTTACCATTCAAAGATTGAGGTTTCAAATGATTTTCATGAACATGTCACATCATTTGATGTCAATCCAATGGAATGGGGTGGAGTGAAAGACCAACATATGCACTCAATGTTTTGTGATCATGGGATGTGATTTGGTTGAAAATGTTCCAATGGTTTGAAGGATCCTTTAAAAGGGTTCCTTGGGTTAGTTATGTTTGAATTTGAATTTTTGGCGGGAAGTGACTTCCTAATTGTGTTAGTGAGTGAGAGTTGTCCTAATATGGTTATTGCAGGTAATGGAAGATGTTTCT
The DNA here is from genome assembly GCA_030686995.1 of Artemisia argyi. Taxonomy (NCBI): domain Eukaryota; kingdom Viridiplantae; phylum Streptophyta; class Magnoliopsida; order Asterales; family Asteraceae; genus Artemisia; species Artemisia argyi. Next base: position 128,830,392 of record CM060682.1, on the reverse strand, counting down.
CACTAAAGATAATGGTTTGACACTTTACAAGTATTGAACTTAAGAAAAATGACAAAAATTTTCTGCAGGTGACTGGCGGAACCCTCGCGAAACACAGGCGGAACCCTGGTTTGGGTTCCGTCTGGTCCGTTGGGCCATTTCTGGGTTGCCCAGAAATTACACTGGCGGAACCCATTCTAGGGTGCCGCCAGATCCGCCAGACCTGAAAAACTAGACAGTCCGCGATTTTGACCCGCGAGACGATTTTCAAATTTTTTGAAAACTCCTAAAATTAAAATATAATGCATATCTGGTTAGGAAATGCAAAAAATGGACATGTAAACACTCATATCATATGACTTTGACCGGGGGCTAGCGATTTTCATTAACTTAGTGAAATTTACCATAAGCATAAAGATTGGCAAACACGTCAAATCTTGTCATTATGCATAAAAGCTCATACAAACATAATCCGACAAACGTAATAAAGCATTAATGTGAAAAACAATACAAATCACATAGTTTAACACATACAAGGTTCTAAAACCTTCATAAGCCAAACACTCCTTAATCATGCTTCTCATAACCGGTCTATCTTCTTATTGAGCTTGCTTAGGTACCTTCCAAAGCACTTGAAAATTCCTTTGGTTTGCTTGAACTCTTCGGATGCATTGTCAATGCTGGGGAGTTCTTGAAGGTAGTCTAAAGGAGGTAACTTAGAGTTAGGAAGTTTATCGTCCTCGCTCATGTCGGATGATGATGATGATGGTGAAGGTGAGCGAGTACGTTTGCCCTTAGCTTTGAAGACTCGTTTATAACTAAGAGGGACAAAGATGTGAGGAACGAAAGAATAGTCAAGGCGCATTCCCTTATCGTTAGGAGGAATGGGTGAGATTGCTCTAAAGAGGCGGGTGAGAAGCATTCCATAAGGAAGAGCGGTTGTTCCAACTAAGGGTATGTCGGCCATTCTTTTGGCTAGGTAGTAGGCTAAGTTAAAGGGTTGACCGGTGGAAATGCTATAGAGCATGTAGCAAAGACATGTGTTCACATGATCTCTATTTCCTATGGAACTTATGACGTTAGCTCTAAGAATTTCTTCCCACTTCTTAAATTGTTGGTTAAGCTCATTGAGCTCCATACCAAAAGGATCCTTATCCACATCATTCCCCGAACGATTCTTCCTAGTGGTAGAGGTTCTAACGAAGAGATGTTCTTTAATTGTTTCCTTACTAGCAAGAGGGTTATTGTATGGATGAAAACGCTCAATAGAGTCAAGGCTTGAAATGGGCCACTTATCCATGTAGAGACAAGTACCCGCATTTGGGACACCAAGAATGATAGCTAAGTCTTTTAAATCTAAGAAATTTGGTATTTGATTGGTTGTGAAGTTTAATGATATCTTACCAAAATCTTTTGTGGAAAGGCTTATGGTTGCATAGAATTCTAAGATGAACCTAGGACAAATTGGCTCATCGATATCAAGGAGACAATCAAAGTTGATTGCGGCAAAGCTTTGGCGAATGGATGTTCCTTCTAGAAAGGATGGATCAATGGTTCTACCTTCGTGAACATAGCGTTTTTCTAATGCCTTAAAGGTTTCTACTTGAACTTTGTTGAGACCTTTGGTCCTATGGTGTTTGGGCAAGTACTTAAGGGTTTCCTGGTGATCGGAGAAATTTGCGGGAGGCATGTTGATTCCTAGAAAACACAAAATTATATGTTAACGACTTTTAACAATGTGGATGTTCTAATGTGTTCCTATATGCAAACAATGTGGAGACTTGGTTATCTTGACTCATTTTTATGCCTAAGTTGTTTTGTTATGTAAATTTTGTTTTAAAAACAAAAGATAACCAAGACTCTCCTAATTGAATGTGTCTTCGATTGAATGTACCCGAAAATACATATTAGTTATGTATCCCCTTTAGCATTCAAGAGACAATATGCACGTGATGTTTCAATAACGTTTTTCATTTGTTTTAACAATGTGGTGAAGAGTTATGTTCTAGTTTTGGATTGTAATTTTTGAAAGACAATGCATTTGGTGTGTTTGACAAATCAAAATTACAACAAAAAGGATACAATTCTTAACTAATGGAAGATATGATTAGTTAGCAACCAAGTTTTTCATGAATCAAAAAGTTCTATGCATAAACCCTAAGATTCTAGTTAATGAATGTAAATGCGAATGTTATACTTGAATCAAAAATGCAATTATGATTAGGACACTTACAAAGTTGATTGGATTTGAAGAGGTTAGATTCAAATCCCTAAATTTCGTATGGTTATGTGTTTTTGAGAGGGTGATGGTTGTTTGAAAAGTGAATGATTAAGTTAAGAGGGTGTTTGGTTTAGAAATCAAAAATAAAACATCCTGCAGATTTGGCGGACCAGGCAGAACCAAAGGGAGGGTTCCGCCCGTATGGTCTGAGGGTTTCGTGGGTACTACAGGAAAAATTCAAAAGGAATTGTCTTGATTTTTGTGGTTTTATCTTAATGTTCAAAACTAAGGTTTTTAGGTCTTATGAGTCTTTGACTAAGCCTAGGGATGATGAATGCTTCTCATTCAAGAGGTTTTGTGAAAACGTTGATAGAATGATTAACGTATAAGACTTTCTTAGTTAAGACATTCCTCAATGAACATTTTTACCAAGGCGATGATGATGGATCACAATATGTCAATAAAGAACATAATGGATTGAATTGCTGCTGAAGTCGATGCTTCCTTTGTTGAAGCGGAGCTTGTTGATGTGTTTCTCCATCCGATACTAATTTGAGAACCTTACGTGTTTTGGAGAATTATTGGGTAAGTAAGTATAAAAGTGCAAGTACTACTTGGGTTTTTCTTATCAACTTATTACCGACATAATTCCATTTGGAATACACTATGGTTTCTATTCCCGTTCTTTTGGGATACCATAATCCTAGTTGTGTAGTACCTTATGATGAATCCAAACAAGCTTTTTCGAGAGAGTTGTTTTAGGATCTTCTCTAAAAAGAACGAGCACATAGACAAGCACTAAACATAATGTTGGATTTATTCGTTGTGAGAATAAGTAAACTTCCAAGCATTTATCTATGTTTAGTTTTATCTACGGATTTACTAATCTCATTCTTGATAAGTCATAAAGGACTTAATCATTGTGAACATGTGAATAACTAGGAATGTCTTTGAGTGATTATCCTTTGCTTTTGGAGCTTGCTTTAAAAAAATCTTTCATAGATTTACATTAATTTCTATTTTAAAAGACCCATTTTATTTTAATTGTTGCTTTACTCTAATGTCCAAAAATACTTTTTATCAAATTTGTTTAAATCACAACTATGACATATGAATCAAGTTTTTATGACCTTGTCAATATTGCTTGACTCATTGTTTGACACAAGACGAAAGGATGTTGTTTTTCAATCTTAATAGTTCATCTTCCTTGTTATTGATCTTGACTTACTTGTCTTATCAAGTTTGGATTTTCGACTAAGTTATCATCTACCAAAGATGATATCTTAGAAGGAGGTGGTCTTTCATCGAATATTAAATTCAATGACACCTCGACTCTTTGGGTTTATTTACTTAAAACACTATGAGTGTAAATGTCCAAGAGATGCATCATCATAAGACTATGGGTCAAATTTAATGTGCAAATCCTAGATGTTTATAAATCACTTTTTCCCAACCATCCTAATGAATTTCAAATGATTTATTTTTCTTTGTGTGTCTTATATGAAATTTTAACAAAAGAATGGTTGTATTTAAGACACATTTGAAAATATAAGGTATAATGTCAAAAAACGTTGTTCTACAAATATCTATGAAATATTGTGGTTTTGCTAGATTGGCAAGCATCACAAAAGTGTTGGTTGTCTCATCACTTAGGAGATTCTTAGTTAGTTCACTTGTAGACAAGTATTAAGTAAGACTCACTCAAGAGTTACTCGTGTCTTTTCCCGAAGGTTAAAAGAAGTTAAACCCCTTATATCTCCTACTAAAACTAATGACGAAATTCCTTGTCACAGAGAATCTAATCTTTGTTATTACTAATAGCAAGTAAACACTTTAAAATACTACTAATAACACATACTACAACACATAATGCCAGAAACAAGAGACAATCAAAGTCAAGTTGAAGTAATGCGTACATTTTAAATTGCATACAGATGCTATCAAGAGAATAAACACAAAGCGTAAAATCTTGATTTGACGACGCGCTTGGAAACTCAATTACTCATGTATCCAAGAAGGTTAGATAATCATATAAAAGCATAGAACATGATAATCTTAATCCTTTAATCATGAGTTTCTATTAGAGATTGAATTATCTCTAACTCTCTCTTCTAGGTTTAACAAATTGTACTTGCTTTTTTTTACTAGTTGATGATGCTTTTGAGTTAAATCCTAGTCCGGTTTTATCATTAAACAACCTTTGACTTCTCAACAATCTTTCAAGAGATTTTGAGCTTTCATCAAATTTAGCTAACATTTTTCCTTTCTCATTTTGCTTTTTAATCTCATGTTTGTAATCTGGACATAATTTACATTCTAGATCAATTTCAACATTACTCTCAAGTCTAGACATTTTATCTTCTAACAAGATTTCCTTTTCAAAGTTATTCACAAAAGATTTTGAAGACTCATTGTTAAAGATAGTTTTTAGGTTCATGTTAGCTAAATGTTTAGACTCATTTTCTAATTTAGAAAATTCTAAGATAAATGTGTCAAAGCAAAAATGTTTGGTTTCAACATGTACCTTGCTTGTTGTTTCAATAAATTGACAATCACCCACCGGATCATTGTCTTTGTCTACATCCATTTCATTCCATGATTCGCAAGCAAGTTCATCAAGACACACGTACTCATCTTCACTTGTACCTTCATTTAAAATATTTAAACTAGTAGCACATGTATTAACTTCTACTAAGTATCTATCTATTAGTTTTTCTAAAACTTTTAATTCATATGTAAGATCAAATTGATCATCTTTGACTTGACATATTTCTTGATGAAAGTTGATTATATTTTTCCAAATATCATTAGCCGTTTGACAAAAATACATTATTTCATATTCGGTACTTGATAAAGCTTTATAAATCATTATCTTAGATTTATTATTTTTATCAAGTTTAGAATAGTCATCTTGGTTTTCAAAACTTGTTTTCGTTGGTTTGAAATCACCAATAGAAATAATATGTCAAAGATCTTGATCAATTGATTTTACATAGTTTTCAAATTTACTTTTCTATTCAAGGAAGTTTTCTTTTTCAAATAGCGGTGTGTTTTGAATAGGTTGCCCTTCTTTGAGATTTTCAAAATCCATGGATCGATCCAAGTTTTAAAATACACTATATTTTAAAGATCTTGAGTAACGTAGCTCCTGATGCCAATTGTGGAAAACTAGAAGGGGGGTTGAATAGTTTACCGCTTTTTAACTTGATTTTCCTTTAAAAACTTTACGTTTGTTTAAAGATATAAACACAACTTTACATGTTCAATTCTTTGAAAAGCTATACGTGTGAATAACAATCCTAACTTTACTTGTTTAGTTCTTTGAAAAGCTTTACGTTTGTTTAAAGATATAAACACAACTTTACTTGTTTAATTCTTTGAAAAGCTTTACGTGTGCTTAGCAATTCTAACTAAAGACAATATGTAATAAGCAAAGATAAAGAAAGAAACGATCAAACCACAACACAATTGTTTATCGTGGTTCGGCTACAAGGACTCTTTTTCCTTGCCCTACATCCATGCCCCGAGTTTCCAACTCGAGAGTTATAAGCACTAATCAACAAGCTCCTTTCCCGGTGGAGAAACCTTTACAACGTCGCTTACACTTTTACCGACACTAAGCTAGATGTCGAGTTCTTTTACAAGGGTACAACCACTCCCATCGTCGCTTACACTTTTACCGACACTAAGCTAGATGTCGAGTTCTTTACCAAGGGTACAACCACTCCCGTTAGTTCTTTTACAAGGGTACAACAACTCCCGACACACTATGTATTTTGAGGCCTAAAATACTAACCGATCACTTCTACACACATGATACAAATGAAGTATAAACTACCAAAGCTTATACACAACAAAGCTAACAAGTCTTGCAACTTTAGAGTTGAAGCTTGTAACTTCTTGAATGATCTTGTGAAGTCCCTTGCTACATAAGAGGATCACACAAGTCAAATGTTACTAAGTTAGTTGAGAGAGTTTATGAAAATATATGTCCTAAAGTGATGACACAAAACAAACAAGTGGCTTGGTACTTATAGTAAAACAAACTGCAGGTCTGGCGGATACGGCGGAACCCTCAGATGGGTTCCGCCCGTGTACCCCCAGGGTTCTGCCAGGCTTGCAGTAGGTTTTACCATAAATACTTCAAACCAACCAAAGTCACATCAACAACAACTAGTCAAACACATTTAATCCAATTTGGAAAGCTTCCAAAAGTGTGTAAGATGTTATGGCAAGTCAAATACACAAGCTTGCCATAAATGAATAATGTGACAAGACACTTTCTAATTAAAGAAATAAAAACAATGTTTTGTTTAAAAGGAAATGTAAACCTTAGTTTAAACAAGACTTAAACACTAAAGTGATGATCTACTCTTAGCTAAAGTTCATACTTTGTCATTAACAAAACTTAGCAAATATCGTAAAATATAAATAACGTTTTTAGGCGATATTTGTATTAACAGAGTTATTTACATAAATCATCTTTGTGGTTAGGACCAAATTGCACCGAAAGTCCTTACTGTCAGTTAGAGTTATTTACATTAATCGTCCTTGTGGTTAGGCCGGTCAACGGGTCGGGTTGCCACGTGGACCAATGAGGTGGTGCCACGTGGTACTGCTACATAATATCCCAAATGCCTCCATCTGGGATCGAACCCGGGTGGCATGTGTGAGAGGCGAAGGTGATACCTATCTGAGATGGGCATACCTTCAGTTAGTTATAGGCACTTTGTTTCTTTTAACCCCTCTTTGTTGACAGTCCGTTTTATTAATACTAAAAGGTTCAAAATAGTTTTGACCTATCAATTTAAGGGAGTTATGGACCGGATAAAAATTTGAGAAAAATACCATCGAACTCTTTTTTCGTGCTCTTTCCAATGGTGTGCTTGGGGAATTTTTTCGACTTCGTCTGAACTTCAAAAAATGCGACAACGTCGTCGAAACTCATCCGAAAATCACCATTTTTGCTTTGTTTTCAAACCCTTGTACCTACACGCTTATTTTCAATATAATTTCACATATTTGCTATATATTTTATGATTATTAGTCCACATATAAAACTGCATATAATTTCATATATGTTCTGGTAGGTACAATGGTTTAAAATGGACTAATAACCATAAAATATATTGCAAATATGTGAAATTATATTGCAGATATGTTTCTTATGTGTTATTATGTCTTGCAGGTACAAGGGTTTGAAAACAAAGCAAAAATGGTGATTTTTGGATGACTTTCGATGATGTTTTTGCGTTTTTTGATGTTCACACGAAGTCGAAAAAATTGCTCGAGCACACCATTGGAAAGAGCACGAAAAAACGAGTCCGATGGTATTTTTCTCAAATTTTGAACCCTCCCAAAATCTTAAAATGAACCGGTCAAAATCTATTTGAACCTTTAATAAAACGGACAGGATCTATTAGACCTTAAAAGGAACCATGCGCATAATATTAATGAAGGTATGCTCTAGTCCAGTTGGAGCGTGCCTTCACTCCCAAATGGGAGGTCCCAAGTTCGAGCCTTGGCTTGGACGGGTCTTGGTTATTATTAAGCCATTCCACGTGGCACCATTCATGTGGTGACACGTGGCCAGCCGACCCGGTATCCGACCCGACTTGACCTATTCACTTACCCGACCTGACCCGATGCCACGTGGCACCACTCAGGTGGTGACACGTGACGACCCGACAATAAGAACGATTTATGTAAATAACTCTAACTGACAATAAGAATTGTCATTGCAATTTGGTCCTAACCACAAGGATGATTTGTGTAAATAACTCTAAACAAATGTTAAATTATGCATACAATAGACTGATTAGTAAATTCTTTCGCGTTATTTAGTAAAATTAAAAGAAACATACACAACATTGTAAAACGTGACAAGTTCGTTACGTTTAGAAACAATTATCCCTTAAAATGTTTGAGTCTGGATCTAATATCACATTTTACTATTAAGAAGTGGCTATAAACTCTGAATTGAATGAAATAATGTTTTTTTTTTAATTGTCTGTTTTCTTAAGTATATATTAAACAATAGCAATACGGTGAATAAGTAGCTTGAATGTATCTTTGAAGATGAATATTTGGAAAATATTTCAATCATGAAATTCACAAACACGCGATTTCGATTCACCCTTGTCAACAAATGTGTTACGTTTATCACTTCAATTCATCGGTTTTACGAAAACTAGTTCGGTTTCTAATCCAACGAAACCGAAAAATTCAGCCCAAGTGCCCAACACTATTTGTAGTCGAAATTATAATATCAAACTTCATATAACAATTTCAGCTCGCAAAACAAATTTATAATACACAAGACTTGGCCCAACCAGGTGACCAACTACCAATGTCTAGCCTAACAAATACTTATAACTAAACCTAAACCTAAAAATAACCCTAGGTATAGAAGATGCCTATCTTATGCCCTAATCTTTCTCACAACTTAACACACGCAGTCACACTACCCAAAATGTCGCCCAACAAATACTTTTAACTAAACTCATGTCTGACTGGTTAAGGTGTCAAAGGCGGTTCAAACGTTTTTGGTAAAAACAAACACACCCTAAGCTTATGAATCAGCCCTAACTCTTAACACCTCTACCCAAAAAAATAACTATAAAAACCAAAAAGAGAACTATAAAATCTCCATTTATGGTAAACTTTACTGCCTCAGAAAAGTTTAACGTGTGATTTTTTGGCTCGAACCAAAACTAGAATCAGGCCCATCCATTTGAGGATCTATTAGAATCCTTAAACAATCCGTTTCATTAATAATAGGTTCAATACTAAAACAAGAACCAGGCCCAATGTATGTAAAATAAAATAATTTTGCAATAGAAAAACTGGGATCTTCAATCGAACATAATTAAACACCTTTAATCATAGTTTGTTAACTCTATTACAGTATATTTATATATTTTTTAATATATTCATTGCTGTATGTTTTGTTGTTTAAATCAGGAGGTGGCTTGGGAGATGTGATATATATATAGTGAGAAAACATGTTGCTAAAATAGTAGTACGAATACTAAAAACAATAATGAACAATTGAACATGCCTCATCTATAGTGACAAAAGGTACTGAAGTATGACGAAGTATACTCATGTGCGTGTCATCAGATTGGTTGTCAACTAATTAAAGCCGTAGATTGTGTTGGATGTTTTTATTTATGCTAACCATATTTGCATACTTTCTGGATAAAGCGATGTAAGAAAATAGAGTTATGGCATTGCATTCATGATCATATATAGGATCACGGTATTATATATCAACAAGGTGTCATTGTTGTATTGTGTGTTCGCCGAAGTTATTGGACACCAATTGTCACGTTTCTTTGTTAGCTATATGTATGGTACAGCTCTGCAAATATAGAAAATGAAATGAAATACTTTAATATATGTTAAGCAACTTTTTTTTTTTTTTTTTTTTTTTTTAACTATATAGCATACTTTTGAATTTCATCTTTTTAGTATATCGTGTGACCATTTGTGTTTATTATTTGACCAATTTACCCTTTCCTTGGTGAAAGGTAAAATAGTTAAAGAATATATACAACTTGTTATACGATACACAAAAAAGATCAAATTCAAAAGTATGCTACATACATAATTAAAAAAAAAAAAAAAAAAAAAAAAAAAGTTAATTACATAAATCGTCCGTGTGTTTGATACACAGTTGCAGTTTCATCCTTAACTATAAATAAGTATACCAATCATCCTTGTAGTTGTCCATTTTGCATTGACCAGTCCTTTGACTAAATGGCTGTTAATTTTTTTCGTGAAATCTTGTCATGCGCTAGGCACATGAAGGCATTATCATCCTTTTACATCCTTACTAAACCACATGGACAATTTAAACAACTAGAACTTTTTTTTTTCTTTTTAATTTTGTTTATTTATTTTTCTTTTGGTAATTAACAAAAAAGGCATAGCAAGGCTCTAACTCCGGTCTCTTCTCTCACAAACCAGCATCTCAACTAGTAGATTAAGCATCCAGTGGTGTTAATATATCAACTCAATTTGATTTTATCCATTTTATGGCTGGGTTTATAGCAAATAAACCGGTTTAAGCTTGAGCCGACCAGTTCCAGGTGAACCAGACCGGTTCTTGGGTCGGGGCCAGATCTATTGTACTCGTTTTCGTGCTTTTTCTCATGGTATCCTCGGGGCTTCATTTGTACTTCATGCGGACTTCTATAAATATGTATACGTGATCGATACTCGTCCGAAATTTCATGTTTTTGCTCCGTTTTCAGATCTTCGTACCTACAAAGTATAATACTCGTCCGAAAAGTTGTTATTTTACTTTGTAGGTACGAAGCAAAAACATGAAATTTCGGACGAGTATCGATCACGTATACATTTTTATCGAAGTCCAAATGAAGCCACATGTATCCGTTGGACTTGGTTTTTCGTGCTCTTTCTTCCAATATCCTCGGGGCTTCATTTGGACTTTGATAAAAATGTATACTTGATCGATACTCGTCCCAAATTTTCACGTTTTTGCTCTGTTTTCAATTCTTCATACCTAAAAAGTAAATAATCATCTGAAAAGTCGTTATTTTACTTTGTAGGTATGAAGAACTGAGACGAAGCAAAAACGTGAAGTTTTGGACGAGTATCGATCACGTATACGTTTTTATCGAAGTCTAAATGAAGTCCAAATGAAGCCTTGAGAATACCTGAAGAAAGAGCATGAAAAAATGAGTCCAAAAGAACTAGCCCGACCCTAGAACAGGCTCGATTTACGCTGAACCGGTCGACCCAAGCTTAAAATGCATGGTTTATTTGTTATAAACCCGGCCAGAATGGCTAAAACCAAATCCAGTTGATATATTAACACCACTGGATGCTTAATCCAGTGGTTGAGGCGTTGGTTTCTGAGAGAAGAGGCCGAGTTCAAGCCCTGCTATGCCTTCGTGGTTAATTACAAAAAGAAAATTAAATTAATTAATTAAAATATATATATATATATATATATATATATATATATATATATATATATATATATATATATATATATATATATATATATATATATATATATAAAAGGTTCCAGTTACATAAATCGTCCCTGTGGTTTAGTATGAATGTAAAAGGACGATAATGCCATCATGTGCCCAACACATGACCAGATTTAACGAAAAACCCTAACGCCCGTTTGGTCAAAGTACCGGTTAATGTAAAATGGACAGCTACAGGAATGACTGGTGTACTTATTGAAAGTTAAAGACGAAAGGTACAACTGTGTGTCAACCACATAGACGATTTATGTAATTAACACTAGAAAATACAAAACTATAAAAAAATGGCAAGTAAACTACATTTCATGCAATTAGCTAAAAGGAAACTAACGTGAATTGTTGAGAAGTACGAGCAGCATGTATTGGCAGGAACAGAAGCATGAGGGTTTGGGTGGCAACTTTACCCATGATTAATTCTTGATGACGTATAGCCTATAGTTGGGCCACGAGCCCAAATTATAGACATTATTAGGCCCAAACCCACCACGAGTGGGTTACCATGACAAATGACTTGGGCCATTAATACCAACGTCTTGGGCTCACGAAGCCCAAAGCCCAACCGATACGCATAATTAAGGGATAAGGATCTTCTATTCACGGATAGATACCCTTACCTAAGATAAGCACCACGAGTGCGAAGAGTAAGGAGCAAAATACCTACACGGTTTCTGCGCCCTATATATAGAATTACATATTCTCATTGAAAGGTACGATTTACACAATCCCTAACTCTTCTACAAACCCTAAAACCGATTACTTACTCTCACGCCGGAGTCTAATCGTGGGAGACAATCCCACGATAAGCCTAATGGTGTTGTTGCTTTCTTAGTGCGCAGGTTTCACAAGCACTAAAGTTCTAATTGGTACGAGAGCAGGAGTCCAAACAAGGTAAGCCCAACTTTTGTATCAACAAGTGGCGCCATCCGTGGGACCCTACACTAAGAACTCAAGACCAGAATGCCAAAAAACAAGAACTCAGGTCAGCGGACTCCGCAAATGGAGAAAACGCGCGATGATTCGCATAGGAAGAAGCATCAAGATTCGACTCCTAAGCCGACCTCTGGAACAACCAGTGCGCCTGGTCATCGTGAGTCGAATGTAACTCCAAACCCTACCGCGGTAGAATTGCCTTTGGGAACAACCCGAACCACTACCATAGTCTCAAGCGCTGAGGACATTCAGCGCACCCTCTTTACCACTCCTCATCAGATGGCATCCATAGTGGACAACACTGTGCCACCGGGAGCACCTAATAGAGAGAGGGAACCCCATGCGGAGACGGACATCCTCGCAGTAGAGGAGGATGCACCTGGGGTGGCATTAAACGATTTCGTGTCCCAACATTATGAGACTTTAACTCGTCTCATGCAAGAGGAGGCAAGGAAAAGGTCAAGCCGCAACCCGCAAAACCGGCTAAACTTTAACCAAGAAAAATCTCCACCGTGCCACCATGAGCGTAGAAACAGTGAGAGGCGCACCAACGTCCATGATAGGCTTGGTACAGCATCTAACTCTCAATACTCGGAGGAATACGAAGACAATGCGAGGCGCACCAATGTCCATGCTAGACTTGGTAGCCGCAGGATACAAGATAGGCTTGGACGACAACGCTCACCAAGCGTGAGCACTTCAAGGTCAGGAAGCAGAAGAATCCAAGATAGGTTGGGGAAACACCACTCCCCAAGTACAAGTCCTTCAAATTCGGACTCCGAGGACAAACGGCGCAAGCGCCATAGGAGAAACAATTCCCCCTCAAGCAGCTCCTCGGACAACGAGGATAGAGAAACGGGACATTGGAAATCTAAGAACCGACGCCAGCACGACGAGGATGAGGATATGTCCCTTCCTTGGCGTCGCCAAAAAATTGATGCGTTCACGCGACGCATAAGCGATTTCTCAGATGACAAGAAAAGACGCATGCCCACCAACATTAAAACATACGATGTCACGGGTGATCCTGATGATCACCTAAAAAATTTCGAGTCAGCGGCCGCTATCGAAAACTGGCCACAACCTGTGTGGTGCCATATGTTCAACTCTACATTAGTGGGGAATGCGCGAACATGGTTTAGCAAGCTTCCACGACGAAGCATAAATGGGTTTGAAGAACTGCGGAAAGCATTCCGCCTAAATTTCACACAACGAAAGAAGTGCGCAAAGAACCCTGTGGAACTAGCCAGAGTGAAACAGTGCCAAGGGGAATCCACAAGAGCTTACATGGAGCGCTTCAAGGATGAATGCATGCAAGTCAAGGCATGCCCTGAGGTACTAAAAATCTCAGGGTTCATGAACGGGATCAATAACCCAGAGCTGATACGGAAGCTAAATGACAAAGTTGCCCAAAGCTTTGATGAGCTAACAAAGCGCACCAGATCCTTCGTTCAAGGGGAAGCGGCAGCGGCAGACATCAAAAAAGGTTACTCAACCTTTAAACCACAAGAACAGTCGAGGAGACAATCCAATGACCAAAGTGGCAACCGCAACAGGAATTACCGCAACCAAAATAATGAAAGGGATAACGACAAGTATGTCCCACTCACAAAAAACCCTAAGGAAATATTCGCGACAGAGGGAGCCAACTTTCCAAAACCTCCACCAATGCTAACTCCAGAAGAAAAGCGCATCGGAGGAGGATACTGCGAGTACCATGGACAGAAGGGTCACACCACTAACGAGTGCGTTCAACTACGCCAGCTAATTGATAAATTAGTGAGGGAAGGAAAGATGAACCACCTGGTTAAAAACATCAAATAGGGGAAAGATAGACAAAGGAATGGGGCTAAAAAGGAGATGCCAAAAAATAAAGCTGATACAATATACATGATACAATCATGGCAGCGAAGTACGAAGCAAAAAGTCAGCCAAAGGTTTTCCAAGGGAAACCACATCTCATTCCCCAACATCACTGCGGACAACGCAATAATCGAACCACTCACCATCGAGATACAAGCGGGAGGTCACGAGATCCACCGCATGTATGTCGATGGAGGAGCATCTGCGGACATCATGTATGAACACTGCTTCAGAAGGTTAAAACCTGAGATACAAAACCAGTTAATTCCGGTCACGACCTCGCTGACCGGATTCACAGGTGAAAAAATTTGGCCCATGGGACAGTTACGCATACTGGTAGTCATTGGTAATGAATAACATTCCACAACGGCTTGGATGAACTTCATGGTGATCAGGTCTCCCTCATCATACAATGGCATTATTGGGAGACCAGGGATATCCGCTATGCGCGCAGTCCCATCAACCGCACATGGGATGCTCAAGTTCCCAGTGGAAGGAGGGATCGTCACCCTCTATAACACTACCGCATCTCCAAGAGAATGCAACATAATAGCGGATGAAATTCCGCGCGCTCCAAAACAGCACAAGACCAAGGTGACAAACCTGAAAGTTGCAATCCACCCAGATTACCCTGACCAAGAGATATCAATTGGGGGATCACTGTCCGACAAGGGCAAAGCAGCTGTGTGAGCATTATTACAAAGGAACCTAAACATCTTCGCATGGGAACCCAAACACATGACTGGAGTGCCGAGAGCCATTACTGAACACAAGCTCGAAATCCGACAAGGATACCCTCCAATACGCCAGAAGAAACGGGGCCAAGCCCCAGAACGCGCAAAAGCTATCCTAGAGGAAGTACACAAGCTCGTGGATGCAGGGATTATGCGAGAGGTCTATTACCACGATTGGATTTCCAACCCAGTGATGGTAAAGAAAAGCGATGGTAGCTGGAGAATGTGCGTGGACTTCACCGATCTTAACAAAGCATGTCCACAAGACTGCTACCTACTACCAGAAATCGATTGGAAAGTAGAATCCCTATGCGGGTATCCCTTTAAATGCTTCTTAGACGCGTACAAAGGATACCACCAAATTCCAATGGCCAAGGAGGATGAAGAGAAGACAGCTTTTCACACGAGTCAAGGGGTGTATTGCTACACAAAAATGCCCTTTGGTTTAAAGAATGCAGGAGCCACATACCAACGGTTAGTGGACAACGCATTTGAGAAGCAAGTAGGACGCAATGTGGAGGTCTATGTCGATGACCTAGTCATAAAAAGCCATACCGAAAAGGAATTGGTGTGTGACATAGAAGAAACGTTTAAAACATTGGGAAGAATAAACATGAAATTGAATCCTAAGAAGTGCACTTTTGGAGCAACAGAAGGCATGTTTCTTGGATACCTAATAGAACCCGATGGTATTAAACCTTGTCCAGAAAAAACAAGAGCGTTCATCGAACTACCTTCACCGTGCACACTAAAACAAGTCCAGTCACTAAACGGCAAACTGGCCGGGTTGAACCGATTCTTGTCCAAATCAGCGGACAAATCACTTCCTCTCTTTAAAACACTCACGAAGTGCACAAAGAAAGGAGATTTTCGGTGGACTCCAGAAGCGGAAGAAGCCTTCCGGCAGCTGAAACATAACCTAGCAGAGTTACCAAAGCTCGTTGCACCCTGACAAGGGGAAGAATTGATCATGTATCTGTCCGCAACCTACGGAGCAGTCAGCGCGGTACTACTGACGGACAAAAACTTCGTTCAAACACCTATATACTTCGTAAGCAAAGCCCTCAAGAAGACAGAGACTAACTACACCGCTATGGAGAAACTGGTCCTAGCTCTAGTATTTGCGGCTAAAAGGCTACGCAGGTACTTCCAAGCGCATCCAATAGCTGTAATCACGGACCAACCCATCAAGCAGGTTATCTCTAAACCTGATGCATCAGGGCGGCCTCAAAAGTGGAGTGTGTTATTGAGCGAATATAATATCTCCTATAGACCGCGCACCGCGATCAAAGGACAGATATTGGCTGATTTCATTATCGAGAAGCCAGATGATGATACTCCATCACCAAAGACTGAAGTACCATTACAAGAACCATGGATTCTATTTACAGATGGATCCTCATGCGCAGAGGGGTCAGGCGCAGGTCTTATCCTTACCAGCCCAGATGGAACAGAACATACTTACGCCCTACGCTTTGAATTCATAGCTACAAACAATGAGGCAGAATATGAAGCATTACTGGCTGGACTACGCATAGCAAATCAAATGGGTGTACGCAACCTAGAAGCTAATGTGGACTCACGACTAGTAGCTAACCACGTATTAGGCGAGTATGTGGCTCAAGAAGAACACATGATCCAATACCTCGATAAAGCCAAATCCTTGATCAAGAATTTTGACAAGTTTTCCATCAAACAAATCCCACGAGGAGAAAACAAAAAAGCCGATGCGCTTAGTAAAATCGCATCCACAAGCTTTGCACACCTATCAAAGCAGGTATTGGTGGAAACCTTGAAAAACAAATCCATCTCTGAGATGGAAGTATCCACAGTGATAGAGGAATAAAATCCCACATGGATGACACCCATCATGGATTTTATCAGTAAAGGAACACTCCCCCAAGAACAAAAGGACGCTCGACGGATACGGCGCACAGCGCAGAGGTTCGAACTTCGAGATGGTATCCTATATCGGCGTTCATTCCTACAACCATGGCTTAGGTGCGTCAGACCTCTTCAGGCAGATTATGTACTCCGGGAAATCCACGCTGGATCTTGCAGCATGCACTCAGGACCACGGTCTGTTGTAGCGCGCGCTTTGCGATCCGGATACTATTGGCCTACCATGCACCGCGACGTGCAAGACATGATTAGAAGATGCAACAACTGCCAAGTCCATAGACCCATCCCGCGTCGGCCACAACATGAGCTAACACCCATCACCTCACCATGGCCATTCCACAAATGGGGAATTGACATTGCTGGACCCTTTCCAGTCACGGCAGGAGGACTCAAGTTCCTCATTGTCGCCATTGATTACTTCACCAAATGGATTGAGGCGAAAGCAGTAGCAAGTATCACAGGAAACCAGGTCAAACGATTCGTTTGGGATAACATTGTATGCCGCTTCGGCCTACCTGGAGAAATTATTTCGGAAAACAATTTTGTGATAACCCATTCAAAGATTGGTGCGCGTATGATGAGTGCTCAAACACTCATCATTTTTGATCTAATCTGAACTGCAAAACATAAAAACACTCAGAAATGCATCAAAATACTAAAAATATTTTAAAATTGTGTTTTATATGTTTTAGATGCAAAATGAGCAAAAACAGACGAAAAACGTACAAAGTTTGCAAAATTGGCAGTTTCAGTCCCCCAACTTTCATAAAATTACAAATCTAGTCCCTGGATATTCAAAATATGGAAAATTATCACCAAAGGTCCTTTTGAAATCATAAGTTGTCATATTTAGTCCTTTGGTGAAAAATCATAAAAGTTTTGGAAAATTACAATTTAGTCCCTGGAGTTAAAGATTTTGGCAGATTCAGTCCCTGGTGGGATAATTTTGAATGAAAAATCATTTTGGGTCCTTGGGAAGTTACAAATATTATTTTTAGTCCTTGGGATGAAAGTTTGTGAAATTTACATATTTGGTCCTCACAGTTTAGAATTTTACAAAAATGGTCCCCGGGAATTTTGAAATGTACAAAAATTGCAAAAATGGTTTTGGATATTTAAGCTATGCATGAATGGTCCCTTATGATAACTTTGGAGTTTGTACCATTTCAGCCCTCACTTTTCATTAATTACAAAAATGGTCCTTGTGATTTATTATGCATACCAAAAGGACCCTTGTAGTTATTATAACCAACACAACCAAATCCAAAACCATGAACCTGGTCCAGCAACAAACAGCCCACCCAAGCCCAATCACTAAACTTAACCCGGCCCATTCCCCTTTTTAATAAACCCACCGGTCAAACACAGTCAAAACAAACACCCCGTATCACTGTTCATCTTCCCTAACCATCCCCTAATTACCAGGCTCTTGTTCCCTCCCCCCTCTCCATGATACTTTCACCAACTATCATAAATGCTCACCTACATTCAACCCCCCTCCAACCCTCATTTATTACCCACACCAAACACCACATCTGCCAAACCCAACTTTCCCGCCAAAGTAATGTTTGAACGGCTGAGATCATTTAAGCCCATCCAACGGCTCAGGATCAAATGGGAAAGAAAGAAAAGAGACTCCAGGACTATAAAGATGATGAAAAAAAGAAGATTATGTTTATCACATGTTTTTAGACCATTTGTAGTGTAGACTTTTAATTTCTGCTGTAAAACCTTTAATTTTAGTCTTAAAATTCAAGTTGTATCAAGCTTTTAAGTTAATGAAAAGATCTTAGTAGTTTCTCAGTGCAATTTCAGTTCATGCTCTTTCCTTTTCCTCAAAATCTTATTATATCTTGAATGTTGGTGAAAGTTGTTATCTCTTGGATCTATAAGCTCATTCAAGTTCACAAATAAGCTTTTATAAGCTTGTTAAGCTTGTAAATCAGTTTTCATTAGGTTTACTAAAAAATAATCATAAATCAAGAAAAATAAAAAAATCAGTTGCAAAGAAGTTTGAAGCAAGGAATCTGGTTGCTTTTGGATTCTCATGGGTTTAGTACTTCTTGGGAAGTGTTAGGGAGTGTTTGAGGCCTGGTTTTTGCTTTTCTTTGATCAAACTGCCTTTGTAAGTCTGCTCCTCAGTTCAAGTATTAAAATTTGCAATATATTGTGATTTCAAGTTGTAGTGGTTAAATAGTGTTAATGTTTAATTGTTTGTGTTAAAAATAACTTAGTGTAACATTAGAAGTCATGTTCAAGGTTTAGATTTTAGGTTTGCATCTCTAATCACCTAACAAGTTCATAAAAGGTGTGTTTGGATCAATGGAGTGTACCACTGATGCCTGTGTTTCAGATGATGTTTATGGTTGATGCATGATTCAATATGTCCAAATAGGTTGTTAAAGGTTTAAAATCCAGTACCTGTTCATATATAAAAGTCAAAATGACTTCTTGATGCTCTTCATCTGTCATCTGTTAAGTTTTAGAACACCAAACCCCATCATTTTCATTCATAATTAGTTAAAATAGATCTAATTAGTTTCTATATAGCATAACATTTCATTTTCAGTTAATTAAAACCACCCAAAGCTCAAATAAGTCAATTTTCAAGTTTTCTTCAAAAGTCAAACTAGCACATCTCAGATTTTTACAAAAGTTCTAGCAATTTTAATGAATTTTATGTTTGATCTCTAGGCTTGAAACTTGTTTTAATTTGTTGTGTATCAGCTTAACTTAAGAATCACATAATTTTCTTATTTTTTGGAATTTATTTGTAGCTTTTGTGAGCCATCAAAGTGGGCTGCAGGGGGACTGACCTCCCCTGCACCACAGACCTCAGCCCACACCACCAACTTTGGTGGTGGCTGCAGCCTACCCTAGTGGGTCCCATGGTTCAATTCTTGCTTCTTTGAACTCCCAAGGTGGGTGGCTCCACATTGCACCCAAGTTTGTGCCCCCATTCACCCTTGTGGGCCCCCTAGACAGCCATTAACTTTGTCTCTTTTTTCTGTTTTGAGCAAGGTGCTCATTTGTGCTTATTCAGCTTATTGGCTTATTCTGAGCCCTTTTCATTGTTGTTCCAGCTTATTTCAGTCATTCTAACTTGTTTGCATCTAAATCAAACCCTGGTCTCAGCTTAAAAGCTTTTCTCAAAGCTTTTAGCTTTGACAGTTGACCAAAGTCAACTGTCAAGCTAATAAGCACTTGTAGTGCTTATTTCTGTGTTCCAGCCAATTTTCCTTTTTTAAAGTTTCATATTTTTAGTATTTATTTAGTTTTCAAAAAGAAAATCCAGAAAAAGCTAATTTTTCCTAAAGTGATAGCTTCTATTTAAGAAGCTTATTGCATAAGTGCTTATTTTCCTTAAGCACTTTCTGTTTTTATAATTTTCCTAAGTTCCTTTAGTTGTAAAATAATTTCTGTAAATTTTTCATATTTTTCTCTTTTCATTTAGAATTTTTAATAATTAATATTAGTTTTCATTAATTAATAATTAGTTAATAATTAATAGTAATTATTTAAATAGTCTTAAAAATATATTTTCTGTTTTAAAATTAGTTTTATATTATTTTAGATTTTTCTAAGTTTTAATTTTATTTTTCCAATCTTATTTTACATTTTCCTATTAATTAGTGTAATTTTAATTAGTTTAAATTAGTTTTTAATTAATAGTAATTATATAAATAGTATAAAAATTAATTTTAATTTTCTAAAAAGTTTATCTTATTATTAGGATTGTAAAAATGTGATTTTCACTTTTGTAAGTATTTTATTTTACCAAAACTCGCGTTTTATTTTGTACGTTCGCGTTACTTAAAACTGAACGTGCGCGTTTCTTGGTGTAAATCGTTCCTGGTTTTTCCTACTTTCCTGTCTTATTCATATAGCTTGTTTAAGCTATTTCTTTGTGAATTCAGTAGTGTAATCAATCTCACAAACCTTTTCCCGTCCAAATTCACCTGATCACAGAACCGTTTCATAACCATCACACCTCGTCGGGACATAACGACCCGGGGAAACCACTATATTCCGCGGAGCATTGATCTAGGCTATTTGACTTTGTTGACCATTCCTTGGTCAATATAAGTTAGGTGGTTTAGCATCAATCAATTTTTGGCGCCGCTGCCGGGGAGGTGTGCGCGCTATTCTAAACGATTTTCTGATTAGTGATTTTGGAATTCATCTCCCTGTATATTTATCCATCCTTGTTCATATTTTTCCATATAAACCCAAAAATATTTTTCCTTACCCTCTATCCGTTTGATTCTACCTTCTTATACCTCTCTCATGTATAATTCTAAATGACATCTCTCGATGACGATTTCTTTGAGCAATGGGCCTTTGAGAGCAAAATTGAAAAACTTATGGCCTTGTCAAAAATATCGAGATGTCGTAGTGATTATGATGGACCTTCGATTCCTCTTCCCTCTCCGGTGAGGGAAATGAATCAAGAAACCGAGGTGACAAAGGACCCTGTACTTCCCTCTGACGATGGAAGTGCTAAATACGTCCAACCTACGGTTGTCCAAGAATCTAAGCTCACAATTGCTCCTAAACCTTCAAGAATTGATCCTAACCTTTCACGGTTTACGGTCAAAAGTTTGTCAAGCATACGTGCTGAGCTTAGGGCAGTGACTGAAAAGAACGACTTGCCCAATCTTCACGTTCATCAAGAACCAAAACCCGAGACCATAACGGAAGTGGTGGAAATTGCTAGCTCTAAGAGCACACCACTTGTCCCACCTCCAGATTTTGTTCCTTGTGTCGGTTGTGGTGAGCCGCTTTTCGGTTTTCCATGTCGTTGGTGTACATGTGTGCAATGTGGTAATGATATTCAAAACGGGAGTTGTTTGTTTTGTGGGTCGAGTAATTCATTTGCTTATGATCCTAATCAAAACTCATTCAACGACTCTTCAAATTTTTTCGATTACCCATCACATTCATACGAGCAAGAATCATATTACCCAAATTTCAATGATGCTTCGTATCAAAATACACCAAGCCAAACTCAACAGTTTTACTGTTGTGAGTACTGTGGAGGTCCTCACTTTAGCTCGGATTGTCAAACAAGGAATCCAATTCCTTGTAACAATTACGACTATTCGTTTTCAGACCCACCTCCACAGCACCAAATGATTCACACAACTCCTTCTGTCACTGACATTATAATAGAGGCTCTTGAGATATTGAAAGAACTTAAGGAGTTGGGTACCACAACACTTCATAATGCACCCAGTGTTTCTTGTGTAAATTGTGGGGGTCCTCATGATGATTATCAATGTCAACCTTCCGGCTTTGACAAATCCCCACCCCCGCAATTTTCATTTACTCTAAATTCACATGAGAAAAGCATGGCTAAAATATTGACGGAAGAGCAGGTTGCTAAAATTGATTCCATAGATGATTTTGAAAAAGCTGTTAGGGAAGCATATGCAAAAGAAAAAGCAGCCAAATCTACTCTTTGTTCTGTTTTATTCCTGATGACAGTGATGATGAGGATACACTTGATATCCTTCAATTCTATAAAGATCCGTCAAGTTCATCAGTGGATATCCCAGCAGTTGAGATTCCATCTCAGCCTGCAGTTATCACTCCAGAAGTTCACACTCACTCTCTGATCATGGGGGATGAACATCTTAGCACTATTCCTAATAAGGAATCGGACGAATTAATAAAGTCTAGTGTTGAGATCCTTGTCCCAATCCCGAGAGAGTCACAGGGGACTTTTGACCATATCTGTGATATTCCTCCTCCGTTATTCTTCCCATCTAATCATGATGAGATGTTCTCCGATTCTACTGATGACAATTCGTTATCTTGTGAGGACATCGTTTATATGGAAGAATTACCTTCTGAGCTAGTCAGCTTAGAAGAAGAGAATGATGAGATTGACACCGAAATCAAGGATGAAGCACTTCGTGCAACATTATTGAATGTTGATCTCCTCATTTCTAAAATCGAGGCTTTCAAAATGAAACCTATTTCATCTCCTATCCCCATAAACGATAGTGACATTGTCTCCGATGATCCTATTCCGGAGTTTGAAGCCTTTACCTTTGATCATATGGGAGAGAAGATTAGTGGCAGTACCACTTCTCATTCTCATAATTCTCTCCCCATATATGATTCATTTACATTTGAGGAGTTCTCCTGTGAACTCACTCATATCATATCTCCACCGGAGTATGATAACTTCCACTTTGATCTAGACAAAATTGATCTTTGTTTTCCGGAGGGAAATATTCTCAACCATGAGAATTTGATTGATATCAAAATCCCAACCCTCCCACCCATGATACGTCTAGATCATACGAGCTTTACTGATGAGATTCATGATACACCAATCATGAATTCTCTTTCTGATGATGATGAATCAATCCTGATTGTCATCAAGATCTTTCTACCTTTCTTCACCTACATGGTGACTTCTCCTGTCCTTCATTCCTTCGGGAATGAAGACACTATATTTGATCCCGGCATTTTCATGTATCATTATCTTGAGCCGGTATTATATCTCTTCGGTGTGGAACTTTCACGTGCTTCAAATGTTTGTCCAAACATCTTGAATGAAAGTCCGATTGAGATTGTTTTTTCCACATCATACTTATAGGGTTTTCACCCTAAGTGTGGGGGAGTCCCCCATGCTATGGTTACAAATAGAGTGAAAAACAAAATGGTGTTTTCCACGCTTAGCTTGTAATGTTGCCCTTTTACGTTCAAAATGTCGGCATAATAGCCGGGACTTTGAATATTGAGGACAATATTCTTGCTAAGTGTGGGGGGGGGGGGGGGGGGGGGGGGGATATTTTACTATATAATACCCCCGTTTTTGCCAAAATTTCAAAAATTTCAAAAAAAAATTTTCACTGGAGCTTCAAAATTTTTGTGGTAATCAGTCCGCCTTGTCTAACCGACAAAAGGGATTGGCTAGTCCAGGAGCAAACAGCTCTTGGTAAAGACATCTCAAATCCGTTTATGGCTTGCAATTTGCCAAAAATTGTATGGTTCCTCAACTCCCCAAAAACAAATGAGTTGGCTAGCCCACAAGATTATGGCTTGTGGTAAAGGCCGTGGAAAATCCATAATTGGTAATCAGCTCACCAAGATGTTGACTATTCCATCAAGAGCTGGCTAGTCCAGGAGCAA
Source organism: Artemisia argyi (assembly GCA_030686995.1). Lineage (NCBI taxonomy): Eukaryota > Viridiplantae > Streptophyta > Magnoliopsida > Asterales > Asteraceae > Artemisia > Artemisia argyi. The sequence goes on along the minus strand of CM060682.1, from coordinate 128,806,591 downwards.
ACGGCTCCTGGTAAAGACTAATCAAATCCGTTGACAGCTGGTGGTTTGCTCAAAATCACACGGTTATCAGGTGTGCCACAGTTCTTACACCTGGCTACTCCAGAAGTGATGGCTTTTGGTAAAGAGTTTAAAATCCATCAAGTTTTCAAAACAGTATTGCTAGGGACTAGCAATAGTTTAGTGTGGGGGATTGATGAGTGCTCAAACACTCATCATTTTTGGTCTAATCTGAACTGCAAAACATACAAAAACACTCAGAAATGCATCAAAATACTAAAAATATTTCAAAATTGTGTTTTATATGTTTTAGATGCAAAATGAGCAAAAACAGACGAAAAATGTACAAAGTTTGCAAAATTGGCAGTTTCAGTCCCCCAACTTTCATAAAATTACAAATCTAGTCCCTGGATATTCAAAATATGGAAAATTATCACCAAAGGTCCTTTTGAAATCATAAGTTGTCATATTTAGTCCTTTGGTGAAAAATCATAAAAGTTTTGGAAAATTACAATTTAGTCCCTGGAGTTACAGATTTTGGTAGATTCAGTCCCTGGTGGGATAATTTTGAATGAAAAATCATTTTGGGTCCTTGGGAAGTTACAAATATCATTTTTAGTCCTTGGGATGAAAGTTTGTGAAATTTACATATTTGGTCCTCACAGTTTGGAATTTTACAAAAATGGTCCCCGGGAATTTTGAAATGTACAAAAATTGCAAAAATGGTTTTGGATATTTAAGCTATGCATGAATGGTCCCTTATGATAACTTTGGAGTTTGTACCATTTCAGCCCTCACTTTTCATTAATTACAAAAATGGTCCTTGTGATTTATTATGCATACCAAAAGGACCCTTGTAGTTATTATAACCAACACAACCAAATCCAAAACCATGAACCTGGTCTAGCATCAAACAGCCCACCCAAGCCCAATCACTAAACTTAACCCGGCCCATTCCCCTTTTTAATAAACCCACCGGTCAAACACAGTCAAAACAAACACCCCGTATCACTGTTCATCTTCCCTAACCATCCCCTAATTACCAGGCTCTTGTTCCCCCCCCCCCCCTTCTCCATGATACTTTCACCAACTATCATAAATGCTCACCTACATTCAACCCCCCTCCAACCCTCATTTATTACCCACACCAAACACCACATCTGCCAAACCAAACTTTCCCGCCAAAGTAATGTTTGAACGGCTGAGATCATTTAAGCCCATCCAACGGCTCAGGATCAAATGGAAAAGAAAGAGAAGAGACTCCAGGACTATAAAGATGATGAAAAAAAGAAGATTATGTTTGTCACATGTTTTTAGACCATTTGTAGTGTAGACTTTTAATTTCTGCTGTAAAACCTTTAATTTCAGTCTTAAAATTCAAGTTGTATCAAGCTTTTAAGTTAATGAAAAGATCTCAGTAGTTTCTCAGTGCAATTTCAGGTCATGCTCTTTCCTTTTCCTCAAAATCTTATTATATCTTGAATGTTGGTGAAAGTTGTTATCTCTTGGATCTATAAGCTCATTCAAGTTCACAAATAAGCTTTTATAAGCTTGTTAAGCTTGTAAATCAGTTTTCATTAGGTTTACTAAAAAATAATCATAAATCAAGAAAAATAAAAAAAATCAGTTGCAAAGAAGTTTGAAGCAAAGAATCTGGTTGCTTTTGGATTCTCATGGGTTTAGTACTTCTTGGGAAGTGTTAGGGAGTGTTTGAGACCTGGTTTTTGCTTTTCTTTGATCAAAATGCCTTTGTAAGTCTGCTTCTCAGTTCAAGTATTAAAATTTGCAATATATTGTGATTTCAAGTTGTAGTGGTTAAATAGTGTTAATGTTTAATTGTTTGTGTTAAAAATAACTTAGTGTAACATTAGAAGTCATGTTCAAGGTTTAGATTTTAGGTTTGCATCTCTAATCACCTAACAAGTTCATAAAAGGTGTGTTTGGATCAGTGAAGTGTACCACTAATGCCTGTGTTTCAGATGATGTTTATGGTTGATGCATGATTCAATATGTCCAAATAGGTTGTTAAAGGTTTAAAATCCAGTACCTGTTCATATAAAAGTCAAAATGACTTCTTGATGCTCTTCATCTGTCATCTGTTAAGTTTTAGAACACCAAACCCCATCATTTTCATTCATAATTAGTTAAAATAGATCTAATTAGTTTCTATATAGCATAACATTTCATTTTCAGTTAATTAAAACCACCCAAAGCTCAAATAAGTCAATTTTCAAGTTTTCTTCAAAAGTCAAACTAGCACATCTCAGATTTTTACAAAAGTTCTAGCAATTTTAATGAATTTTGTGTTTGATCTCTAGGCTTGAAACTTATTTTAATTTGTTGTGTATCAGCTTAACTTGAGAATCACATAATTTTCTTATTTTTTGGAATTTATTTGTAGCTTTTGTGAGCCATCAAAGTGGGCTGCAAGGGGACTGACCTCCCCTGCACCACAGACCTCAGCCCACACCACCAACTTTGGTGGTGGCTGCAGCCTACCCTAGTGGGTCCCATGGTTCAATTCTTGCTTTTTTGAACTCCCAAGGTGGGTGGCTCCACATTGCACCCAAGTTTGTGCCCCCATTCACCCTTGTGGGGCCCCTAGACAGCCATTAACTTTGTCTCTTTTTTTCTGTTTTGAGCAAGGTGCTCATTTGTGCTTATTCAGCTTATTGGCTTATTCTAAGCCCTTTTCATTGTTGTTCCAGCTTATTTCAGTCATTCTAACTTGTTTGCATCTAAATCAAACCCTGGTCTCAGCTTAAAAGCTTTTCCCAAAGCTTTTAGCTTTGACAGTTGACCAAAGTCAACTGTCAAGCTAATAAGCACTTGTAGTGCTTATTTCTGTGTTCCAGCCAATTTTTCTTTTTTAAAGTTTCATATTTTTAGCATTTATTTAGTTTTCAAAAAGAAAATCCAGAAAAAGTTAAATTTTCCTAAAGTGATAGCTTCTATTTAAGAAGTTTATTGCATAAGTGCTTATTTTCCTTAAGCACTTTCTGATTTTATAATTTTCCTAAGTTCCTTTAGTTGTAAAATAATTTCTGTAAATTTTTCATATTTTTCTCTTTTCATTTAGTATTTTTAATAATTAATATTAGTTTTTATTAATTAATAATTAGTTAATAATTAATAGTAATTATTTAAATAGTCTTAAAAATATATTTTCTGTTTTAAAATTAGTTTTATATTATTTTAGATTTTTCTAAGTTTTAATTTTATTTTTCCAAGCTTATTTTACATTTTCCTATTAATTAGTGTAATTTTAATTAGTTTAAATTAGTTTTTAATTAATAGTAATTATATAAATAGTATAAAAATTAACTTTAATTTTCTAAAAAGTTTATTTTATTATTAGGATTGTAAAAATGTGATTTTCACTTTTGTAAGTATTTTATTTTACCAAAACTCGCGTTTTATTTTGTACGTTCGCGTTACTTAAAACTGAACGTACGCGTTTCTAGGTTTAAATCGTTCCTAGTTTTTCCTACTTTCCTGTCTTATTCATATAGCTTATTTAAGCTATTTCTTTGTGAATTCAGTAGTGTAATCAATCTCATAAACCTTTTCCCGTCCAAATTCACCCGATCACAGAACCGTTTCATAACCATCACACCTCGTCAGGACATAACAACCCGGGGAAACCACTATATTCCGCGGAGCATTGATCTAGGCTATTTGACTTTGTTGACCATTCCTTGGTCAATATAAGTTAGGTGGTTTAGCATCAATCAGCGCAGTTAAACATCACACAGCACTTCGCGTCAGTTAAACATCCACAAACAAACGGATTAGTAGAACGCGCGAATCGTAGCCTGGGTGAAGGAATTAAGGCGCGCTTGGACAGACATAAAGGAAGATGGGTAGATGAATTATCGCATGTTCTGTGGGCTCACCGCACAGAAATCAAAGTCAGCAATGGCGATACACCTTTTTCTCTTGTCTACGGGACAGAAGCTGTTATACCAGCAAAAATTGGAATGCCAACAATCCGTACATCGGAAGTTAACATCGCAACAAACGATGATGAACGACGCATTGACTTAGATCTGTTGGAAGAACGACGCAAACGGGCGGCTATTCGCGAAGCAAAATCAAAATCAAAGATGAAGAAGTATTATGATGCACGAGTCAGAAACACTTCTTTCAAACCAGGGGACTTTGTATACCGCGCCAACGATGCCAGCCACGCAGAAGATACGGGCAAGCTCGGACCAAAGTGGGAAGGGCCTTACGAGGTCACAGAGACATTAGGCAACGGTGCATACAGAGTACGCGATATGAAAGGCCACGAGCTACCACGCACCTAGAACATTTGCAATCTCAAGAGATGCTACCTTTAGGCCACGAGCCAAACACTGACGCATCCGCACTTTAGTAAGCGCTCAATAAATGTTGGTGTATTTATTTTTTCTTTCTTTTGCTTAGGAAATTGTTATTTCTGCACTTGCAACAATTAATAAAACGTTGTGGTTTCTAGCTAACTCCACAACACAGTTCAACATTATTGCTTACATTATCCATTTATGTTTCAATTCTGTTTGTATTATTGCCTACATGGCGTGCATGCACATATTAAGACCACACGAGGGCAGACAGGATGAGTAAACCTACTAAAGTACTCGTTGAGTAAGAGGGTTGCAAACCCATCAACATCGGATCACGTATCCTTGTTAAACACCTTACTATCAAGACGTTGGAGTAAGTTCATAAGTACATCCCACGATGGATACACTTTATTGCACACGGTGCGCGTTTAACAAAACATGGACTCAAGACAATTGACTCCTACATAGTGGAACTCGCAGTACGCTGCACTCCACCACGCGGTTTCAAAACAATTGACTCCTAAGTTCGTAAACTAACTTCATACAAGCTCATGACTTTAGTATGCATCTCACAACGAATGCGCAACAACAAGTTGAAAACGAACTAGTAAACCAAAACAATTGGCAACCAAAAATTGATAAACGTAGTACGCTACTCATTTACTCGCACGTCTGATAAGGTTACGGACCGCAAACTTTTCCTAAGTCACGAACTTAACAAACAAATTTTGGGCTCAAATACAAGATCTTACTTGCACGTTTGATACTCTAGATAAGTCTTTCACGTAATAAAGACAAGGAACAAATCTAAGTACAAAAACAACATATGTGCACAAAAGAGCCCAATATTTTTATTCACCAAAAACTACGAGTTTTTACAATGATATAACTATGAGTTGTACATATCTATACACTATGAACGCGCTTGGGGGAAGAATCTGGCACGAATGAGCTTCCCGCCTCCTTAAGCTTCTTCAACAACAGCGCATCTCTTTGCGACACTGTCGCCACACTGACTGCAATGCCATCCGACCTAGGAAGATGCGCATCACCCACACCGCAGAGAGTGGCCTTTCCTTTAAGACCTTTCTTCTTTGCTGCCCTCTCTTCATGGCGATCCAACACTTCCTTCAGTGGCACCTCCGTCTCAAGAGCGAAGGGATTCAGGATATCCCGCGGTCGCGCAAATACCGGAACCTGCAGTTGGGATTCATCAGGCTTTAAGAAGAAATCAGCCTCGGCCTCTGCGTTCTCAGCTATATGCCTCCCAAGTTTTAATCCCTGCATGATCACTCGGATGGGATAATCTTGGTCGCGCTCCAGCTGCGCAATATGGGGAAGCTCAAAGAGCCTCATCTTTTCCATCGCCTGCACAAGCTCGTCGTAGGCATCAGCATTATACTCAGGCACCTCAGAGGGAGATACCTTGAGCAGTTGCGGCTCAGCCAACTCTTCAACAGCCTGCGTCTTGCCATGAGCAACGGCGCACTCCACCACTCTCCCAAAAGCGCTCACAACCTCTGGGGACTCCAAAGTCCCCACGGCAGCCAAGCGCAGGCCATGGATGATCAACCACCTGCGAAAACAACGACAAAGGCATTAGAAAAGAAACACAAAATATATAAAGAAATTAAGGTGCAACAAGTACCTGCGCTCTGCAATAGTCGACATCAGATGGGGATACAGCTCCTCATCATACTCTATGCTGAGACGGCGCAGCTTCTCTTCCTGCGCCTCCACAGAGTCCTCGACCTTCTTGCCAAACTTAGCAAGCTCACCGCAGAGCTCATTCTTCCTCTCCTCTAAGTATTTCACCCCCCAGGCAAGGTCAGCTTTATATTGCTGCGACTCCCAACGTTCGCGCTGTAGCTCAGCCAAAACTACCAGCTTCTCCTCAGTCGCCTTCTTGGCGCGCTCATCGGCAGCTAACACCTCTGCCTGAGCCTCTGCCAATTGCGCCTTCAGCTGCGCAATCTGCTCATCCCTCAGAGCAAGGCCGCCTCCCTCAACGACGGCCCGCGCCTTTAACTGAGTGACCAACTTAGCCTGGCGGGTAGCAACACCAGCAAGCTCCTCAACCAACTCCTGCGCAGACATCTGCGCCGTAGCCTTCAAAGGCTCCTCTACATCAGCAACCTTGGGCGACGCGGCACGATCAACAAAAGCCGCATCACCCTCTGCAGCATGATCCCTATGAGATAAAGAAGACGAGGTTAGTACGCGGATATATATATAATAAAATAAGAGGAAATAGTTACAGTCGAAAATACTTACACAAGTGGTGGAGAGTCGCCCTGATTCTTTTGTGCGCTAGTAGCAGACATCTCGTCTGGCGCATCCGACTCATCTTCACCGATCAAACGACGTCTCCTATTGGAGGTACCAACTCCATAACCACCAGAAGACGCTCCCTTGCGCTTCTTCTTGCGAACCTCCGCGGACTCCAAAATCTCCACACTGTTAGACACCTCAACATGCGTCCTTTCCTCCACGGGAGACCTCTCCTCAGTAGGAGGAACAACCTGCACTGGCGCGACAAGCACAACTGCAGGAGGAGAGTCTTGCTGCACAACAGCCGCAAACGTAGTCAGGTGCCCCGCCGTGGCCTGTAATATGGGTTGCTCACCCTCCCTCAGGGGGCGCACCCCTATCGTCACACGCTTCGGTTCCTTCAGCTTTACAACAGAGAACAAATCCATCTCTGCGACAAACAAAAGACAAGCGACAAAAGAACAAAGTTAGTTATTCAAAGGATTGAAAGCAAAACACTTACGTTATAGATGCAGTAAAAGGATGAGCACCCACCCTGGCTGTCCTCATCAAGAAAGGTTGGAACCTTGTTCGCACCATCAAAATAATTTTGGCTTAGCCCCATATGCACCAAGAACTCCTCAGGATAGGAGTTAATGGGAATGCGGTTAGCATCAATTATGTCCGCATCCGCAGCACTGTAACAACCAGGGATAGGACGCTCATCCCTCGGTAGCGACCTTTGAGTATAGAACTCAAAGCGCGGCGGAAATACCACATCATCTACCCAAAAGAAATACTCTCTCCAATTCCGTAGAGAATCTACCTTCTCCTCATAACATTGGAGGCGCCCTGCGCGCTTGGCAAACGAAACCCATCCGTGCGACCACGTTGTGTGGTAAAACGCACGAAAAAGGTCAACCGTCGGATTGATAGCCAATAACCGACAGTTTATCTCAAAGTTTGATACCTTAGCCGCACCTATATAGTGCAACTGTGAGATATGGAGTTGGTAATGATTGAGCACGTTGCTCAAAAAGACAGAAATGGGCACGCGATGATTCGCGTAATTAAAAAAGCGTGTATACAAGCCAATTTTCCCATCGGGGAAATCAGCAATGCACGCATCCACGTCTGGTGCTTCAGGGTGGACGTCGAGAGGAATGAAGAAGTCAGAGGAAAACTGACGTACATCATCCTCATCCAACCTAGAGCAAAAGTCGTGTAATTGAGCAACCATTTTATAAATAAGGGTTGGTAAAATATTGTGCACGCGCAGTTACCTAACGTAAACAGAGGATCGAGGAGAAACAAAGCTTTCGAAAAATTTGAAAATGGTGAAAAAACGTTTTAACTGTGTGAAACACAGTAAAATGGGGGCGGTGTTTTATATAGGAGACTAAGAAACCCTAAATGGGATGCCACGTGGAATCCACTCACAAACGTGTGGCTGGGAGGTGAAGAGTACAAGCACTTTTCCCCTTTTCCCGAGACACACGTGGATAGCTCCCCCGTTTCTCGAGGCACACTTTGTGATATTTGGGACTAGGTTCATTGTTCCTATCATTTGGGTGGGAAATATTTAATTTCTTCCCGCCACGCTTGTCGCTCGTTCCTTTAGTCTAGTATCCGCGACTACGTGCCGCGCACACTAGACTGGGGGGACATGATGACGTATAGCCTATAGTTGGGCCACGAGCCCAAATTATAGACATTACTAGGCCCAAACCCACCACGAGTGGGTTACCATGACAAATGACTTGGGCCATTAATACCAACGGCTTGGGCTCACGAAGCCCAAAGCCCAACCGATACGCATAATTAAGGGATAAGGATCTTCTATTCACGGATAGATACCCTTACCTAAGATAAGCACCACGAGTGCGAAGAGTAAGGAGCAAGATACCTACACGGTTTCTGCGCCCTATATATAGAATTACATATTCTCATTGAAAGGTACGATTTACACAATCCCTAACTCTTCTACAAACCCTAAAACCGATTACTTACTCTCACGCCGGAGTCTAATCGTGAGAGACAATCCCACGATAAGCCTAACGGTGTTGTTGCTTTCTTAGTGCGCAGGTTTCACAAGCACTAAATTTTTAATTGGTACGAGAGCAGGAGTCCAAACAAGGTAAGCCCAACTTTTGTATCAACAATTCTTTTATTAGTTCTTGTGAAAGAAGATGAATGTGCAAAGGAATGGAATGAGTGAGAGTTGACTCACTTCAAGATCTATCCTTGTTTTGATTATGTGCACTAACCCTTTGATATACACATATTTAGTCGGTTAGTCCCATAATATTACTTTCCTTTCTTATACATTATATTTTATCCTTATTTCATTTTCCTAATTATAATGCAATAGTAATTTCCAATATTTAATCGATAACAAATGATTATTAATTGGACTTAAGGTAAGATGTGTGTGTCGCGCTAACGTTGGCATGTCGGTATGTTCCCTGCTTTATAAGTCGACATTAGGTTAATGATCGATATGTACGATGACGATGAAAGGTTTTAATCATGTTAACCTTATAAATTAAATATATACGGAGTGGTACCTTATTGATTTATAGAAATTGAAAGATCTGAGATAATTGAGTGATAGCAAAAGAAGAAAAAAGCTATATCCTGATCATGGATGTGTTGGATATCTGGAATACATAGGAACAAAATAATGCATTCGGATTGATATAGAAGACCAAAAAAAAAAAGGAAAAAAATTTGAAAACAAACAAACTCAGTAACTACAACTTGAAAACTTTTTTGTTGCAGTATATCAATATTAAAAAGTTTGAGAATGATGGTGACTTTTTGCAAGAATATTAACGTAAATTTGAAGTTTTGCGAGGTCGACGTATACGGAATTCTCTCTCTTTTATAAAAGAATACAAGGAATATGAGTAACTAAGGATATTTTGTAAGCTATAACTAGTTATAATACCCGCGCACGCACGTTTTTTTTTTTTTTTTTAATGATATATTTTTATTTCTTAAAAAACAAATAATTTAATCTTTTTTTTATTTGATTTATGATTTTTAGTTATATTTGTTTATTATTAAAGATAATCATTTAAAAATTTTAATTCTGTTGTTAGTTACATCTTATATATATTTATCTTATTTATATTTTTTTTGTATTTATCTTCTACTTGTGTAGTATATCAACAAAACAAATTTTTAAAATTTTAAATTAAAAAATAATAATTAAAATATTACCTAATATGGAAATATTTTTTTTTCTAAAATACGAAAGTACCCACTAGGGATTTTGTTTTATTATATAAAAGATTCTTTGTAAGCCCGAGCAAGTTGCAACGGGTTTACGAAGGCTTATTGTTAGTCAAATTAGTTAAATATCTTTTAAATTATATTAGATTATCACGTAAAAGCTAAGAATAAATCTGAATCTAATTTAAATATATATTTATGCGATTTTACATTAAATAGGGTTCAACTCTAACTCATTCGTCAAACAACCCAATATAAGCCCCAACTTCCGACATATAATATAGGGCAAATAACCTATTAATGTACTATACTTGTTACAAATGTTATTTCCGTGTAATGAACAAATTTTTTTCCTTATATAGGTACTGAAATTTCATTTTTTTTTGATTTTTTGAGGTACTTTGTGACATTTTTGCCCTTGAATTTTTAATAATTTGAAGGGTAAATATAACACCCCCATTTTAGGATCGCAGCGGAAAGGGACATGGGGTGCTATACATCAATCACATTGTACAAATATAGTAAACAACTTTGAAACAAAGTCGTTGTTAATAAAAGTTCCTACTTCACATTCGATAATTATCAGAGTCAACAAAGGTCCCAAAAGGTTTTTACATAGTACAAAGTTACATAAGTTTGAAAATTTTGAACATTATCGAATGGAAAGTTTTTATTTAAACATGGGCCATCAAGTAGATATCCATTTTTTTGCGCCGCCCATCCAAGCTGAAAGTCACTTACGGACCTGAGATAAACATGCTAAAAAGTCAACATAAAGTTGAGTGAATTCATAGAGTTTAATAAGTAATAAGTTGAATACAAGCATTATTTATCGGGCGACAAGTATTGCAATTACATGTCGGTTTATCTGATTATAGTATTGAGAATTATGAAACCGAAACCTTAACCATGATTTTGTGCCCCTAGGTAAAAATTGCTAGTTTACCCTAAACTCTCAAGATTATGTGACCGTACCCAGTCAAGGCCGGCCACGCCTAATATGCATATCCATAATAATAGCGTTTCCTTACGGAATTAACGGTTCATAGTGGGGACTTAATTGGCAAGAAGCATTCAATCACTATAATCACGTAATCGGGTCCAGCATACCAAAAACTACTTGTATTCAGTTTGTAAAAACTAGCATGTATCCCCCTCGCGAGGTTTATATAACATTTAAGTAAGTAAAGGCGAGGCTATGAACTCACCGAGAGCAAAGAAAATAGCAATGAACAAGCAAGTGAAGGAATAGCCGCAAAAGCTCTACGATGAACCTAATTAATATACGTTGTCTTAGTTTATGAAAATAGATATCGATGTACTTTTGGTTACATACAGATTATGATCTTACTTAAGTTTGGTACAATACTCCTAGATACATCACAAGGTTTAGTTAAATTACCTACAAATTATCCAAAAATATACTCTTCCATTTATATAAGTATGAAACTTACATTTGACCCCAAGTTCAATTATAATGTAAAAGTTCAAATTAATTCTAAGGTTCAAATTTAGTCCATGGGTCAAGTTTTTGGTCAAAAAGGTTCACTTTAAGCCTAAGGGTTCAAAATATATTAGGGAGTTCAAAATGTTTTAAAGGTCCAACATTATAAAGTGTAAAACACTTTATACTCATTTTATACCTAGTGCTGTTAGAATTTTAATAACTTGTCTATGTTTAGAAAAATCACCACTTGCAAACCGTAAGTCCACAAGTCTCGTTCTTTATATCCCCGGAAAGGTCTACTTCTGTACTAACGAGATTTGTGGGTCCCACTTGGCCAAAAATTACATAACCTTAGTAAAACAGTCCATTTACCCAAACAATCAATCCATTCAGCTTTCAAATTTTCAATGATCTCACGAAAAATGCGATATCTAGAGTTTTACTAACCCGATTTGTTCCCCGTTTTCGGACACGTTTAAGTTAAGATGTCCTCTAAAACTTTTATTCTTTGAGTAACAGAGGGTTATATACAAAAAAAAAAATGACTTTTTCACGTTTCAAAACTGTTGCTCAGATTGTGACTAGTTTCACCAAAATAATTTTAGTTTAATCATCGTAAGGAGTTATTCGACGAAATACCCGTCAAAATGACCACAAGACTTAGGGCTACAACTATATATTTTTAGTTTATGTCCATTGTCTACTGATTAGAGCAGTTTAATACGTTTATACACGGATCCAAAAAATTACAGTTTCATGTTTAGCCTTTCTATGGTTTTAAGGTTTTCTAACTTAAGTACCAAGCTTAACTAAGCATTATAACTTATATAATGTTCAAATACATCAAGATAGTGAATAAATGGAAGTATGAAAAGATGAAAAATATAATTTGAAGCTTACAAGTGGAGTGATGAGGTTTAATGGTAACAAGGTTTCCTAATACTTCCTAGTTTTTATTTCAAAACTACAACAAGAAGTAAACTAGGTTTTTATAAACTTGATAAATCTTGATCTCCTCCTCTTGTTGTTGTGTTTTGCCGTCCACCCCAAAAGAGAGAAAAGGGAGAAAGATAGCTAGTTTGTAATTTATAAAATGAACTCAATACCCTTGTTTTGATATTTATTATTTCTTAGACAAACAAAGTACTAGTAATAAATGAGATAAGTAATATTTTCAATGTTGTAAGGTGATTGAAATGGGGGGGCGTGGGTTTGGTGATGGAGTGTATGAGTGTGTAAGTAAAATTTTGACTTTAGGTGTTATTTAGGTAGATTTTGGCTAGTATAATGTGTTATCGGGTACCGAGCTTGCTAGAAATAAAATTTAACTGTACTAAATAAAGTGTAAAACTTGTGAACATATTAAAACTTGTTTTCATGATGAATTTTTGAAATATAGATGAGTGATGAGATTATCGGAGGATTTATTTGAGGTTAAAACGTGAAACGCGAATTTAAACCGCGCGATAAAAATGAAAAGTGGTTGTAAAAATGAAATAAAATGGATTGTGACTTTAAAATAGGATTGAAATAAAACAATAGTGCATAGAAAACGTAGACTGAGCATAGTCTAGTCGCGATAGAATTTATTTAAACGTACGCGGATATCTTCCGATGAAGTTAATTATAAATAAAATAAGATAGTTGAATAATAACTATTAAATAAATGACATGAATTTTTAGAAATGTCACAGTAAAAACGTCACAAAGTACCTCAAAAAATCTAAAAAATGGAAGTTCATGACCCATATAAGGAAAAAAATTATTTAATATACGGAAGTAACATTTGTAGCAAGTATAATGATTTTTAAAAGAATTTGCCTTATATTCTTATAGGGTGAGGATAGCCGGACCCCCTTGTAGGGAGGGTTTGTGGAAGACAGTGTTGTCGCCGCTTGTACTGTCTGCTTTAATACTTGTACATTTTGAGACATCCCATTCTTAATATAAGCTCCAACTCCAACCGGCAAACATACCTTTACGCTCAGTTCTCGAGTTTTAAGTGAAAGGAAATGGAAAAGAATTGGAAAGAGAAAAGAAATGGAAAAGGAAAGTAAGTGTAGTTGTTATGTTCTTGAGATAGAGGAAAGGAAAAGGAAAGTAATAATAATCATGTTCTTGAGTGAGAGGAAAAGGAAAATAACTTGGTGAAATTACATATATGCCCTTTAGTTGTTAATGTAAAATGTTTTAAAAAGGGTATATTAGTCTTTACACAATAAAAACTTCCCTTTCCTCCCAAAAGTGGGAGGAAGATTTAGTTACTAAATCTTCCTCCCTATTTCCTTTCCCTTTCCAATTCTTTCCTTAAAAAAAACTCGAGAACACAAAAAACTGTCAATTTCCTTCCCTTTCCAATTCCTTTCCAACTCGAGAACTGAGTGTTAGCGTCACATGCATATAAAGTCAAATAAAAAATAGTAGTAGTAATAAAATTACCTTCGTCATCATGACTTGTTCATTTTACCTATTTATGTTTCACTTTCTCTTTGTCAAATGATTATGATAATTACCTAAATGACCAGCCTCCTAAAATAATCATCATTAACACTAATGAAAGTGTAATAGAACTATATTAATATTATTTTTATCTAAAGGAAATGCACCAAACAACTTGTTAAAACCTGTCAAACACGCTTCTTTCTTTATATACTCTCTCTCACTTTCATCCACAACTCTCTCTTGTGTGTCTTTGTGAATATCACATATATGGCAACTACTACCACCTTTTTCCACACTAGACCGGGTCAAGTAGAGCCAAGCGTTCGATCTACATCGAACCATGGGTGTGCAAAGCTTGATGGGGTGGCTATGTGGCTCGTGAATGGTGTTGCTAATGCATTTTTCGCGTCCTTACAAAGATGTTCATGTATTCGTATAGCCACCGTGGATGATCATGATGATCTTAACGACTTGCCACTAATCTTTAACGATGGAAATCTGCGAAACGATCATGGAAATGATGCTGTGGCTTCGAGTGGTTGCTATAGTAGCAGCTGAAGGAAAAGAAACAAAGGAAAGAAAGGCATGAGTACTTTTGCTGAAGATTAATATAATGAATCAAGTAAAGATTATATTAAAAATAAGGTTTATTTCATGTGTAATTCTCTTGGTAAGTTGAGATCATCTTGAAATACGATGGTTTTTTGAATCTAGCTTTTTTGGAAATACCAAAGAAAAGTGGCAAAGGCTACAACAAATGTGAGCTGTGTTTTTGTTCATCATGGAAATGTTTATTGATCATGTGATATAACTAAATATTCCGTTCTAGCTCTTTTCAATTGTATCATCTAAATTTATTAAATATGCATTATTGCATAGATATCATCAGTATGATCGATGCACTATAATGTTTTAAATCGTATATTCACTTCTAACTTTGCAATGAAATTGATATCATAATAGAAGCATGCATCTATTTTGTAGTCCGTATAGGAAAAAAACAACAGCTCGTGCGTATAGTAACTTAATTATGATACTCATTACTTAAGGTTGAAGAGTTCTTCCTTCGTCAACCTATTTAACATAATGCTAACTAGGTTTGTTTGCGTGGCCGAGCACTGTTTTTGAAGTTTGGGCGGGTTTCATCTCATTGTCAAGGTTGTGTGACCGGATACTCATCAGTTTTCATGCTTTCATGCAATCAGGTTATGGGCGTACATGTATTATTTAACTACATAATGCTAACTACTCGAGTGTAAAATATATGAACTAGGCTATATGAATGATTCATACATATGTAATCATACATGCGGGTATGTATAATATAGTTTTGACTTAGTACGGAGCACCAAACTAGTTGCAAAATCAATATAGTAGCTAAAAAAATTGTAGTTGTACATGTGCAAACATTATTAGTTTTCATCATAATTGTGAACCAACTTACAAGTTGCAACAAAGGTTGTTGACTTAATGACTTGTCGTTTTTTGTTTAAAAATAATATTTTTCTGCTGGAGTTTGGCTATTTCTTAGGGTGCGTTTGGTTTGCGGATGAGTTTAGAATCGGATCTAGGTTTAGGAATGGTTTGATAGAAATTAAGAAGAGAAAAAATAATAAATAATTAAAAGTTTATATAATTTAAAAATTAACAATGAATTTAAAATTGTTATTTGAAAAAAATATGAGAGAGATAAGATGTCATTTGTGGCCGAAAATGTAAGATAGCTCAATTTATCATAGATTCATTCAAATCTCACCCTTAGAGCAAATGGTAAGTTGCCCTTCCCCTGCATTAAAACTTAACGCACCCTCATTTTGACTGCGTTATACCTTACCGGATATGAAAGGCAAGACATGGTTAACGTGGTGAGTTAAGGTTTTAACGCAGCGTCAAGCTGCGTTCTATTAAAAAAAAATACACTTTTGGCCCTTGTAATATTAGTTACTTTTTTGAATTCCAAAATGCAAAATTAACAAAACAATACGAATACATAGAGCATGCAACGATAGCCATGAAGCTTTTATATAGACTGGTAATTTTCGATGAAATCTGACTTCTCCTCCCACACCTGCAACACTTGTTCCCTAACCATCTTCAAGGCGACATGAAGTTGCAGATCTGTTTCATCGTTTCTTATTAGAGTTTATAGACCGACTGTGATAGTTGGATGGTCTTGAGGCATCGCACGCAATCTTTCGATCTCTGGAGCACGATCATGCTTCTGTAGCATGATTTGAGTTATCTCACCTAGCAAATTGTTAATCAGTCTGAGCTCTTTTTCTTGTTCATTGCGTAATCGAGCAAGAATTGTTCTTTGTACCTCAGTTGGTTCGTTAGCCATAGTGTTTGTGTGAATTTTAGTAATAATTGTGTGACAATACGAAGTTGAGTAAAGATGGCATTTATAGGGTAAACTAGCCGTTAGAGGATTTTTTTTGGAGAAACTAGCCGTTAAGCCTTTTATTCAAATTCAAACTTAAAGTACATTACTGAAGTACAAACACAAACGATACGGAAATACAAACACAAACGATACGGAAATATAAAAGCCGTTACTCCCTATATTTGTTCCATATGGGGTTGTTTCTCAAAATGAACCACACGTTAAGATATTTGAAGCCTTACCCACCAAAGCGTTCTCTGAAAATGTTCATTGTAGTGTGAAGACGATCATTGAACTCGTCAGTACGCTGCACGCTCAAGTAAATATCATTGAATTTTTGACATTCACATGAAAGTCTTGCCCACTTAGCTGTTATCTGGTTTATGTTACGAAACGGGCCATCAGATTGGTTGTTGAACCTTTCTGTAACCTCACTCCAAAAATCGGATTCGCTATGAAATTCGTGAACGATTAGCCACATGTCGGCTAGCAAGTTTACTTCTTCAACAGACCAACGATTAGCCATTATAAAATTGTTTAGAAAGTGAAGTGTATGCAAAATAGTAGTTATGGTATTTAATATATAGGGGTATTTAGAAATTCAAATTTCAAAAACTGAGCGGGTATGTGTAAATTTCGAATTCAAAAAATGGGCAGTTAAACCTTTAAAATTCAAATAAAAAAAAAAAAAAAAAAAAAAAAAAAAAAAAAAAAAACGTGTGGTATAAACTTTAAAATTCAAATTCAAAAAAAGCTGACAAACGTTTAAAATTCAAATTTAAAAAAAAAAAAAAAAAAAAAAAAAAAAAAAAAAAGCAGTATATATTTAAAATTCAAATTCACAACACACGGTCCTATAAATATCCATTCTCAGATGCTCACTTTACACCCACAATTCACACACAAATCATACATAATTCACAAACAATTCATACAAAACAATGTCACACAACACATCACCAGATAATGAATCGGTTTACAACACACCACCGGAAGATCTTTTCCCCGTATTCCCATACGACAATCAACCACAAAACAATCCACCACAAGATCTGTTTCCCGTATTCCCATACGACACTCCACCACAAAACACTCCACTTGAAGTTCTTGATTATCGTAGTTTAATTTAGATGTTTTATGTTTAATTATCATAGTTTAATTAAGATGTTTTATGTTTAAGTATCGTAGTTAATATAATTTGTATTTAAGTATACTAGTTAATGTAATTTGTGTTTTATAAATGTTTATGTTAGTTTTAAATGAAGTATTTGTTAAAATTTGGGATTGAAATTGAAAATAATTGAGGTGGATGTGAGTTAAGGTGAGTTATAGGTGAGTTATGCTACCATGATGGAAAATGATGAGTTAAGGTTAAAAGGTAAAAGCTGATGTGACGCTGACGTGGCAGTGAGTTAAGTTTTAACCTGCAGGCAACTTACCACATGCTCTAATGCAGTGGAATGGATCTATGAATCAAAAACATTACTTTATTCCCTTATTATAGTACTTTAAGTTCAAACTATCACTCCATTCTATAAGGGCAAAAGGTGGCAACCAAACTGCCCCTTTGCTATTTTTTAAGAAAGCTCATTGAAAATTCAATGCTTCTTTCAGAAGAGGTGACCGGTGAGCTGTGAGTTGTGGCAACTGCTCATAGCTACTACTCACAACTCACTACTCACAGCTTACTGCTACTGCTCACTACTTTCGTCTGTTTTCTTACGTTTTCGTTCGTTTTCTTTTGTTTTCGTCTATTTTTCATACATTTTCGTCCGTTTTCAGACGTGCTTTTACGCTTACATACGTTTTCGTCCGTTTTCTTACGTTTTAGTCCGTTTTCTTACATTTTCGTCTGTTTTCTTACGTTTTCACCAATTTTCGTCCATTTTCATACTTTTCATCCGTATTCTCACGTTTCCGTTCGTTTTCATCAGTTTTCTTTCATTTTCGTTCATTTTTCATATGTTTGCGCCCGTTTTCATACGTGTTTTTACGCTTTCATACATTTTCATCTGATTTCATATGTTTTTTGCCATTTTCAGACGTTTTCATACGTTTTTGAAATATCACAAATGATATTCTAAATATCACAAGTGATTTTCTGAATAGCACAAGTGATTTTCAACTGATGTTTTGTAACATGAAAATCACAAGTGATAAATATTCAGAAAATCACAAGTGATAGATATTCAGAATATCACAAGTGATATTTAGAAAATCACAAGTGATATTCTGAATATCACTTGCAATATTCATAAACGTATGAAAACAAACGAAACCGTAAGAAAATGAACGAATACGTATGAAAACAGACGAAAACGTAAGAAAATCACAAGTGATATTCAGAATATCACAAGCGCTATTCAGAAAATCACAAGCGATATTCAGAAAATCACAAATGATATTTTGAATATCACTTGTGATACTTAAAACGTATGAAAATAGATGAAAACGTAAGAAAATGGACGAAAACATAAGAAAACGGATGAATGCTTATGAAAACGGACAAAAGGGTATGAAAGCATAAAAACACGTCTAAAATTGGACGAAAACGTATGAAAAATGGACGAAATCGAAAGAAAACGGATGAAAATGTATGTAAACGAACGAAAACCTAAGAAAACGGACGAAAACGTATGAAAACGGTCGAAAATAGGCGAAAATATAAGAAAACAGATGAAAATGTAAGAAAACTTACGAAAACGTAAGAAAACGGACGAAAACGTATGAAATCTTAAAAACACGTCTGAAAACCTACGAAAACATATGAAAAATGGATGAAAGCGAATTAAAACGGACGAAAACGTATGAAAACGAACAAAAACGTATGAAAACGGACGAAAACGTATGAAAATGGGAGAAAACGTAAGAAGACAGACGAAAACGTATGAAAACGGACGTAAACGGGTCAAAACGTAAGAAAACGGACAAAAACGTATGAAAGCGAAAATAATATATATAAAGGAAAGAAAAAAAAATAGTAAATAACAATAATAATAATAATAATAATAATAATAATAATAAATAACATGACTTATGTTTACATATTAAATCTCTAGGATATATATATCCCATTAATTCTAATACCCTCTCCCGTCTTTTTTATTATTTTATTTTTATAATTTTGTTTTTATTGTAAAACTACGAAACATAAAGTATAGAATAAAGAATATAAAATTTGACAAAAATACGAAACATAAACTGACATAAAAACAAAAAAAAATACAAAAAGAAATTGATAAAAAAAAAGTGTCTTACACTATTAATAGAATTAATAGAGAGTAAAATATGAGCCAGAAAAGATAAAGTCAAACCATAGAATATGTATTAATAATACCCATAAGTCATACGTGTGCTTACAGCTTTTGCTTTGTAAATACAGTGAAAAGCATAGTAAGTAGAACGGTCATTAAACGGGTATGAAGGGATCATGCTTTACTTTATTCAAACAAATTAAAGCCAGCAACTTTTTGCATGCTTGTGTATGATTTTGTCCTGGGTTATCATGTTGTTTGCTTATTTTACTCCCTTCTTTCACCTTTAAAAATCACTAATTATTATAGGATCCAAAGAAAGATTGCAAACGATGCTTCTTGCATATATTATTAGCCCATTGGAAATAAATTTATTGCCAATTTGACTAAACCATTTAATAATGTAAATTTGATATAATTTGATGTAAGCTTAATTTGTTGCAACCAAGTATTCAAGATCGGGATCGTATTCATAATCGTATTTGTTTTTGCAATATCGAGATCATAAGATCGGATCAAAATCCTAGGATCCTACTATAATGTGATTTTTTTTTATAGTCTTTATAATGTTATTCAAATCTACAAATTATTGTATATCATAAACACAAAAATATATAAATATTTCACGCAAATGTTGTCTTAAATTATGAATGTAGAATGTTTAAAAAGATTAACATGTTTTTTCAGTTTTATAAAACAAACTCCATAACTTTTTAGTTTTTTAATTAAGAGTTCAAGAAAAATAAGATCAGATCAGATTAGATTTTAAGATCGTAAGATCAGTATCAGGATTTTATAAGATCTTAATCTTGCTAAAATCCACGTAAGATCATTTTTGCTATGTAATATTATAAAATCATAAAATCTAAAATTCGATCTTAATAATCATGATTGCATTACATTCAAATTGGATTTAATGGATAACTTAGGATAAGGATGTCTAAGTGGCATGCATTATGCAATTTATGTATCCATTAAATCTACAAATTATTGTATATCATAAACACAAAAATATATAAATATTTCACGCAAATGTTGTCTTAAATTATGAATGTAGAATGTTTAAAAAGATTAACATGTTTTTTCAGTTTTATAAAACAAACTCCATAACTTTTTAGTTTTTTAATTAAGAGTTCGAGAAAAGTAAGATCAGATCAGATTAGATTTTAAGATCGTATGATCAGTATCAGAATTTTATAAGATCTTAATCTTGCTAAAATCCACGTAAGATCATTTTTGCTATGTAATATTGTAAAATCGTAAAATCTAAAATTAGATCTTAATAATCATGATTGCATTCAAATTGGATTTAATGGATAACTTAGGATAAGGATGTCTAAGTGGCATGCATTATGCAATTTATGTAGCCATTGCCATTATATATAAATGAACTTCTTTTGGACCAACATGATAAAAGTATCAATCTATCACTCTATCAGTCCAATCTTTATGATCTCACTCTTGTAATTAGCTATCAATACCTCAACTTTGTGTCTATCTCTATATTCTTTCTTTTCACTAATCATTTACTCCTATTTGTGACCACCTAACACTAAAAGTTGCAATTGATCAATACAATCAGAATGTTTCATTAAAATAGTCGTACACAGAGATATCCAATATGCATCGATTGATAGTGACTAGAGGTGCCAAATTGTGTCTAAAATGAAAAAAAAAAAAAAAAAAAAAAAAAAAAAAAAATGAGCTAATTTTGGTTACTCCCTACAAAAGGCTGGAGGTCCTTTTCTACCTTAGGTAGAACCGGAAGCAGCCTCTCTACCTTGGGTAGGGATAAGGCTGTCTACATCTCAACATCCCCCATACACCGTGAAAGACGGTATTGGGACCCATAACCCGTGGAAGACGGTATTGGGAGTTACTTTACTTTTACTTTTATTTAGCCCATTGAAAAGGTAAATGGATACTAACGGTCACATATTTTCTCTTAATTAGAGAAAATTATAATTGTTTTTAAAGAAAATATATATATATATATATATATATATATATATATATATATATATATATATATATATATATATATATATATATATATAAATATAAATAAAGTATAACATTTAAGGAATTTATTTCGTCATTTTTAGTTTTATATAAAGCGATTTGTATAATACGTGCTCGTTTGGCACGTGCCCGTTTGACCCATACCCGTTCTAGCCCGTACTCGTGCCCGTCCGGCTCGCCCGTTTTACCACCTCTAGTGACCGTCATGTCTTTCTCGCAATCTTATTTTTAAAACTACACACTTCGTCACATGCGTGATCTTATTACACGAACACTTAGAATGAGGACATCAAAGATATTTTTTTCTTCACTAACATGTGGTATTTGATTTCTAACCAATTATTAGTAGAAGTCCTTAGTTATGAGCTGTCACAAACACTCAATAAAAGAACGAAAAACAAACACGTAGATATATGGAATCCCATAAACATAGTTCGATAATAAAATACACAATGCCATAATGGCAAGTATTGACTTGAGTTGATGACCTCCTAACCCACGTTGAGGGGCCAAACACCATAAACATAAACCCTGATGAGTTTCTGATTCTGGTGCAGATTCTTAGTGATTAAGCAAGCCCCATAAAGTATCCGTATCTAAATACCACTTTATACACTCTCGGAGGGGTGTGTAATAAGTGCCGTCACAAGGCCTCCACTTAAAAATGCTACATTTTTATTAATTTTGTTTATAAATTCGTATAATATTAAATATGAGGAAAATTTAATTGCATACCCTTATTTTTGTACATACCAATGGATAAATCCTCACCCTCCATCCTTTTTGATCTAATGGTCTAGATTAACCTAAGATTTAATATGCTTAACATTAATATTCCCAACTATATAAAGCCCTTTTTTTTTCTTTTTTTTTTCGTTTTATTTTTTACACACACTTCGTGTGTGTTTTCTCTGCTCTCATTCCTTCCATTCATGAATCAGTTATATTACCATTCCGATCATCATCACCATCACTATTTCGATCACCATCACTGTTCCGATCATCATCTCATCATCACCATCAATGTTCCGATCACCACTCCGATTACCATCACTGTTCCGATCGACAGTTACCGTGTCTTTCATCATCACCGTTCCGATCACCATCACCAGCACCATTCCGATCACCATCACCGTTCCGATCATTATCATCATTTTTTATGGCTTCTTTTGATCTGAAATAAGTGTTTGTTTCAAAAGCAGATTTGATTGATATTGTTGCGGTTGATAATTTTGTTGAATCAGTTGATAATTATGTGAATCAAGTTGTTAACATTTCTTCTTATCAAGCTGCACACCAAGTGTTTGATGAAATGTGTAAGTAAAAAATATTTGATAATTTTGTTACCTGCTTTTGTAATTTTGCTTATTAATTAAGGTGTTAGTTGAATTTATGTTTTTAACTGCATTTGAATGCTATTTTTGTGTCAAATTGTGGTTTTGAATCTGCTCTGTAGCATACGTTTAGTATCACCAGTGATATTTGAAGTTGATGATTATAAGCTGGTTTAGTATCACCAGTGATATATGTTTAGTATCACCAGTGATAATTGTTAGTCTATTTATTTATAAGTTGTTTATGTTAAGATGTTTAATTTTTTTATATAATATTTTTGACATTTTGATGAGGATGAAAATATAAGTTTGTGGTGATAAGCTGTGAGTATAAGTTACTGATAAGTTATTAATTATAGTGTAATATTGCTTATTATTTATGAATTAAGGTGTAGCCTACAGTGTTTTGAAGTCTTTTCTGTGGTGCTCTATTTAAATGCTTGCACGGCTACCAAAAAAGCTTATGGAGTTCTTAGCATTTTTCGTGTTGTTTCTGAGTTTAATGTTGAGTATGTAATGAAGATCATTATTGGATTTTATATGTTTGATATATGTGTAGTATCACCAGTGATATGCTTGATATATGTGTAGTATCACCAGTGATATGCTTGATATATATGTAGTATCACCAGTGATATATTTGATAATCTGTTTCTTATTGTTGTAATTATTGATAAGCTGTCTATGATACTGGACTACTTTTGTAGACAACCTAAGAGAGCTAAAGTCAAAAGTTGAGACTGATTTGCCATGTCTTCCACCCCGAAAAGTTTGTGATATTGTTCAAGATTTTATGGGTATAAAGAATCCTCCTAAAGGACATAAGAATGACCGTATTAAGGGTGGATGTGGGAAAGCTATCGAGAAAAGTAAGAACCAAAAGAAGGGTTGTAATATTTGTAGTTTAATTGATCATAATAGACATACTTGTCCAAACAAGGGAAAAGTTTCAAATGTCAATTGGGCAGTGGTGTAGTTGAAAGTGGAGGGTTTTCTCAGTCGCTACAATTGAAGTATTAGTTTGTTGATTGATTTTTTTTTTTTTTTTTTACTGAATTGTTAGGTTTATTTAATAGCATTGCTAAATTTATCTTGGACTTGTATATCATTTGTGATACTATTATTTTTTTTATTTATTTATTTTTTCTCTGGATTGTTAGGTTTACTCAATAGCACTAGTAAAATAAAGCTTAACAAGTAAACAAAAAAACCTATAAAATATACAAAATTTCACAAGTGATAATACAAATATCACTAGTGATGCACATATACAGTTCAACTTCAAATATCACTGGTGATATTACATGTATGACACTTTTCACTTTTCATATTACCATATTAAACTAAATATCACTCAAAACTTTATCAAACAAATATTCACAAATCAAGATGGATTAAACAATTGCTCACTATGGCCCCTTTCTGTGAGTTTGAATATCTTGTGACAAATAACATGATTCAGTCAAATTAAATACGTACTATTGACTTCCTACTTGTCAACTATACACATTTATTTATAACCGTATAGATTAAAACATAACAACGCAACTGTTTTCATCAAATTGTTTTATTTACTTTGTTCTTCAACAATCGTCCTTTTCATTGGTTCATCAACCAACACCTTCATTTTATTCCCAGATGCTTTCGGAGGAACTTTTGATATCACATGTGATACCACATGTGATATCACAGGTGATATCAAGTGATATCACTGGTGATATCACAGGTGATATCATTGGTGATATCAAATGTGTGTCAGCTTTCTTCTATTTGTTGAATCAATTGTGGTGATGGAGGATTTTATGATATCACAAGTGTTTGAGCTTCTTCAATTTGGTTGTGAAGATGTTGTGCTTTTTTCAACGACAATTGCACTTGTTATTGACTCTTTTCGTTTGATGAGGTTGTTTTTTGCACAGGTCTCATTCAAATCTGCATCAAAATATTTTCATAATTTTTGTTAGTGTACGAATAGTTCATTTGATTTCAATATCATATGTCAAACAAATAACTATTTGTTTTCAAATAACAATAGATATGTCAACATTGTTTTCAAATACCACGGTAAAACCTTTTGAAACATGCACAATCATTAAACATACAAATCCACCACAAATCAAATAGAAGCATCACAACATATCTTTTGTTCTGTTAAACCTAACTTTTAATCTCTCATATTATCATATAAATCATCACAACATCACAAATTATCGAGAATTAACTAGTAAAACACATTAATAATGATTCTATAACAGTAAAAACTAAAGTATTCGTTGTTTTAGATGTCGATTGTTTCATTTTCTGTGTGCTTTATGTGATTTGCACGGTTAAGTCAAATACAAATATCACTAGTGATAATACACATATACTGTTCAACTTCAAATATCACTGGTGATACACACGTATACAGTTCAACTTCAAATATCACTGGTGATACTTTTCAGTCACACATTTCATCAAACACTTGGTGTGCATCCATGTATACAAAGTTTTTTTTACTCAGAAACTCAACCAAATGTAAACACTAAAAAACACAACTAATAAAACAACTAAATAATTAGTCAGAAGCATCATACCTTCATCCCGAGATTCAGTAGGTTCATTTTGAACCGGTTTTTTCGTGGATCTGTTTGTGCACTCGATGATTCTTCAATTTTTGTGTTTTATTGATGATTTGAACGATTAAAAAGTGGTTATTTTTTATTTGTTATGGTGGTTTTTGATGATGGTTAGAGAGAGAAAGTTGGTTTTTTATAATATCTGATGTATGTAAAGTGAGAGGTAGGGGGTGGGGTTGGTTGGGTAAGTTTGGTGAGTTGGCAAAAATGGTCCCTCCGTGTTTTTTATGTTTTTTTAAATGAAGGCTTCTGATTGGTCCATTGGTATGTGAGTATTTTTGAGTTTGCAAAATAAAACGCCTCTATTAAATATATATGAGCCATATAATTCAAGTTTATATGCAATTTTCTTTCCGAAAATCATAAGACGGCCATGTTCTTTGTGAGTGTAACTTTCTTTTGCGGTACATGTCTTAAAGCGATCTCACCTTACAAAGTTTACCTTTAGATCATATTTTAAAATTATAAAGCATGGACATTATCGATTCTAGTCAATAATTGCCTTGATAACATGTCAATCAAGCATATAGAATTAAGTATTGCTATGTTAGATTCGTACTTTTTGCTTGTGCGTGCACACATGTGACTGAGTAGCTACATACACACATTTTAAGTTATGGTAGCTTAAACGAATAAATAGGTTAATAGAAGACAAACATGATGCCAACTAAAGAGATTGCCAAAATTGTTGCGTAATACTATTGTAAAACAGGTGATAAAATCATTTTGAAGACCTGCAAAGCTTCTATGACTATTTATCCTGTAACCCTTGGCGATTGTACAATTACTCCAGTTAACCACAAGATATCACTACAAGTCAAGAGTTCATAAAAAATACATGTCTACGCTTTAGCAGCGAAAGAGGGTATCCTATTGAATTTCTCCATCCTCGCCAAGCTCTCCATCTTCAAGCTCCTCCTGACCATCAACATCACCATCACCATTTTTACTACGAGAATCTTTCTTGTGTTTCTTATGCTTGCTTTCGCTGTCAGATTCAGGTGAATATGTGTGCTGCACATTACAATGTAATATGTTAAACAAGTTATGAAGGCCTCTATATCATGTATAGATTGTATTAGATATGACAACTTAGCCTCAATTTCTAATTAATGAGATAAATTATGTGAAATTGGTAGAATTGATTCTTTAGCTATAAGAGGAACCGCTCAAATTGGTCAAATGATCTATTGTTTCACCCAAATATGTTTAGATTATTATCGAAACAATACTGTTTTTGTAATCATTATTAGCAAATTAAATATTGTAAAAAACCACTAAAAAGGAGGAAAGAATGCTTGTTAGTCAAACCTACGGTTCCCTGCCCTTTTTTCCCCAAACTAAAAATGACACCCGAACCCGTGTTCATCATATCTGGTAGATATGACATTGACGGTCAAGATATATCTAAAATTAAATGTACCTTTCTTGACTTTTTACGATCACTGCCATGACGACGAGACTTCTTAGAGTCATCCCTTTCATCCTTGTCAGAAGACACATCGTCTTGATGGCGCTTCCTATGTTTTCGGTCTTTATCTTTCTCTCTTTTTTTGTCCTCCTTGTGTTCCGAAACAGTATCTATATTCTCACTATCAGAATCATCCTTCTTCGATCGTTCTTTTTCTTTCTCTCTTTCCTTCCTTTCTTTCTCCTTCCTCTTCTCTTTTTCCTCCTTTCTAGCCTGTAAATTACCCAAACATTAGAGAATGAGAAAGTGCTCAAGACAAGTTCAAGTAAAATCAAAAAACAAAAATAGAAACAAAAAGTAGATCACTACCTTCTCCTCCTCCCGTTTCCGTTCCTTCTCCTTTGCCTTCTCCACCAGACGAGCAACATATTCCTCAAAGGCCTCACGAGCAATGCTCTCATCACTGATAGCTCTGATTACATGATAACGAATCAGACAATTTTTTAGGACATTGGTCTCAGATATCATGGGAATGTCCCATCAAATACAAGTGGAGGCAATTTCGACTCATTTACTAATGAACAGTAGAGTTCATTGTGGTTAATCTTTGACACGAAAAGTTAGCTACTAAAAAATGGGTCTAACGTATAGCATATTTTTACGGGGTGCCAAAAACACCGAGTATCAATTTATTGCAAGTTATTTCTGAAAGTAAATATTAGATGTCTTTGACCCAAAAAAAAATAGGGTCAATCTACCCATATATCCCCCCCCCCCTGCCACCTCTATCATATAATATACCTGTATTCGGAGCTTTCCTCAAAGAGTTTATGGCACTCCTCCCATGTAGAAGACGCAGTAATTTCCTAAAAACAAGCACCAAGGTAAGATACCTTCTATCGGACATGCAATATATTTACTTATTTGCATACCTTCATATCGTATAATAAGTCAGTGAAATCTTTAACAAGACGCTGACGCTTCTTAAGCTCCTTCTCCTCTTTCTCCTTTGCCCTCTCAATCAAGTCTTCAAACACAAGCTGGAAACAAGTATGATACTGTTTAAAGAACTCATTAAGTTAATGGAAAAACATGTGTTTCAACTTTCAAGTGCCTTTACCTGCAGATTAATTTCTGATAAAGATGAAATGATATCCTCCTCACTAGCAGCCTTAAAATCTTCGAATGTCCATGTTGGCAAAACAGCGACCTATACAGAGGTACATGAGAACAAAATGTGAATGATAAGCATCATATATTCATACTGTCTTTAACAAATAACATACGTGTCCTACCTTTTTCAATTTCAAAGCATCTTTTACACGAGATTTATCTTCATGGTACTGTCCAGTAAACCAAAAAGGAACATTTAGCATTAACATCATTAGGCATAACAACAGCAAAAACACTTGGAAATAAGACAAATTTGTAACACTTCGGGTCAAGAGAAACTGCTAGCAAATACCTTTCTCTCCAACTCCTCAACTACATCCTCAAATAGATCTTTTGGGGTTGAGCCAGAGGTATTCGTAGCAACAGCCTGATAAGCCACAGACTCCTTTACCTGTTAAATATACATGAACTCAGAACTAGCAGAAATACACTAGATCGTAAACTCAAAACATCCAAGTTAATATACTACCTTCGGACAGTAGTCACGCCATTGAGTTTTAGCATTGAGTGTACCAGAGACTACATGTTCATCCAACATCTTGCGGAACTCGTCACGGTTTTTGCGCTCCACCCTTTTTATACGTTCCTTCAAGAATTATAAAAGATGAATTTAATAACAATGAAAGTATACTCGACTACAATGGTAAAATTAAATAAATGAATTTATATGTTCCTTCAAGGATATAATGAAAAGATTTTAACAATCATAATTTTTAAGAGCACCTTTTTAATTTTCCTCTGTTCATCTTCTTCCTTCTCCAGGTCACGGATATATTCTTGGAAAATCTCTAAACGATCAAATTTTTCAAGGCGAGAACATCTTTCATCATCTTCCAACCGATCTTGAACTTTCCGCCACTGAGTATCCACCTGAATACAAGAAATTATGTAAGTATCATCCAGTAAATAAATTAAAATTAGAGACACACTGCTGACTCACCTTAATCAAGCCACAAGTTTCCAGAAATTGCCTGTATTCTAATCTGTATTGCCGTTGCTCTTCTTGAGCTTTTGCTCTCTCCTGAATTACAATGAGGAATGAGCACGATAATATATAAAGCAACTGCACGACTGTGCTGAGTCAAACTTACTTTCTTCTGTAGGTCAACGAGGTAGCTTTCGAAAAGATCTTCACGGTCAGAAGATCGATCAACAGCCTTATACCGTTCATCATCTTCAAACAGTGCAATCGCTTTGCTGAATAACAAACACATAATTGAAAATTTTATGAGTGAATCAAAATCACATACCTAACTAACATCAAAAAAATAATAATAACAATGAGAAGCTTACTTCCATCTCATGGATGATGTCAATTCCTTGGACTCCTGAAAGCACAATTGTTTCATTTAGACTACAAGGGTCCAGCACAAAAACATATTTGTTAATTATAACATACAAGATAATAGAACATACTTCCAACATCTTTGTAAACTCTTCTTTTGCTTTTCTCTGCTTCAAACGCCTTTCCTCGGCCTCCAACTTCTTTCTTTGCATTAGGTACTAGGATAACATATCACAAAGAAGGATCAGAAAAATATAGCGACCACTTAAAGATACGTTTATGCACAAGTGATACCAATCAAAGTTTTACCTCATTAAACGCCTGTTTCCGTTCACCTAGTGCCTTCAATGCGCCGTATCTTTTATCATTTATGATCACTCTCATTGCCTGATATGTGTATTCATCATAAATAACAAGCACTTATTAAATCAAAGCAAAGGTAGAGACTGCTAGCAACAATACCTGCTCCCAGTTCCAATCAGCCCTGACATTTGAATCCTCCAATAGAGATTTAAATGCAGCTTTTGCCTCCTGAAATAAAAGGATTAACAAAAATCAAAAAATGCAAAACTAGGAACTACTACATGAACATGCTTATAGATATATAATACAGTAGCATTTTACCTGCTTAGTCGCATATATAAAAGTTTCACCATCCACAGCTTTCTCTTCTGATGGTGTTGTGTTGACTTTTCCAGCAGCTGCCATGCCTTTCTTTGCTTCCTGCCACATCACCATCAAATCAAGTTTAAACAATTTCTCAGATAAAGAATAAAAGGACAGAAACGACGTCAACTAAGCAAACCTCGGTGTCCTGCACTGAGACTCCGCCTAAGGCTTCTGGAGTACCATGAGACGATTTTTCCATTTTGCCCCTAAATTATTACATCTTTCAGCATTTAACAAAACAACGAAAAATATCATTCATCATTCTAATAGGGATGTAAAGGATTACAATGGAGAAGAAAGCATGTTGGCAGAAACCATAGATGAACCACCAACTGCTGGAATAAGAGGGCTTGCTAAAGATGATGACTCAGATACCACACTAGGGGGAGCACTGCCAACCGGGATGACAGGTATAACTTCTACAGGGCTTGAAGAAACACCATTAGCTGAGCTGGCAGAAGCTGAAGGTTGATCAATTGCAGACGGGGTTAAAGTGGCTGGAGACTGAGTCCCTCTAGAAGCTTCTTTCTCAGCCTGCTCACGAGCCAGCTAAACACACAGAAAAAAAAAGATTAGAGCCGAACCAGTTTTATTCCCATGGAGAGTAAAGAACGGCAAGGTAATAAGCCATGACTAATACCTTCAATTCCTCAGGTATTGTCCATTTAGATTGCTTTGTATCCTTGTTGTAATAGTATCTGCAAAAGTATGAATATAGCAGATTAACAAATACAAATAAAATGTAACAACCCAGTTGGATATCAAGTTAAGAGCACGAATAGCGTACTTTTTACCCTCGGCGGTTGTGAACTCTTTCCAAACAGTAGATGCATCGGCCCTCTGACACAGTAAAAAAGAATGAGCACATTAATTTCATATGACCATGCTCATTAAGAAAAACAGGATATCTAATTGTCAAGTAAACAAGTAGTACTGCAACATCAGGTAAATTCACAAAATCCAAACGCAACCATGAGTTTGCAAATAAATAAAATATTGATTCTTGCAGAACGTGTTGGCCAAAAATGATTCTGAATTTACTTGGGAGAGCCGAGAATTTCTGGTAAAACTGATTAGGTAAAAGTAACATACATATCCATACCTAACTTCAATCACTGATTATCAAATTATGATTATTCGAGTCTCTATAATCAATACGAAAAGACATTCGAATATCCCCTCAACAATATAATCTATGAGACTTTTTTAATCCATGTCAAGTAACTATAGCATTAATAAATAACAAAATTATGTGGGCAATGGTCCTATACGTAGTACAAATGTAGAATCACAAGTTGTTTCATGCCTTGAATAAGCGAAAGCGTCCTCAATGTGAGGACATAGAGCACTATGCTTCAAATTTCCATGAAATCTACAAATAAGTGAAACATGCAAGGAAAAGGAAATACACAAATAACTCAAACTTTATCTGGCAACAATTTGAAGTCCCCAAGAAAGAGCAACTTGCAGACCAAATGAAGGCATCATTTGCTAGTAAAAAGAGACGTCTATATAAAATAACAACACTGTCAATTGCATGACTCACCTCCAGAGGTGTCATCAACTCCATAGGCTTCTCCCAGGAAGATTGCTTTGTTCTCTTGTTATAATAATATCTGCATAGAAATACAAAAACAAAGATTTGAACAATTGGCATGGTTAAGAACATTTATATATTATAAGAATGTATGTGAAACATTTACCTTCTCCCATCAGCAGCTGTAAACTCTTGCCAATCAGCTGCTGATGCCTCTTGACCCGTACTTGATGCCTGCTATAGGAACAAACAAAAGTATTTATGTTAGACGAATTAAAATTTCTAATAGGTTAGGTATCAAAGATTGATTAAGCCATTAGCATTTTTCTGATTCAGATCAAGCATATTGCTGCTTTACCATAACCCATCATAAATTGCAGGATCAGTGCAATCAGCAACTAGCTGAAAGGTCTCCTAACATACATAATATTAAGCAAGCAGCAAGCTACCTCATCCATCCAGTTACTTATTCTATCGCATACAACTTAATTTTTAACATAACTAGGCAAATGTTTAAACATCATGCTTAACTTATGTAGACAAATTCCTATCCACATATTGAAAATCCAAAAGCTGAAGCAAATAAAAATATGATCATTCATATATTGGCATGCATGCCCTCATGACTCATAAGATGGCAGTTACAACCACAAGGATATAGGTAAGAAGGTGGGCAATCCATTAGAAAGGTCTCAAGTTCAAGCCTAGGCATCAGGACATTGTGATTTATATCCCCCATCTTGGCTGTGAGACTGGCTGGGGCGAGCGCCCAAGAGTGACATGTACCCTTATTATTACTAGGAGTTCTAACAAACACAACACCAAAATGAACCTTGAATTTTGTGATAGCATTTGATGTTCGTGTTTTGTTAAACAACTTTTAACTTCAGCTAGGGTGGATTGCTTTTATCCTGCCAAAGTTAAGCTAGGAGTACAACTTTTAACTATGCTTAGCTGCAAGTGTTTACATGATTTGGCAAGAAAGGAACCAAAGAATATTTAGAGATGATTATAGAAGGTGGGAGGATGTATATGAAGTCATTGTGGAAAATGTTAGATTGAGACTAATGAGCTTGAAAGCTAAAATGTCTGGCAGTTTTAAAAGCTCAGGAAGACTGGAATGTGGGATTTAAAAAGACTACAAAAAGTTAAATGACTGATTAGAGTATGAAGGTGTAAGTATATCTGATGTGGATGGGGTATTGAAGGGTGGTTGGAAGTGATATGAAGGGTTATAGTATTTCCTCTATTGCCTTAAGGGGTGTTTGGGAATGTTGATAGCTAAGTATTTCTATGTGTTTAGGTTACTGTCCTTTTGTAACCATATCAGGCCATTCAATGTGCTAATACCTTGTAACTTGGAGTCTAAACTAGTGTGACTGTACTCATTGGTCCAACATATATGCTTGATTAGGTTGGCCTTGGGAGGAATCTGATCAAGGTATGTCTTGGACTGTGAGAGGTCTAATTCAGTTATGATGTACCATAAAGTAGGGTTAGCCTTTGTGAAGGGTAAATGGTCTTGGAGGGGAGTGTAAGTAGTATGGAATTGAGAGTGATGAAAGATGACACTTCATGGTCCATGCTTTACATTCCCACAGGAGGTAATGGTTGGTCATCATGGAGGGAGTGTGTTCCTATGCAACTGAAGCCTTTCTTTGAGAAGGAAATGTAGGTTGTATGGCAGAGCCCCCCATGGATGGGTTATGGGTGCCTAGTGATGCCATCCTCCATATCCACCTAGTCTACTGTGGTGGCAGGTTGAGTGGGCTTAGTGGATTGGAGTGATGGAAATGTAGCTAGATGGTAGGTGTAAATAAAGGTGAATTTGAAACAAGAGAATGGGTTTTTAGATGAATAGAACCTGCAGTTCTTGGTCTTTGTTTGTAGGTGTTATCAGATATAGTACTTAGGCTATGTTTGATAGCCTCTTAATAATACAATTCAGCACTCAACACTGAATCGGTCAAAGGTAGGACTGTTTGGTAGAAAAAAAAAGGTCCTGAGTGAGCCAGATGGGTTCTGAATGAGGCGCCTCCATGGGATTGCCCAGTGATTCAGCGGCTTGTATATTCTCCTACATACCTTTTTTTTTCACATGCGCACTCTCCTAACCACCTCACAAGTCTCTCGTTTTTTCACAGGGCATCAAAATGTAGGGGGGGGGGGGGGGGGGGCATCAAAATTTAAGTCGATGTTATACTCTGAGAGAAAAAAATAACGAGAAGTAAATATGAAGGTTTTAAAGGAGATGGTGGAGTTCTTGAGGAAGAAGAAGAATTGTTGAAGAGAGAAGGAAAACAATAAAAAAAAAAAAAAAGATGTATCAATTTGTTTTATTATAGAGTATTGTCTATTGTCAGGGTCACGTGTGTATATGTAAGGAAAAGCTATAGCTTTGAAAGATGGATCAGGCTAAAATATTACTAATGTACTATAATATTTATATAGTTAACAACTAAAATATGTCATTTAACATCTTTTTATGTGGTAAACATTATATTTGTAGTTAAAAGAAATTTAATCTATTTTGAAGTATGAATATGCTATTTACATTATATTGCTAAACGTTATATTGTTTTATGATCTTTCGATGAGACTATTTACATTTTTTTTTTTAAATTCCAAAACTACTTTCTTTACATTATATTTTTAATCGAGTTAATAATCGTTTTATCAAATGGTATATTTTGTTCAATACAAAATAAGTTACAAGGTTAAATTGGTAATTTCAGACAACTCAGATTGCTCATTGAGAACAAATATCAAACAATCATTTTCACTCAGAATCATGTTCACTCAGCATCTTGAAATCATTCAGCACATTTGATTCATTCAGCGCTAAATCATATTTTTTATCAAACAGCCCCTTAGTCTTTAGATTGTATTCAGTTGGTTGTTGTATTTGTTCTGGGATATGCCCAAACAGTTTATGGTTATTCTCTTCTTGATGTAAATTTGGTTATTAATATAATTCACCTTTGCACCAAAATAATATTTTGAACCACAGATCAGGCAACCAACATTTATTTATTTTTTCAAACCGTGCATCTAGATAAGGCTAAAGAAAATTCTTAAAACTAATAAACACAGTTACTTAAGGGTTCAAAAGCCACATGAGCACAAGGATAATCATTTATAACCGTAAGTATGCAGGTACCAGACACAGAAACAGGCTTGCACTTTCGAAATTGAGAGCCAATCACATATAGCTTATCACATTACAGGTTCAGAAGTTGCCTAGTTCATTAGTCAACGGGAACTGCTATTCATATTTGTTGCTATCTGTTACATGAACAATTGCCTCACAAAGCCAAGGTGCCATAACAAGGGAGAACAAGAAATACTTAAAACCACTTTGGAGAAACCCTTCCACACTTTGAAAATTGAATGAGTTATTACATCACCACGAGTTAGAAATTTAGAGGAATGGAATGACCGTTTAGGTATGTTTTTTGGTATCAAGAAACTATCATATAAGTTCACAATATAATTTCTTTTAGTTACATTTAGAAAATAATGAAACAGTGTAAAGGAAGTACTAGAAATATGAATATATGATAGGGTGTGGGGTTATTAAAGACCAAAAAAACAAAAGCATGTTATATTGAGAGTTTGAGACTTTTCTTTCAATTCTTAATGGAATGGAGAAGACGGCCCTTGTATTTGGAAAGAAGGAAGCACCATTCAATTGCTTTCACAATTCCCTCAAACCTAACAATGCATTAGTATTCCATTGTAAAGTAGTAATACCCAAGTAGGTTACTTATTGTGTGCATCTGTAAACCAGGTATCTTAACCTAGATGTGCCAAAGGACCTAGCATCGATTGTCATCAGAGCTCGCATTAGAGTCGTCTAACACAAAATCATCCACAAAAACCTAAGAGAAAGCATGAAACTGAAGCTCTCCTAGCGTCTAGAAAGTCATGCAAAACACCTTTGACAGCCACCATCCAAAACTAAAAAGTATAAAACGAACTTTAGATGAAACAGGTGTCACTGAGAAGTGAGTACTGAAAGAGGTTGCTCTTCTTGGCAAGACAAAGTAACTTCTCAACCAACACAACATGGACTCTGACACAACAGTTTTGACCAAAGACATCTCCTAGGCAATACATTGACAATTATCTTAATGTGCTACAAAACGCCACCAGAACAATTTAAGAATATAACGTCACTAGGGTCTATGCTATAGTGCCTTAATTCACTACCATGGATCATCAAATAAAGGAAGCAGCCAGAAAATGAATAACAGATACATACCTGATTTGCGGGGGCGGTAGTTGAAGGCTGCTGTCCAGGTTGTGACACCGGAGTAACATTACCCGGACCTTGATTTCCAGAAGGCATCCATGGTTGTCCGCCAGTTGGGGCAACAGGTGTGTGCATCTGTGAGACAGCATGAAACTGAGAAGACACATTTGTTGGTTGCCCAAATGGCGGTGCAGTGAACTGAGACAAGAAAATAATTACACATATTCCAAAGAGAAAACACACTCAAATACATTAACCGGTAAAGGTAACGTGGGCCTTACAGCATATGAAGAATGAGGTACTCCAGGACCAGCCGCAGGGTTCTGATACTGTGGTGGCTGCTGCATATAAGACATGGGCATTGGTTGTGAAGAAGGAGCAGGCTGACCTGGTCTTGCAGGCATCTGTTGCATTGGTTGGGAAAACTGGCCGGGCTGACCCATTGGACGATATTGCTGAGCGCCTGAAGCTGGCTGCATATACGGATGACCCGGTTGTGCTGGAACCCCTGGCCGGAACTGTAACAACACAATTTGAATGTACTATTTACCACTACAGAAACGGAACTATCTATAATATTTACCAGGGTAACCCTTTACCCAAAAAACGGAAGTATCTATAGAAAAGAATCACCAAACCAAGGAAATATAAGTATACCTGCATTGAATAGTTTGTTCCAAAACCTTGGGATCCAATTGCAGGTGGCCGCAGTGACTAAAAGTAATCAACAACAAAATTGGAATAAACCGAATCAAATAAGTAACAAAATCAGTTTGCTAAATTAGAATTTCCATCATGTACTATAACCTTATTTTAGTAAATCTGTGAGACATCCTCAATTATAAGATTAGCTTTCAAAGTTTCAAAGCGGCATAAAACGCACAAGAATATAAAAAACAACTTAACTTTAATTAGTTTATAAATTAGAGTAACTATAAATGCAGGTACTCGAAAGTAAGTAGCATGTTCTACAAATTCCGCAACTAAATGACCTAGACTAGAACGCTCGGTTAAAAGTATCTTTTAAACATTTGACTAAACGTCAGCATTGCCAGTTACGAACATATAACATTGTCTTTTTACAAACTACGCGAAACTTGATTTGCTTATCTAATTTTAAGCAGATTTACTTATTACAGCTCACAATAACCGATTCGAAACATAAACAACTCAACAAGAAAACACAATAAACATAAGGCAACCCTGTATCTAATCTATCCGTACAGAAAACATTAATATGAAACTAGGGTTTGGTTTGATGAGATGGGAATACCTGATTCTGAGGGTTATTATTATCCATTATAATTGGTGTTGAAGAAAAGCATAAGCAGTTAACAATAAACCCTAATTCTGAGTAATTAAACAATTAGCCGTTGGTTAATTGGCAGACCCTGTTTGTTGTAAACGACAGCCTCTTTTCTTCGGTACGATATTGCAGGGGTGTTTGGTTTTATATGCTTTAGCTAGGATCGAAGAATGAGATTGAGGAGGATTTGAGTTTGGTTTAAACTCGACTTTAAGTAGAAACTCGAGCTTTGTTTCATAAACTAGCGGTATCTATCCGCGCATATGCACAACAAATAAAACTAATTCGCATAAAAATTGTTAAGTACTCGCACGATATTGGAGCAATGTAAAGGTGGTTAGAAGTGAGCAAAACGGACTGCGGAGGTCCTTGATTCACACTTTAACTTATATGTTCTGTCTTCGCTCCGATTCAATCTTATGTTGACTTCTCGGATCAGACCGATCGAAGAACCGGACCGGACCAACTCGAACACATTTGGTCCGGTCTTCGGTCCATGGTTTTGGGCTAACAGAATTTTTTGGTCCATTCTGGGTTTGACCCGATACTCACCCCTAAAAGTGGTAATATGTAATAATATTAAGGCATGCAGCCAAAGTAAGTCGAGAATAGATAGAATATAGTGTTATTTTATTATACTTACATGTGATTAAAAAATAAAATAAAATAATAATCTGCACATCCTAATCGCATGCGATATTTTGTTTTAAATACTCTAACTCTTTTTCTTTTACATGTTAGTCACATTATTTAATAGTTTTGCCGTTAAAAATATAGAACTTATTACTTATGTTTTCTATATTTAAATGGTAGAAACTTTATATATATCACATGATATAGTTTAAGTTAAAACTGAAAAATTCAGTTGAATTTTAACTAGCTTTGACAATTTTCTTTACACACAATCACAAAAATTACATTTATCTATTTCTAAGCCTAGTCATTAGTCACCACAAGTATAGGACATCACGATGCCACCGCTAGCCATAACATATACCACCCTATAACCACCACTTTAATCTGAAACCTTATAACCACCGAGAGTCAATCACTATACACAAACATACGACATATAGTTATTTCGATCCAAATATTTTATATTATAGGTCTATACTTTTTTAGCTTTTTTCCAGTGAAGTTGTTTATTGTCTTGTTAGTTTATTGTTGGATTTCGTAAAATCTAAAGGGTTTTGAATTTTGATATTGTTTGCTAGATGAATCATCAACTACATGTTGATACTACATATTTTTCAGTTAATATGCAAAAAATTTCTATAGTTTTTTAGCTTAGCATGGCAAACTAAATATAATACATGTATAATACCCTCGATCTCTATATAAACAAATTGAATTTATGTGTTAATATTTATATTGAGATAAAAGTCGTAAATGAAAATGTTGTTGTATATATTGAACTGTTATTTTTTTGGTGTGTTCTCTTAAATTGTACAACAAGCAATAATATGCGTATTACTTAACTATTCTTTTTTTATCTTAAAAGAAATTTGGAGTGATGGAATTTATTATCTATATCTATACTACTTTATAATACATTTAGGAGTTGTTTATAATAGAAAGTCTTAAAATTCAGATTACACACTTACCTATTATGGAAAGATTTGGTCAAATACTAATATTAGTAACCGACATGCTCTTTAAAACGAAATTAATTATGTAATCAATAATATAAATAATTGTAACCGAAAACATTTAAAAATACAATTAAGTAAATGACCATTATTAACTTTCAGTTACACAATTTTAAATTCACATAGTAAGTGCAAACGTTACGCCATTTAATCTATACAATGTCTTCATGTTTTAATGATGACAAACACGTAACTTTTAATACATAACGTAAAGTTCACAAGTTACTCGTTCACACATCAACGTCTCTCGACGACTCAAATCCACATCACTTCAGGTATGTATAAACACACCATACCAACTTAGTTAAAGTGATCAAAAAATTTATTTTTCTAAACTTCACATTTTATGTGACAAAACATTTTTACAAAAGTATTTTGTAATTAAAAGAAAATGTTTTATTAAAGAAATTAAATTCAAATTTCCAATATGACAAACGGCCTGATTTCCCGCCCAAATCAGATAAAAATTCATGAGATAACATTTCACCACTAAAGGACAAAAACTATCGGGGAGGTCCCTTATCTATGTGACGGTCCCTTATTGATAAAGGACCGTCCAAGGTTTAAGGGACCATCGCCCCGCTCCTCCTGGTGGCTATAAATACTGAACTGTTCCTTTCAAAAAATTAATCCTTTTTGCACAAAAATTTCCTGTTCTTTCCTTTCTCTTCTTTGATCACTATAACTCTTTGGTATGTGTTTATAAGTGATCCCGTCATCCTCTATCTCAAGTGCAAGAGAAGAACACTCGAAGTTGTCACTAATCGAAGTGTTATTTAGTCCACACACAAACGTAACTAGTGTTACGATTCTCTTCTTCCTCTAAACTCTATTCTTGTATATTAATAGATCCGACTTGTGTGTGAGTCGTGGTTAGGTTTGTTAGGTTAAAAACGGACAACGTGTAAGTCCGTGAAGTGTTGTATCTAGACTAGGACTTTGTATAAGTTGGTGTCTAGGTGCGTGAAGACTTGGACTTGGTGTGAGTACAAGAAGTGAAAACTAGGACTTAGTGTAGTTCTAATGTGAAGATTGGGACTTGGTGAAGTCCGTCTGTGAAGGCTTGAATGAGGGAAGATTCAAGTGAACGGGAGTGCTCGTTCGTGTGAAGGATTAGACGAGGTGATTGTCCGTATGAAGACTTAGATTGTGTGTCGATCTAAGTGGGAAAAGAGTGCTTGTTCGTGTGGCCACGTGGGCCTTGATATAGATTGGTTCTAGCTAGGATTAGGACTCGACATTCCGCTTAGTGTCGTTAAATTTAGTGTAAGGTTTGTTACGCCTAAAGGGAGCGTGTTGACTAGTGAAGTAACTCTCGAGTGTCGTACTCGGGGAGTGGAGTAGGACGAAGAGGTGCTTCATGCCGAACCACTATAAATCATCGTGTCCAGTTTGCGTTTTCTCTTCTCATCTCTTTCCTTTCTATACTTGCATTACATTTAGGTTTGTGTGGCTTGTTATGTGTATACTTGTGATATTAACTAGTTAACTTAAAAACGCAAAACACAAGAAAACTTAATCACATTAAATAAGGTCGGCACTGACAGCGGTCCCTTAATTAGGATGGCGGTCCCCAATATATATGGGACCGTCCATACATATTAAGGACCGTCCCCAGTGCAATCAAAAATAGCTAAATACTTTTAAATTTCGTATTATGCTTATATTTATGTGATTGCTTGTATACTTGTAATTGAGTGACATATATATTTGTTATGAGTGACATAACCACTATTCATATTTAGTCACACTTGATCAGGAATTTGATACAAAACATTTAAGATTTTAAACAAGAACGTATTCACCCCTCTACGTTTCTACAATTGTTATCAGAGACATGTCGCTCTAGTTTTCAAAACAAATGGTTTTTAAAATAGAGTACGGTCCACGTATCAAATTTCTCGTTAAGAGGGATTAAATATGAAAAGTGTTTAGTTGCTAAAGTTGTGCTAAAATGCTTTGTTGCTTAATTCGTACTAGTTTTGCTGGTTAAATGCACTTCGTATACTAGCTTGAAGAAAATGAATTTTTACACGAAAAATGTGTTTTGGCTTACTGGTGGCGGTCTCTTATCTCTGGACGGTCCTTTATCACTAAGGGACCGTCGGATATTTAAGGGACCTCCACCAGAATATTGTCAACTTTGAAAATTCAAATAAAATCAATCGTAAGTCCGTAGGAGTCGTGTCACCCGCCGTTTTAAAGTTAATTGAGTCTACTTTCATCTAAAAATACTTCCAAGTATTGATTCCAAACTTAATTAAATCTTTAATTCAAAGTACTACATAGTGGTCAAAACCTTGTGTTACGTTTTAACGTAAAACTTGCATTTTACTCTTTCTTTCGAGTCGGACACTTCTAGTCAATGAATCTTTGAAAAATGGAGTCTTCATCTTTTCAAAATATCAATCTTAACTAATTTTTAAATGGGGAGGAAACTATTTTGGTTTAAAACAAAATCAAGCTATGTATACATTGTTATATCTAACACACAAAGTGATAACGAATATCTTTATGTGTTATGCTAAATTGTTCTTGCATTAGTTATAGATCACCTTACTTGTTTATGTGTTTTTGATAGCTTACTTGTCTTATAATGTTTTAGTAACTCACTTATATATGTAAACTAAGTTGATTAATCATGTTTGTCGAAAACAATTGTCTTACAGAATTATCTTTCCAAAGGTTCAAGTGTTAAAATGTGTCACCTTAAAATATTTAACACTTCTTCAACATGATTTCTAAAACATTGCATGCACTTATCTTGGTTAGCCATAGGTTGTCTAATCAAGATAAAGGTTTATAACAATATATTAGTATTTATGTAAAAGAAAATGTGTTCTTGAACCTTGCATATATTTGAACACACACTAATTGATTCAAACATGTAGTCATAAACTAGTTTATATAAGTTGTGAACACATACTTATGAAATGTCAAAAACTGTGAATGGTTTTCACACACAAAAATAAATGACAATCTTGAATCATTAAGTTAACATGTCATTGTTAAAAAACCTCACACATACAAGTATTAAATTTGATGGAGCACATTCTATAAATCTTTTGTTTATTAGAAAGAGTGGTTATGACGGTAAATAAAGATTTCGAGCTTATATCGATTTATTATTCAAATTATGATTGATATAATTATCGAGTCTAATTGAAAAGATTTTGAGTGTGGACATGAAATTGAAATCATTATTTGTTTAGCTTCAAGATATAACAAAACATATTATCTTGAACCTACATACTCAATCACACTCGATTGTTATGAAAATAATGGCATCCTTCTCAAGACGAAAAGAATATGCATCGGATCATAACTCAAACTTGTGTTGATGATGTCATATTGAGTCTTCTTATCCAATGGTTGTGTTCCAAACATTAAACTAATATGTTTAAAAGATGCTTAAAATACACAACGAAGTAGGATTGACGACTTGGATGTTTTATCCGAAATATTCAAGCAATTTACATTGCAATGCAATTTGTAAATGTGTCATTTCCGAGAAACCAAACATGAGCAAACATACAACATATGTAGACTTTGCACATGAACAAGTTAAGACTCAAAATCACATGTCAAGTAAAAATGACACACATAATACATCATTAGTCTCTAGAAGATAACATACATTTCAAAAGGATAATTTGTATCCTATGCATTCCGCTTCTTATGTAACATGAATGGTTATGTTACAAGAAAATACATTATAACGTGTTTAAAAAATATAGCATATTAGATTTTGAAAGTAATCGAATACAACGTATGTCATTGTATAAACAAGTAAAATTCATTCATCATATTTTACACTAAAATACTTATTTACCTAAGAGTAATAACTTTGTCTTTTTAGATAATCATATTTGTTGTAAAATAAAATATGTCTTATATCAATGACACATCATAAAACATTGCAAGATCTATTAAGGCAAGTAACCTTAATTATACTCTCTTTCTCAAGATTTACTATGGAGTATTCTTGAAACCAAAACATGTTAAAATAACAACTCAACAAACAAAGATGTCATCAATAAGGTCATGTAATACACCATCGAAACCAAACAACCTCCAAATCTCAAACACAAATTTAAAATATTGTGTTTGCTTTTGTAAGGATTTTGTGTAAGTTAAGTTGTCTTCATTAACCGGCCTTTAAAATATGGTTAGGACATGTATTAGCGGAATCGGCTAATATCATCTTTGGAAAACTTCGTTGGGAAAAAAATATAGGAATTCCAAATTTTCTAATATGAGAATGGCTACTGTAGAATCTATTGCACTAGAAATTCAATTTGACCTAACGGTTGAATTGCTTCCAAGAGAGAAGATGGGTTTGTGGTAAACCCGTAAAAATGGTCGTGTTTAGCCTTAATTGAGCACCGCTAGTAATAGTCTCATATCCATTCTTTAACATGAAAAATTTACATTCCTACATTTGACTAAAGACATTTTACATTGATGATCTTTGTCTCCCGTCAGGATTGAACTTTAAACAAGTAGTAATTAGGATTTTCCTTTACAAACCTAAATTACTTGCACATATGTGTTTAATATTTGTAAACAACAACTTGCTCTTGTATAATATGATTAAATGTCTTCATGCCTCCTTAAATGCTCAGTGCCCTCTTGCTTGATTATTGAATGCATGTTCATTAGAAAGATAGTCATTCAGACCCGTGCGATGCACACGAGCTCGATCTAAATGTTCATAGCGTATTGTTCAGCACTAGGGATGAGCACGGTACCAATTTGGTACCGAACCGACACCGTTTTTGAGGTACCGGATTTTTTCGAGACCAAAAGTGGTAGTCCCGTTCCCGGAACCGATTGATATGCCGGTACCGGTACCGGTTTCTGTACCGGGTTCGGGTATTCGGTACCATACCGTGTTGAGCACCGTTTTTTCGTTAAGATAATTGTTTCATTCTACAACGTTATGATGATCATCCATGTTTGATATTTGAACTGATATATGGTTGATCATTGTGTATGTTTATCTATATATGTTATGGGAATTTGTATATTTAGATAAAATAGACAACTGGACATGACCATATCCTCTTTAAAAGGATTTTATGAGGATAATTTTTTTCTACTGTTATTATGATTCTAACATAGAAAAGAATAGTCACAATGGGGTGTGTTTAATTAAATGGACATCTAGTTACGAGGATGATAAAAGCTCTACACTTATTTTGATTCTAAACAAGTAGGGTTGGATCAGTTGGAAAACCCCTTGCCTCTTAACCTAGAGGTCAAGGGTTCGATCCTCACTCCCTACAAAAGGTCGGAGGTCCTTTTCTACCTTAGGTAGAACCGGAAGCAACCTCTCTATCTTAGGTAGGGGTATGGTTGTCTACATCTCAACCTCCCCCATACACCGTGGAAGACGGTATTGGGACTCATAACCCGTGGAAGACGGTATTGGGAGTTACTTTACTTTTTTTTACTTTACTTATTTTGATTCTAACTTAAAATAAAGAGGCGGTAAACTCTATTTCGATGTTTGAGTAAAAGTGTAAAACACGTCTTAAATATAGACATAACAAAGCTAACGCTCAGTTCTCGAGTTTTAAGTGAAGGGAAATGGAAAAGAATAGGAAAGGGAAAAGAAAGAGAAAAGGAAAGTAGGTGTTAGTTGTTATGTTCTTGAGATAGAGGAAAGGGAAAGGAAAGTAATGATAATCATGTTCTTGAGTGGGAGGAAAAGGAAAATAACTTGGTAAAATTACATATATGTCCTTTAGTTGTTAATGTAAAATGTTTTAAAAAGGGTATATGAGTCTTTACACAATAAAAACTTCCCTTTCCTTTCCCTTTCCTCCCAAAAGTGGGAGGAAGATTTAGTTACTAAATCTTCCTCCCTATTTCCTTTCCCTTTCCAATTCCTTCCTTAAAAAAAACTCGAGAACACAAAAATCTGTCAATTTCCTTCCCTTTCCAATTCCTTTCCAACTCGAGAACTGAGTGTAAAAGACTTGGGTGAGAATTAATTATGTAGCTTGTATCATTGTACATGGAGGAAGATGCATGTATACTTTTAAGGTTTTAAGTTATACACATATTTGGTCTCATTGTTTAATGGAACTCACTGTGAGGTTTTTTTAGCCATAAATTAATGGTTGTTGCACCTTCTATAATTAGTTTTGATTTGCTAATAATCTGTTCTTGGTGTCTAGTTGCTTGCTCCTTCTTTATTTTGACTTATTATGAGAAGGATCATGAGTGTTTGGATCGGCACTCTAACTCAAAAGAATGGCCTATTATATCCCGGTACCGGAACCGGGACTTCCTGTTTTTTTCCCGTAC
This sequence comes from Artemisia argyi, assembly GCA_030686995.1. Classification (NCBI taxonomy): domain Eukaryota; kingdom Viridiplantae; phylum Streptophyta; class Magnoliopsida; order Asterales; family Asteraceae; genus Artemisia; species Artemisia argyi. Next base: position 128,761,679 of record CM060682.1, on the reverse strand, counting down.
CGATTTTCAATGGTACCATTTTTTTTCTCCGCTTGTTTCCTAGTACCGGTAACGTATCGTGTATATTAAACCGGTACCGGTGCGGGTCAGTACCGGTACGGTTCCGGTACCGTACCGTTTTTTCGGTACCAATGCTCATCCCTGTTCAGCACTAATTTTCATCATTTTGGTCATGGATGGATTTTTTTGGTCAATAAGTTTCTAAGTTGTGTTTGTTAGCATTACATGAAACATGTTGATGCCGTTATTTTGTTACTTTTAATTGAGGTCGAGTCAAACACTCAAAATATAATATATAACTCGGGCTGCCTCATGACCCGTGCGATGCACACAACTTTTTTATTTGTTATTATAATTTATAAATGACTGTGAGCCAAGATTATGTAATTTTTCCTTTCTATTCATTATTCAATATGATATTTTTAATATGCCGTATTTTGTTATTTTAGCAAACTTTTTTTAATTTATCTGTTCAAATCGGATGTACTAAAACTCACTTACCCATGCGATGCATTGTTTTTGTTTACCATTAGAAATTCTAACTCTTAGTATTGTCAAAAACTACTTTTTATCGTGAGATGCACATGGGCTATATAGAAGTTTTCAAAGTCTAATATTCGTCTTTTATTTTCGTCATTTTATATTCGAGACGTATTTTTGTTATTATATATATAAGTTGTCATGATAACATACATTTTGTAAGCATGATACGTATTTAAAATAGTTTATTGACATGTAATCTTTTAAGATGTATTTTTTACGTAATATTTTTTATCTATTTATTTTGGTATTGACTCTATCGTTTTTTATTGGAACTAACTAATATTAATACATCCGGCTAAGTTATAACTATTTCTTATGATAGTCAACAATGCCCGTGCGATACACATGGGCTGTATAGAAGTTTTCATAGATTTAAAATACGTGCGATGCACATGGGCTGTATAGAAGTTTTCATAGCGTAATATTCGGCATTTATTTTTGTCATTTTATATTTAAGTTGTATGATGTCACACATTTGCTAAGCTTTATACGTATTTAAAATACTTTATTGAGCTGCGCATGGGCTGTATATAAGTTTTTATAGCGTAATCTTCGGCACTTATTTTCGTCATTATATACCTAAGTTGTGATGGTATCACATTTCCAAGTATGACACACATTTAAAATAGTTTATTGACATTAAAAGAGTATATGTGAAGAGATTTTTTTTCTTCAAGATGTTACATTGAAAAGAGTCTCTTCACATGTAATATTTTAATATGTATAAGTTACATAAATTATTTTAAATATAAAGCGATGACATTAATGTTGGAGACTTTTTATATTCATCCCCATGCGATGCACACAGGTTTGGACTACCTCAGGACTCATGCGATGCACACAGGTTGGATCTAATTTTCTTTCGTAATGTTCGGGACTAATGTTTAGTTCATGTTTGAAACTCTCATTTTTTGTGAAAAGACTTCGTTGTTCAAATAAATTACATTATTAAAAACGAACTATAACACAAATTTCTTTATTAACAAAACTATAAAAAACATAAAACATTAAAGTAATTAGTATCTTCTAGAGTATAAATTATAATTCGTATAGTAAAATATTGCATGTTTAATTTGTAACGTACTATTAATATGAATGCTAAGTATTCATCTATATTGACACCGGTGGCCATGGCGTTGTTCTTGCTGTTGTTCTTCTTGTTGTTGTCTTTTTCGTTTTTGTTCACTGGCAATTTGCATGTTTTGTTCTTGATACAATTTTCGTGACTTCTCGATCTCTTTGTTTAATGTGAAGAGGTTTTTGCAAAATGTTATATTTAAATGAGGCTTTTCATATGTAATCTTTTAATATGAGTAAGTTACATAAATTATTTTTTAATTAATGCATTATTACAACATTTTTCCATAAACTATAATATTGAATTTGGAGCATTCATTAGTAACTCACTCTAAGTATTTACAGTATGACGACATGAATCACATGATCTCAAACTCAAATGAATAATGCTTACCTCGTGATAGGTGTAGGATAACATTTGAAATACAATTTTCTTCTCCTTTATATACTTCTTCGATTTAGAAGATTCTTATTGTTAAGATGATAGTGTAAAGATATTTTTATTATATACTACCATTTTCATATGTAACATCGTCATAATTTACAGAGTCATATCAAATATCAAAGTCACGCAATATTCAAAGACGTTTAATTAAGAAAGTGACATTAACACACACCAAGACAAAAAAACTACATTAAGAGCAAAAGTATTCAAATGCACCAACAAAGTGTAGTAATAATTATTGATTAAAAATTGAATGCTCGTCACATTATTTTCAATAAACTTACTTGCTAACGAATCAATAGTATTGGCCCGTTTAGCGGTATTACATGAAGTAAAATATTGCATGTTTAATTTGTAACGTACTATTAATATGAATGCTAAGTATTCATCCCACATGTGGCCGTGACGTTGTTCTTGTTGTTGTTGTTGTTCTTGTTGTTGTTGTCTATGTCGTTGTTGTTCATTAGCCTTTTGCATGTTTTGTTCTTGATACAATTTTTGTGACTTCTCGATCTCTTTCTTTAATGCTCCTTAACGCGCTACAAAAATCAATTAGATATAGTTGATCATTAGTAACTTAAATACAATTAATCAATATATTGCATTTTCGATCAAAGTAAAAATGTTCGTGCATGTTCCCATTAATTGATAAGACAACGATGTGTAGGATCTCTTAAACCATTAGAGAAGATGATGTTACTACCAAACCTCCTAAGCACCATCTTTATGTCCTACATTGTTACACACACAAAACACACGTGAAATTTACATAAAATAATATAAATCAATATGCTAAATAAGTAAGATGATATGATGCTTACTTTACCACCATAATAAGTTGTAGCCCAATGTGCACTCGGTGTCGAGAAAGTTGTAGTTTGTTGTGTGTGATTTTTGACACATTATATAGTTCATAAAATATTTGTAACTCATGGACGGGAAGATAAAAATACTAACCAATAATTGGTGTGTTTATTTTATGCATTCATGGCATTTTTGGTTTGTATTCTTTGAGGTTTAGAGATGACTTGAAACATGTTGTACTGTACAAACTTTTGTGCACGATTCCTCATGCAAAACATATTGTACCGTACAAACTTTTGTGCACAATGCCTCATGCGCATTAAATTAAGCACTCCAATCTTTAGATAGTATAGAATATATATACTTTTCATGTTGCTTAAACTACCTTGTATCGTACTACAATTTGTGCACAAATCCTCTTGCACATTAAATTAAGTCACTCAATATTGTGTAATTGATATACTTTTGATGTTGCTTAAACTACCTTGTACCGTACAAATTTTTTCAATTACTCGAATCACTAATCTTATGTACTTACCCTTATGCATGACTATTAAATCAATGTACTAACACATGAAGCCTCCACATTTCACTTTTAATTCATGAAACATTTATTGTGAGCACTTTGCATTTATAAGACAACTTAAGTTTTTAGTATATAAGATGTTGCTTTAAATTAGCTTTTCTAATGTCATATTTCTTGATGCATGTTCATTAGAAAGATCTTGCTTTAAATTAGCTTTTCTAGTGTCATATTTCTTGATATATGTCCATGATACATGCTCTTATGTACTATATGTCAACATGTTTTACGTAATGCTTGTATTCGTAGTAATCATGTTTTGTATGCATCTATTTACATGACTTACGTGTTATTTGTGCACCTAAACAATGTTGGACTAGGTATGCCTATCATGATAATCTCTTAGATGTCATATAGTCTTACATGCTAATATCCTTGATTATTATGTGATGCATGCTTAAATGACTTGTATACTTAAATCTCTTATTATTATGCAACTAGACTTATTCCTCCTCACACTAGATTATAATCTTCCTTTAGGGTTTCTAGTACCACAATCTCGCCTTTTTCCAAATAATCTACTCTTTTGTCTAGGAAAGATTACTCCCACACTTCTCTACATTCTTCCTATACTTCTCCTCCAATCATTTGTTAATTCTCCCAATCCAAACAAATGATTATAACTTTTCATATAATTCCAACATTTCCATAAACATTCTTACCAAATCCCTAAATCATTCCTTAATCATTATTACCCAATTCTTTTCTATCTTAATGGTAAAATGGTTTTCACATAATCAATCCTTTAATTATTCCTATCCTTTCATCTGAGAAAAGCAGGGAGAGACTCTGCACCCAAAATATATTGGTGGTCCCTTATATATATGGGACCGTCTCCTATTTAAAAGGATCATCCCCAGTAGAGGTGTCACGAACTGGTTCACTGTTTTCCTTCTTATGAAATACTTTGAACCATCCTACACCATGCCTTGTCAAAAAATCACAAAGAAGCATCTTCCTCATCATTTTCCTTCGTTACTTCACAACCCCAAAATGAGACTCCATCCATTCACAAAGAGTCTCCTAACCTCAATCCTCAAGATCATTCATTTTCACCAACATATCCACCTCTAATGACAAATCCAAATCTCTTACATCTTCATCATATCCTTCATTCTTTTTTTTCCTGGTCCTATTCATACAATTGGTACCACCCATGAGAATTCCTTCAAAAACTCCTTCCTCTTTACTCTCTAGACCATAGTCAATCGTACCATTCTTCTACTTTTATCACATTCACCTCTTCTTGATAAAGTACCCAACAAAACTAGGATAGTATATACCTTCTTTGAAGTCTCCCATCTTCCTCACCTTTTTTCATCCTCACTCATTGTAACTGCAAACGGTCCTTTCATTATCTCCCCACACACATCTGTTCTCGTTCTCTTCAACATAAGCCTAAATTGAACCACCAACTTCAAATATGAAGTTGAACATCTTCCTCATTTCTTCTCATTTTCACACCATCCTTACCAAACTTTGGCTCAAAACATCCTCTCTTTATTTCGGTCCATCCTTTCCCACTTCTCCACTTTAGAGAGTCATCTTCATTCTCATCTAGGAGCATATCATCCTCACCCTATATCTCCTAGACACTAGACACTTATCTTAGAAGAAGTTAGAGAATGGTATGTTAATCAACTATTATATGTGTTTAGCTTCAATCCTCTCATGTCATGCTTTAGAATAATCATATTTGAGTCATGCATGTATTAATCTCCGATAATGTCTTCCTATATATATCATCACTATTATATATATGCACTTGTCTACTAACTTTGTTTTGTATCATTACTTCATCGCTCGATTCTTTGGTAGCCAAAACTAGTTTTGAGCATACACCAAGGGGGAGCATTTGCAAGTGTCAAACTCAGTTGTAAATCATTGACGCAACTACATGTTTTGTTGCTTGAAACTAACCCTTGATGTAGGTTAAGCATTTGCAACATATTTGATTAATGGATATGCTAAAGTCAATGGGGATGCAATGAGCTAGGGGGAGCTCGGAAGTAGTTGGTATATAGTTCGGAGTTGGTTAAACCATGGCGATAGGAGCAAGGCTTCACTAGGATGATGCACGCTCAATTCTTTTAATGACGGGAGTCGGGATAGTCTAATACATTCGGGGATCATCTTTCATCCTATATGCTCAAGTTGTCATCTCAAGCTATCCTCTCAAGTTGCCTTCTCAAGTCTTCCTCTCAAGACTCTTTCTCAAGTTTTCATTTATATGCTCAAGTTATCATCTCAAGTCTTATGCTCGAGTCTCATTCAAGTATTCTTCTCAAGTCGTCCACTCAAGTCGTCCTCTTCTTGGGTCATCTTCTCAAGTCTACCTCTCAAGCTCATGCCGATCTTCTTTCTACTTCTACATTGGCGGCATCTTTTTGCTTCGACAAAAGGGGGAGAGAGGGAGTGTAAACTTGTAACTTCCATACTTTACTATGAGTTACGGTTTACATATTTGTCATCATCAAAAAGGGTAAGATTGTTATTGCAAATGTTACGGTGTTTTATCTATACAGTGTCTTCATGTTTTAATGATGACAAACACGTAACTTGTAATACATAATGTAAAGGGCACAAGTTACTCGTTCACACATCAACGTCTCTCGACGACTCAAGTCCACATCACTTCAGGTATGTACAAACACACCATACCAACTTAGTTAAAGTGATCAAAGAATTTATTTTTCTAAACTTCACATTTTATGTGACACAACAATTTTACAAAAGTATTTTTGTAATTTAAAAGAAAATGTTTTATTAAAGAAATTAAATTAAATTTCAAATATGAAAAATGGCCTGATTTCCCGCCCAAATCAGATAAAATTTTACCAGATAACATTTCACCACTAAAGGACAAAAACTATCGGGGAGGTCCCTTGTCTATGTAACGGTCCCTTATTGATAAAGGACCGTCCAAGGTTTAAGGAACCGTCACCCCGCTCCTCCTGGTGGCTATAAATACGGAACTGTTCCTTTCAAAAAATTAATCTTCTTTGCATAAAAATTTCCTGTTCTTTCCTTTCTCTTGTTTGATCACTATAACTATTTGGTATATGTTTATAAGTGATCCCGTCATCCTCTATCTCAAGTGCAAGAGAAGAAAACTCGAAGTTGTCAAGAATCAAAGTGTTATTGTGTGTGAGTTGTGGTTAGGTTTGTTAGGTAAAAAACGGACAACGTGTAAGTCTATGAAGTGTTGTATCTAGACTAGGACTTTGTATAAGTTGGTGTCTAGGTGTGTGAAGACTTGGACTTGGTGTGAGTCCAAGAAGTGAAGACTAGGACTTAGTGTAGTTCTAGTGTGAAGATTGGGACTTAGTGAAGTCCATGTGTGAAGGCTTAAATCGAGGGAAGATTCAAGTGAACGGGAGTGCTTATTCGTGTGAAGGATTAGACGAGGTAATCGTCCATGTGAAGACTTAGATTGTGTGTCAATCTAAGTGGGACAAGAGCGATTGTTCGTGTGGCCACATGGGCCTTGGTATAGATTGGTTATAGCTAGGATTAGGACTCGACATTCCGCTTAGTGTCGTTAAACTTGGTGTAAGCTTTGTGTATGTTTGTTCCGCCTAAAGGGAGCGTGTTGACTAGTGAAGTAACTCTCGAGTATGGTACTCGGGTGTCACACCCCGCCGAAGGCGGAAACGCGAGGTGCGACGAAATCAATATACATCGCAAAAGAGATATAGTACAATACCAAAATTAAAATTTAAGGAAAAGTACATTATTAAAACTTTGTTTTTATAGCAACAACGATAATAAAACAAAAGACTTAGTTTTCCAAAAGATAAAATCTTGTAATATGACGACAACGGCAATGACATGTGAAGACCTCTAATGACCTTTATGGAAACACTTATTAACAATCACCTGAAATGCATGAGAGAAAACGGGTCAACTATGAAAATAGTTGGTGAGTACACACGTTATATATAACATGGAAACTTTTAAGAGAGAGAGTCTAAGTTTTTGGTCTTTGAGAATAGTCCACAAGGCAAAGGCGTTGTCAATCCATTCAGTTGCAAGTTCCGCCAATACAAAACTTGCAACCTATGTGTTCACAACCCACTGCTAAAATATAGTATAAGTAAGACATGTGTGCTTAAAAGAATGTTTCCACAACAAAGGCATTGTAAATCCACTTAGTTGCAAATCCCGGCCATACAAAACTTGCAACCTATGTGTTTACAACCCACTACTAAAGCATAGTATGAGTAAGACATGTGTGCATACGATATATGCAAGTACTTAATGTAAAGAATAATAGCCTACTGAACCTCATGACAAGTATAAGTATGTTTCGCAAGAATGCTGGATTATATTCACCCAAGGCCAAGAATCCCTGACCAAGGGTGGGGGCGTCAACCCGATAGTACTATCAATACCTCTCCATTGGCTCCATCCAGGAGTTAAACAGTGGTTAAGGAATATAGCGTATAGAATATTTTAACACATTAAGCCACATATCGTAATAAAGCCACACATCATGTCTAAAAAGTATAGCGTTGCACAGAAGCATAAACTTTTTGAGTTTAAGGGTCCAGATCAAGTTTAAGATTTCAAAGTCAAGTTTAAAGGTTCAAAATAAGTTTAAGAGTTCAAATCAAGTTATAAGGTCAAGACAAGTCAAAAGAGTTCAAAATAGTTAAAGGGTTTAAAATCAAGTCAATGGTTCAAGATAAGTTAAATGGTTCAAAATCAAGTCCAACAAGGTTAAAATAGTCAAAGGTTAAAATGATAGTGTTCATCAAAGAATAGTCAATTTAGTCAAATATGATTAATTTCTCACTACCATAAGTAGTGAAACAAAAGTTCAAAATAATAATCAATTTAGTTCAAGTATAATTCATGCATCCACCCCAAAGCGATTAAAATAGTTAGAAAAAGGGGGTTCGTGAATACTCACCTCAAGTAGTGAATGTACGCGGAAAAGTGTAGTGTAGTGTAATAATCGTGAATCCTAAACGCGGCCTAGAGATATAAGTCGTTTTAGGAAAAATGCAACATGTGCAATATGTATATAAATTTTATGATATTTAGCACCTTTATATACTTGTAGTGAGGTTTTACTGTGTTACGCAAGTCGGTCATTTAATAAATATATTCAAAACGCGTTTTCGTTAACTTGAAGCCCTAGAAAGTTTAGGTGATATTAGTCTTGTTTAACCCATCTTGGAAAGCATGTATCTAACTCGTTTTAAGTCCGTTTTTCTTTGTTAAACTCTCTAAAGGTGGATGAACGTGTCTATTTTCATTATTTCAATGTTCCGGTTCGAGAAAATAAGTTTTATGTGTCGGTTTTCATTAAATCAAAACTTGGACAGCGGTGAACTATGTTTTCAGAAAATCTCTCTTAATCATGTTATTGCTCACATATTTTGTTAAATATTAGTAGTAACTTAAACATATATTAGGGACTTAAGTTTACTTTTGTAATTAGATTAGGTGTTAGACATAAACTAGAATTAGTTAGCTTGGAGTGCAAGGCAAGCTAGGTTTCCACCCCCTCATCTCTATAAATAGAGATGAGGGGGATGCTAGTTATTCATTCTTCTTCCTCGTTGTAATAGCTTTATTAGGTTTTTAATAAAGGTTTGGTACGAGGGTATATCATGTGCATATTCTTGTCGGTTCTTTTTAGTCTCTCGTGTTTGCTACGGGTGCTCAATACAACTCACGATCTAGCGTTTCGCGATCGAACTTCGGGTTGTTGTCGAGGTATTTATCCAACAAGTGGTATCAAGAACCGTGGTTATTGTGGTCATCGAAGTTCGAGTGCTAGATCGAGGTTTCGAGTTCATTCAAGGGTTCGAGGATTTGTTTCAAGTTTCGAGAAGTAGCAATCGAGTCGACAAAACGAGAAGAACGACAGTAAAAGAAGGGTACGTGGTGGGGTTTCCTTTTCCATGTTTTATCTCCCACATGAAAAGAATACAAGCGGGCAAAGATATTTCGTAATTACAAGGTTCTATAGAATATCACACATTAATTAATGGTAGTTTTGTAATTACACGAATATCAATTTTCTATAATTGATATGCAAGATATAGTTTTTAGTTTTTAAAAAACGATCGAAGTAAAGGTTTCTTGTTGCGGGGTTTAATTATTTTTCTTGTGGTTCAAGTTTCGATCGTGGTTTGCTTGGTTTTCAAGTTTACGATCCTGTTTGCTTGTTCGAAATCGAGGGTTTAAGGTTATTCTAATTAATTCGATTTGCAAGAAGGGTTTATAGCAACAAGGGGAATATTACACACGGCTTGTGAGGCTTGTCGGTAAAGTTGGTTAAGAAACAACTTGACAAGGTTTTTAGCAAGGTATAAGAAGAATGGCTAGTTCTATAACTAGGTTTGACATTGAGAAATTCGATGGGAAGAATGACTTCGGGTTATGGCAAATAAAGATTCATGCTTTAATGGTACAACTGGGATGTGATGCTGCATTAGAGACATTAGCCACGGACATGGAAGCAGGTGAAAATGCTGCTTTGATGAAGAAGGCATACAGTACCTTGATTCTATACTTGGGAGACCGGGTTTTACGGGAAGTTACCAAGGAAACATCTGCTGTAGGAATTTGGACAAAACTGACTAGTCTTTATATGACTAAGTCCTTAGCAAATAGACTGTATCTGAAGAAGAAGTTGTACACGTACTATATGAGTCCAGGTACGAAACTGGGTGATCATATAGATGAGTTTAATAAGTTGATACTTGATTTGGCGAATATTGATATCAAGATTGAGGATTAGGATCAGGCACTTATGTTACTTACGTTGTTGCCATCGTCTTATGAAAACTTTGTGGAGACATTGTTGTATGGGAGGGAATCCTTGACAATGGAGGATGTTCTGGCGACTCTGAATTTAAGGGAGTTGAAGAAAAGAACTGAAGGCACAAAGGAAGAAACTGGTGATGGGTTATACGTAAGGGGAGGGTCAGATCATTCAAGGAAAGCTCATTCTGGTGGAAGTTCACGGTTCAAGTCATGGGGTGGAACTGGTAAACTCAAGTGCTTCATATGTCATTCAGAGGGTCATCTGAAGAGAAACTGTCCAAAGAAGAAGTCAAGTGGGTTCGTCAGGAAGGGTAAGCAAGATCAAGATTCTGATTCTTCTGATGACGACGGTAACACCTACTTTGGAGAAGCCTTGGTGGTAGTCGGGAATGATGAGATGACTGAATTGGTAATGGATTCAGGTGGGTCTTATCATATGAAACCTAGGAAGGATTTCTTGTATGACTTCAAGGATATTGATGGTGGTTCGGTTCAGTTAGGTGATAACAGGACATGCACTATCAGACGGACAGGGAAAGTGAGGATACAGTTGCATGATGGTTCAAGCTTTATACTGGAAGATGTTAGGTATGTTCCAGGGTTAAGAAAAAGATTGATTTCATTGGGTACTCTTGAAAAAGAGGGTTATACTGTGAAGATGCAGATGGGTAGAGTCAAGGTGATCAAAGGTTGTCGGGTTATGATGATTGGGATCAGGAAAGAGAACTGTGTGTATACTCTTGAAGTAAAAGTGACGACTTTTGGTGTATAAAAGCATGGAGGTTCTAAACAAGTTGGATTCAAACAACTTGGTGATACACAAGTTGGGTTCAAACAACTTGGTCATAAACAAGTTGGTTTCAAACAATTTGGTCACAAACAAGTTGGGTTTAAACAACTTGGTCCTGGTGTTAAAACAGGAGTCCATGGAGTACAGGTTGATAAACGTGTTTGGTTTGAGGTGGATCTGCAGGGAGCTGAGGAAAATCGTGAAGCTGAGGTTGTTCAGGATAGTAACGATGATGCTGCAGTGGCTCAAAGAAAGTTGGAGGACAAACAACTTGAAGAAAAGACAAACACGGACTGCTTGGTAAAGGAGCAGGAAAAGGTACACCTTGATATAAAGGTGGGGGCTAACATTACGGTAACCGGAGTACCTGGTCAAGAGGGTGCAGAGGGTAATGTTGCTGAAAAGAAGAAAGTGAAGGAGTCTACGGAAGCTAATCATGGAAAATTACTGAAGTATAATGCCTGGTTGACAAGGTGGTCCCCGGTCCGAGGTTCCAGCACGAGGAAAAGGTGCTGAGTATCGATTATGTTTAAGTGTTACTCCTAAGGTAGAAATTGTTAAATATTAGTAGTAACTTAAACATATATTAGGGACTTAAGTGTACTTTTGTAATTAGATTAGGTGTTAGACATAAACTAGAATTAGTTAGCTTGGAGTGCAAGGCAAGCTAGGTTTCCACCTCCTCATCTCTATAAATAGAGATGAGGGGGATACTAGTTATTCATTCTTCTTCCTCGTTGTAATAGCTTTATTAGGTTTCTAATAAAGGTTTGGTACGAGGGTATATCGTGTGCATATTCTTGTCGGTTCTTTGTAGTCTCTCGTGTTTGCTACGGGTGCTCAATACAACTCGCGATCTAGCGTTCCGCGATCGAACTTCGGGTTCAACTTCGCCCGAAAACGTTGTTGAGTAAACACATACTATTTCAAAGGCAAATATTTCAAAGGGCCTAGGTTCATCATTTTCAAGTATATTTTCCAAAAAGGGCAGCACCAAGGCTTGGTTCTTCGCAAATTATTTTATAATCTCCAAAACGTAACTAGATGTCAAAACTATTACAGATTCAGGAAACTAGTCCTACGGTCTCGGGGCCGTAGTTCATTCGTTATTTATCACGACGACTTGGTTTTACTGTCTATGGAAAGGTCTAAGTGTGTTCTACAAATGTTTTAACTGGTCCAATTAACCAAAATGCTTCGAAGATAGCGATTTTTACACAAACTTTCTGTTTACACAGTTGCTTGTCGGTTTTGAGTAATCGTTTCGTGTGATTTTTAAAAAATATCAAATCAACTCCAATGACTAAGAAATTTGGCAGAGATAAACTTAAGGCATGTATATAGGTTAAAAAAAAATTGCCAATATCTATAGTGACCTCTAGATATTGTTCTCATGTCAATTTATATGACTTAAATTTTGGGACAGAAGCTGTGAGGTTTTAACTATATTATCTCAAAGTTCCTCAACATTACAAGTATATATGGGTGCTAAAACGATTATGGAATGCATAGATAAGTAATTATAAGTATGAAAAGAGGTTAAAGGAGCTTACAAAAGAATAGTGAAAGATTTGGGAATTGTGTGAACAAGAAAACCCAAGAACCTCAAGTAGTGACCTAAATATGAACACCCCTTGATAACCCTTGTTATAATAACAATATTTCCCTAACCAATAGCCAAGACCAAGCTAAAATAATCCTTGCATTTTCTTGCTGCTGCACGTGGACCAGAGAGAAAAAAAAGGAAGTAATTGTGTGTGTTGTTTTTGAATGGTAAAATGGGAATAGACTAGCTAAGTGTTAGATTATAAAAGAAAAAAAATGCAAGTGTATGAAAAATATCTCTAGACAAGGAAACATGAAAATTAAATGAGGTAAAGTGAGAGGAGTGGGCTTGGCGTGGAAATGAGGAGAAGAGACATGGATTTGATGTTGGTGTATTTTTGTTGTGGTAAAACGATGTAGGGAAAATGGTATATATATATATATATATATATATATATATATATATATATATATATATATATATATATATATATATATATATATATATATAGTAAAAAGAAATGAGCTAGCTACTTGGTTTAGAAATATCTTGGAGACATATTTAGAGACAAGATTGTTGGGATCATACTTTTGTATTTTAGTCAAGTCTCGGTCATTACATTTTGTAATAGGTTGCTTAGTTATTTATTCTACATTGTTTAAGTTACAAGGCTTAGTTTGTAAAGTCCATGGGCCTTAAAGCCCACGTCCAAAGAAAGGAGGGAGGAAGGGAGTGTTGCCCTACTCCTCCTCCTATAAATACTAGGCTTATGTAACCTTTTCATTTGTTGGTTATTTGAATATCTTTAAGGAAACTCTTGCTCTTTCACTTTTCACTTGTTCTCATAATCAACCATCTCTTTTCTCATCTCATTTCTATCAATATCATACTTGTGTTTACAAAATGGTGACCTAACAAGTGGTATCATTCGCCTAATAGAGATTGAAGTGGCGTTCTTGGTTCTAACGTGGGGTTTGGGTGCTTATTCTTCATCTTTTTGCATTTTTCTTTGTTTCTTTCACTCAAATCTTGAAGCTTGGACAAGTTTCAAGGTTGATATAGTGATTTGAAGCTTAGTTTTTGCATAAAGTTGTGATTTTTAAAGTTTTTAAAGGTTTTATAGCTTCTTTGATATTGGAAAACTAGTTTTTGGTAGCAAAATCTTCAATAGTTAGTGTTTTCTAAGTATTGGTGAAGTTATTTGATCAAAAATAACTTATTTCTAAGCATTTTTCTTCAAAAATTTGAGATTTTTCAAGTTTCTGACCTGTTTACGCGTAACTTTAGTGAACAGTACGGTTCTAAAGCTGTCAACAGTACTTTTTGTCCTTTCTACGAGTAAATTTTGGCTAAAACCCTTTTCTTACGCGTAACTAAGGTCAAAACCCTGTTCTTACGAGTAACTTGAAAGTCTTTGCCTTAATCCTATGCAGAAGTCAGATTCCTACGAGTAAGATCCTACGCTGAAGTTAAGTCCTACGCCTAAGTCACTTTCTATGCAGAAGATAACATCTTACGCATAAGATCATATCTTACGCGTAAGTCTCAGAATCTACACATAACTTTCATCAAAAGTCTTCTCCTTGTGTTACGGTGACTCAGTACTTCCCTAGCTTGGATAAGTTAGTGGAATACTTCGACTTCGGATATCTTTCAAGCTTGGATAAGTTTGGAAGATTTGTTTGGTTGTTTAAACCTTACGCATAAGTCTAAACTTACGCATAAGCCTAAGCTTACGCGTAAAGAGAAAACTTACGCCTAAACTCTTTGTTTACGCCTAAACTACTCTTTACGCATAACCTAAAAGTTTACGCGTAAGATTATAGTTACGTGTAAGAATTGAACTTACCCCAGGGATTTTGGACTTAATCAAAGGAACGTGCATTTCAATCTTCTACAAGATCCATTATTACACAAGTGTTAAAAAATGTCTCAACCACCTAATTACTACTTCCTTCATCCTCAGCAACAGCAACATCAGCAGTATCAGCAACAACAATACCATCAGCAACAACCGTATCAACAACCTTCACAATCACATGTTCAACAACAACCGTTTAATCCACTACATCATTACCTAATGATGCAACAACATCAAATCATTCCTCAACAACAATCATATCAGATGTCACAACAGAACACTCAGTTCTCCTCCAAACAACCTCACTGGTTTGATAGAATGTGTGAAGTTATTACAACTCAACAATCCCGACATGAGGCAGGATCACTGGAAACACCTCCAATGCTAACACCTGGGAACTATGTTCAATGGTCAAGTCGATTCTTATGATTTCTTGAACTAAAGAAACCTCATGGGAAATTCTTGAAACAAGTGATACTTGAAGGACCATTTGAGTGGCCAACAAGATTTGAAGCTGGTGATCCAACTGCTGATCCTCCACGTCCTCCTGGTGATAGACCTCTTCCAGAAACTGCACTCACTGAAGAACAGAAATTACATCGTGAAGCTGATGAGTATGCAATGGCTTATATACTTCAAGGTATACCTAATCCAATTTATCGCAGTGTCGATGCTCAGAAAACAACCAAAGCTATGTGGGAACACGTTCATCTCCTTATGGAAGGCACTCAATTGAACAAAGATGATATGGAATCCAAACTTTACATGGAATACACATACATCACAATTGAACCAGGAGAGTCACTTGAATCCTACTATCATCGTTTCACAAATGTGGTCAATGATCTGGAACGTCACAAAATCACAGTACCAAGGATAGCAGTGAACTCCAAATTCGTCGGTAGTCTTGGTCCAGATTGGCATAAATATGTGACATTTGTACGTCAAACCAAAAATCTACATGATGCACCATATGGTTTGTTGTATGATTTTCTGAAACACCATGAACCTGAAGTGGAAAAAGATAGAGCTCTACGAGGAGGATACACACCAACACCAACACCAAATTCTTTGGCTCTCGTAGCTCAATCTCCCTATGCTCCACCACCAATGTCAAATCATGCATATGTTCAAGAGCAGAACTACTTCAGTTATCCACAATCTTCCACCTCGAACCAAATGGTCCCTTATGATTCATCTCCACAGAATGCTTCTACTCAACTTGTTCCATTAAACAACAATGATGCAGTGTATTACTCAAATTCCAATGACGATGACGATGATGACTTTAATACGTTGAATCAGGGACTTACTCTTATTGCTCGTGCTTTCAGCAAATTCTCCAAAAAAACAAACAACCGTCAACGTTCATCTTCTAACACAAGGAATCAAGCTGTTGTCAATGATGGAAGAGTGGAAATTCAGAATCGTAGCTATGGTCGATCTGGTTCAGGAAGTTCTTCAGGAAATTTTGGGAATGGTCAGAGGTTTAATAACAGTGGGGGGGGGGGGGGGGGGGGGGTTCAGGAACAACTCAGGGTCTTCTCAGCAAAGGTCTGAACCAGTTGCCACTAGGAACTCCAACTCAGGGAATGCAGTGTAGTGCTACAATTGTAATGAACAAGGTCATATAGCGACAGCATGTCCCAAACCGAGAACTCGGGGTAGTAAGTTTCACAAGCAGGCATTACTCATGGCTCTTCAAGATGAAAAAGATGGACATTTCCCTGAACAGGATAACAACTTCATGGCAAATGTTAACAATGATGATGACATGGAAGATCTGGAAGCCAATGCAGCTGTGATGCTTATGGCCAACATGCAGGAACTTCAGTTTAATGATTCAGGTCCAGTGTATGACACTGACGGCTTGTCTCAGGTACATGACCAAAAAGCATGCCTAATACATGAAATAGCTTCACCCTCTGCTTCTGAATCAGATATGGCGCAAGTTGTTCCATCTAAATCATCTTCGTCTTCTCAAACAGATGAACAAATAAGCACAGTTGTCATATTTGATGATGACACAGTTGTTTCATTTGATGATCCTATTGAGAATGATAAACATGATCATTTCGAACAACATGAACCATCATTTGATCCAGACCCTGACCTCATAATGTTATCTAAACAACTGAATGATCAACAATTGCTAATTGCAAAATGCAACGAGAAAAACAAAGTTTTAAAAGAAACAAATGCGGCACTTGCAAGAGATATTGAGTGTTATAAAATACAACTTTCAAATCAGCAAGAAAAGATTAAACATACAAAAAGTTTTGAAAAAGCTTTTCAAGAATCTTACAACAAAGAGCAAGATCTTCAGCACAAGATGCAAGATCTAATTCAGACAAACGGAAAGTTGATTTCTAAACTTGAAAGTGAAAAATGTGAACTGAAAATGCAAGTTGAACGTCTTCAAAGAGACCTTTCAAAAACAGAAACAGAATTGTCCAATTGCAAAAAGGAGTTTTGTGAACATAAAATACGAAAAAGGAAGTATATAAATGATTTACTCAGTGATATTGTTGATCTTGAAAAACAACTCAAAGAATTTCGTAATATTGTTTACAAACACGGGAACTCAGTCACAACTATTCAGAAATTTACTTTAAACCCGAGACCCGATAAAGGATTTGCTCTTGGCGATTACAACTCAATGTTTCTTCACACGGCTTTCAAAGAAATTCCTAAAATTTACAGTATGGACCATTTGCTTGATAATACGATTGTGCGTGCTGTTGTTTTTGATACTGAGGAAGAAGAAGAACTTGAAGACGAGAGTCGATCAAAAATGAGTTATGTTCAATATTAGACACCATATGACTATTCAAAAGCTCCACCTCTTTCTAAATCTTTTGTTACTCAAAAGGAAATACCTGAGAAATCATGGTTTGTCGAAGAGTCATATGTTTCATCCTCTAATGCGGCCCCTGTCCAAACTGTAGCACAAATAAATGGTCCTTTACCATCTTCCGGTGAACTTACACCATTACCAAAGACTTGTCGTGTCTTAAATTATTTCAAAACTTTTATGGAAGACATAGAAATTTTGGAGGAAACAATTGCACGTAATTCTTAAATAAAAATTGAAACTTTTCAATCCGCTTACGAGCGAGAAAAAAGAGATATTTTTCAAAAACAAATGTTGCCAATTGTCAAACACCTCCGTCTCTGTGCTACACGTTGGGATCAGGAACTTCAAAACGAGGTGAAAAATATGATAAACGTTTTCAACTCTACTGAAAATGAGTTTTTGGTTCAAAAGCAAAGAAATAGAGTTTTAAAAAATGATGCTGATCGACTCTTGGAACAAATTCTCAATGCTGATATTTATTCTGTTATCATGAATGATCTCTATAAATCTGGTACTTCTATGCTTGTGGATGATCTTTGTGTTGATAATAACTCGTTGAATGTGGAAATTGAGACACTGAATCATGAGAATGAAAAGCTGAGAATTAAGAATGATGATGTGACAAAACAATTTTCAAAAGAAATTTGTCAACTCAAACAAAGGCTTGAATGGTGTCAAGCTCAAAGTCTTGAAATGGAATTGAAACTTCAAAGTCAAAATGTTTCAAACTCTTGTCAGCTTTGCAAAAACAATGAGTCTTTAAAAAGTCTCTGTCTCAAATATGAGAAAGAAATTGCAGATTTAAAAATTGAAAATGTCGAATGGCAACAAAACCGCGATGACATTAATTACTGCAATGTGAAACTTGAGTCTGAAATTCAGGATAAAAATCACATCATCATCAATTTGAAAGAGAAAATTAAGCTACTTCAAAAAGGAAAAATGGTTGACACCACGGTGATAGCACCAGGAATGTATCAATTAGACAAAACTTCTAAAGGGAATGTTGTTCAAAATACTAATGTTGGTAACTCCACTTCTACAGGACTAGTCTCCACTAATAGCGTTAGCAGACCCAAGCGAAAAAGTAAAAAGAAGAATAGGCTCTGACAACGTAAAAGAGGATCACTAGAGGCTCAAGGAGTAGAAGACCAACTTAGGAACTTGAATAAAACTCATGTTGCATCAGATTTAGATTCTAATCTGGCAAATTGTAATCAAAATCTAAATGTAACGAATGATGAACCTTTGAATGTTTTGAATATTAATGCATCTTGTGTGTTTTGTCATAAAAGCGTATCATCTGGTGATCATACAAAATGTATAGCTAATTCTCTCATTAATCGTCATAAGAAATGTAGGACACGCATTCCTTCTAGGCCCACTACTGCCTCTAAGTCTAACTTAGGAAAGAAGCCTTCTACGGTTTCTAATGCTGTTGAAGTTACCCCCATAGGTGTCGAGAACAAATCTAGGAATGAGCCAACTACTAGTGCATTTAACATTAAGAAAGCAAGAACTAGTTGGAATTGGCAACGTTGGTTACAACACAAACCAGACTTTAAATGGATTCCTAAATTGTTAAATACATGTGCTTCTAACCAACAGGAACCCGCACATTCTTTGGGTTCCACCCTTACTTCTGTTCCATCTGTGTCTTCTTCTTGTGATGCAGGTGGTACAGATTGTTCTCTGGATTGTTGATAGCGGATGCACCCGACATATGACAGGCAATCTCAAACTGTTACACAACTTTGTCTCAAAGTTCATTGGTACTGTCAGATTCGGGAATGATCATTACGCTTTAATCATGGGATATGGTGACTATATCAGTGGGAACATTGAAATCAGTCGTGTCTATTATGTGGAAGGCCTTGGACACAACCTTTTCTCAGTCGGTCAATTTTGTGATGGAGATCTAGAAGTTGCATTTCGTGAGAAAACCTGTTTCGTTCGTGACTTACAAGGAAACGATCTAATGTCTGGCTCACGTGGTTCTAATCTTTATACAATATCAATGTCAGATATGATTGCTACATCTCCGATATGTCTTCTCTCCAAAGCAGAATCGACTAAATCTTGATTATGGCACAAACGTCTTTCGCACTTGAATTTCAAAACAATGACTGACCTTGCTCGTCACAAACTTGTTGATGGATTTCCAAGATTCCGCTTTACCAAAGATCACTTATGCCCAGCCTGTGAACAAGGAAAAAGTACTCGAGCTCATTTTCCTTCAAAACCTGAGCAAAGTACGAATCATGTTTTACAATTGCTTCATATGGATTTGTGTGGACCGATGCGTGTTCAAAGTATCAACGGTAAACGCTACATACTAGTAATTGTGGATGACTTATCCAGATGGACTTGGGTTTATTTCTTACGAAGTAAAGATCAGGCTCCTTCAATGATCATCACCTTTCTCACTAAAATTCAAGTTCAGCTACGCAATACGGTACGAATAGTTAGAACTGACAATGGAACTGAATTTAAGAATCAGACACTTCGGTCATATTTTGAGAAAGTGGGGATTGAACATCAAACATCTATTCCTAGAAGCCCAGAACAGAATGGAGTTGTTGAAAGACGCAACAGGACGTTAGTGGAAGCTGCTAGAACTATGTTGATTAATGCTCAATTACCAGATTACTTATGGGCGGAAGCTGTCTCAACCGCATGTTATACCCAAAACCGTTCCATGATAACAAAACGCCATCGCAAAACACCGTATCAAATTGTTCACAGAAGAAAACCGAATATCGATTACTTTCATGTATTTGGAGCACTTTGTTATTCGAAAAATGATCGTGATGATTTAGGTAAACTTAAAGCAAAGGCTGACATAGGAGTGTTCGTTGGATACTGTGAAAATTCTAAAGGTTTTCGGATATGGAATCGTCGAACAAGGGAAATTCAAGAAACCATTCACGCTAATTTTTATGAACTCACACAAATGGCTTCTGAGCAACACAGCTTAGGACCCGAATTCAACCATCTTAACTCTCCGGAATCTTCGGCTGAACCATTGTCACTCAACCGCAAAGAATTGGAAACCTTGTTTGCTCCACTATTTGATGATACAATTGAATACCGTTCTACTGAGGTCTCACCAAATTCCGCTGCTCAACCTGAAAACATTCCAGTACCAGACTCACCTCAACAAACTACTACAAGTGTTGAGAGAAACGGTCCTCTAATTGCATCACCATCTACAGCAGAACAAACTATTTCTAACTCCCACCAATCAGCTGAAGATCCCACACCACAATCAGTTCCACAGCCCGCAGAGCATGATCTTGATGCGTTCTTTAACCCGTTTGCACGCAATTTGGATCCTACCTTTCCTGATATAGCTGAGTCGTCAACACGCAATTTGGATCCTGCTAACATGCGAGATACCTATCAACTACACCCTTCAACACACAAATGGACTCGAGACCATCCACTAGTTCATATTATTGGCCATCCAGATGCACCTGTTATGACAAGACAACGACTTCACACGGATGGAGAAACTTGTATCTATGCACTCACAGTTTGTCACGAAGAACCTAAGAACATTAAAGAAGCAATGACTTATGACAACTGGATTGAATCTATGCAAGAGGAATTTCAGCAATTCATAAGATTAGAAGTCTGGGAATTAGTTGAAAGACCTGACGGAGTCTTTGTCATCGGGTTAAAATGGATTTGGAAGAATAAGCTTGATGCTGAAGGAACTGTCATACGTAACAAATCACGCCTGGTAGCGAAAGGATACTCTCAACTGGAAGGACTTGATTTTGCTGAATCCTTTGCTCCAGTGGCTAGACATGAAGCTGTTCGGATCTTTCTGGCTTATGCTGCACACAGGAACATGGTTGTTTACCAAATGGATGTGAAAACCGCATTTCTTAATGGAGAACTCCGTGAAGAAGTGTATGTGAGCCAACCATACGGCTTCGTTGATCCTGAGCGTCCTAACCACGTTTACCGACTCAAAAAGGCACTCAACGGACTTAAGCAAGCCCCACGGGCGTGGTATGACAAACTGTCCAC
The DNA here is from genome assembly GCA_030686995.1 of Artemisia argyi. NCBI lineage: Eukaryota > Viridiplantae > Streptophyta > Magnoliopsida > Asterales > Asteraceae > Artemisia > Artemisia argyi. The sequence goes on along the minus strand of CM060682.1, from coordinate 128,740,352 downwards.
TTTCTTGCTGGCCTATAAATTTTCAAAAGGATCAGTGGATCCAACACTATTTACAAAAACCTACGGGGAGGACTTACTTGTTGTTCAAATATATGTTGATGACATTATTTTTGCCTCAACAAAAAGAAGTTACTCTAATGATTTTGCAAAATTAATGAAAGATAATTTTGAAATGTCCATGATGGGTGAACTTTCGTTCTTTCTAGGACTACAAGTTCATCAATCACCCCGTGGAATTTTTATAAATCAGTCCAAATATGCTCTTGAAATTTTAAAGAAACATGGAATGATGACCAGTGATACTTATAATACACCAATGGGCTATACCACAAAACTAGATGCTGATTTACATGGGACTCCTGTTGACCCTACCAAATACCGAAGTATGATTGGGTCACTCATGTATCTCACATCTAGTAGACCTGATATAGTATTTGTTGTCTACATGTGCTCTCGCTATCAGTCCAAACCAACTGAAAAACACCTCAGTGAGGTCAAAAGAATCCTTCGATACATAAAGGGAACCATTAACTTGGGAATCTGGTATCCGAAGGATTCCGGTTTTGAACTAATTGCTTTTTCAGATGCTGACCATGCAAGATGTTTTGACATACGCAAAAGTACATCTGGTGGATTACAATTTCTCGGAGACAAACTTGTGTCATGGCAATCAAAGAAGCAGGACTGCACATCACTGTCGTCTACAGAATCTGAATATGTAGCCATGTCTGCTTGTTGTGCTCAAGTCATTTGGATGAGATCACAACTTAAGGATTATGGCTACCTATTCAACAAGATTCCTATCTACTGTGATTCAAAGAGTGCAATTGCTGTCTCCTGCAACACAGTACATCATTGCAAATCCAAACACATCGATCTCCGATATCACTTCATCAAAGAGCATGTGGAAAAGGGTACCGTTGAACTTTATTTTGTTGGGACTGAGTACCAATTGGCGGACTTACTGACTAAATCCTTAGCACCATCAAGGTTTGCTAGTCTAGTTCACCAAATTGGTATGCGATGTTTGACTCCAGAGGATCTGGAAAAGTTTTTAAAACATAATTGATCGTCAAACATCAAAACTATCTTTGTACATATCTTTTCAAAAAAAAAAAAATGCAAGTATAAACCACTCTTTCAACACTATTTTATAAAATGTCTTCAATTATTTAAAACAAGTGTTGAGGGGGAGGAAAAGTAATTTTTCAAATTTCTTAAAAATATATTAACTTTTATACTTGCATTTTACCAAAAATATTACGTTTTATATTAAAAGGATGCATCAAAAGTGTTTTGGGTTACTCTCCTTGACCAATATAACAAATTTTTCAGTATTTTTGACTACGGTCTAAGGTCGAGGGGGAGTATCACAAGTTGTTCTCATCATAACTTGGTGCTATTAATGAAAGTTAAGTGAAAGTTAGTTTGTGCATTAAGTTTGAATGGTAACTAAGGTTTAGGGACTACATGTGTCAATACATCAAACTTGTTTTACCATGGTCAAAATACCTAGTTGACCACTCATTTACTCCACTGACAATCATATTTACTACACATACCAACCACATCAACGATCCACAATCATTCAATAAATCTGTTCATCAATCTTCAAATCTGTAAGTTATACAACGTTTTGATCATGATTTCAAACAATGGTTTTAATTTTACATTAATCCAACGGTTTAATTTGTCACAATCGGTATAAATTGACCTAGGGTTTTGCGTAGAAATTAAACCCAGAAACTTGTTGTGTTGTGGTTGAATTTGTTGATGGGAAATGATCTTTAGATGTTTATAATCATGAATCTCACCTTTAATCTCACCCAGAAACACGAAATTGATTAATATGGATTTAGGGTTCATACGAGTTGATTAGGGGTTCTTGATTCTGTGTGTTAAACTTGAAATTGATGATGGGGATTGTGTTGTTACATGCCTAGGAACTCATACATGTGGTTTAATTGCTTCAATTACATCTCTTGTTCATGAATCAAAGCTTTAGGGTTCGTATGCATGAGCAGTTGTGATCTCATGAGTTTGTGGTCAATTCTTGTTATAACTTGGACCATATGATCCTAAGGATGTAAGGAACACTTGCCCTAAGTTCATTTCAACCCAGAAACATGATTGAATGTATTTATGATTGAGTGTTCATCCGTTCTACGCGTAACTATGGATTATGGCATGTTTACGCATAATAATGCATAATAAGTGTATAGGAATGAATATTGATCAGTGGTAATGTTTTGTACACTTTCAGGAATCAAACAACACTAATTACTCAAGGTGATTTTTCTGGAAAATGGCATTTTTACGCGCAAGTTGTTCATCCTACGCGTAAGATTAAATCTTACGCGTAAGATTCGACATGTGGACAAACTTTGTCTTGGATAAGACAAGCTTTACGCTTAAATGATAATTCTTACGCATAAGTTTTGACCTTACGCACAAGTCTTGAACTTACGCATAAGTCATAACCTACGCATAAGTTATATCTTACGCTTAAGTGTAATCCTTTGCATAAGCTCAATTCCTACGCCTAAGATTTTATCCTACGCGTAAGATTGATCCTACGCATAAGATTCACCTTACGCGTAACATATAAGTTTACGCGTAGCTTTTGCACTTACGCCTAATTTCACTTCTTACGCTTATGTCATGTTACGCGTAGATTTTTCATGTTACGCGTAAACTTGTCCAAATCAAGAATTTTTCTAAGTGTTGTAAAATTTACAAAGTGTAACCTCTTGTAATGATAAACTCATGTTGTAACTTAATTGTTATAAGTTTCTACCATGTGATAAAACACAAGTTTGTCATATATCAAAAGTTTTCACACACACAAACACCCACTGATCAATGTATAATATGCAAATCATGTAATCTTATGTCTGAGCTAACACCGTAAACCATTGCCATGTTTGTGTTTGTTTATGATCAATTCAGATGGCAGAACACAATGACGTTCCATACGGACCAGAACCCGAACCTAAGCTTTCATGGGAAGAGATATTCCCAGATGATTACACCAGGAAGATTGGAAAGAACAACCTCCGAATCAACTTCAACAAAATCACTTGCAACGAGTCCTCATGTATTGTTGCAGTAGATGCTCTTCTATATCACCCCAACAAGCTGCTGTTCACCAAGTCTGCCTCAGTATCCTGCTTCTACATCCACCAGTTTTGGCATACACTCCAGCTAGATCTTGGGGAGGCTTCCTTCACCTGTATGCTTCATAACCGTCAGGTCACTGTGGACATTGACTTGCTTAGGAATGTTCTTGGGTTACCAGAACTCGGCCCAGATGAAGAATATGTTCAAGTACCCACCGAAGAAGAGCTGATAGAGTGGTTACGGGATATTGGCTATGACGAATCAGAAGAAGTTATTACAAGACATTCTAGGGTCAACATTAGGTATCTTCCACAACCATGGAGAACCCTATACATTCTGATTGCCAAGTCCTTGTCTAGCAGAGACACTGGCCACGAACACCCAAAGCTCCAACACCTCAAACTCTTCTGGGCAGTGGCTAATGTGAAGAAAGTTGATTATGCCAGCATTATCTGGGAAGACCTTGTGTGGCACATTCAACACAAGACAACCAACATTTCATTCATTCGTTTCACGAAACTACTCATCGAGAGCTTCCTTCGTGAATATGATGATATCCCACAGAGACTTGATGACAAAGATAAGAATACTTTCAGAAATGAAGATACTCTCAAGGTCATCAAGAGACTCGACACCAGCACACGCAAGCAAGGAAAGAAATTTCCCGACTGTCTCTTGAATGACAAAGTGAAGCTTTGCCCGAACTTCAAGTACTACCTTCAAGCTCCTGAAGCTGAAAAAGCTGGTTTCCTGGACGAAGTTGTTATACCTTCGTTCATGCAAAAGAAAGGAAAGAAAGGTAGCAAAACTGGGAGCTCCGGCAGTTCTACCCAGTCTAAACATAAGAAGAAGGGTACTCTCAAGCAAAGAACTCCTGTCAAGAAGCCCGAATCCACTCCTGAACCTACACAACCATCTGACTCAGAAACCGAATCTGACGAAGGTCCAGTTTACAAAGCAGCCTTTGCCAATATCACCGAGAATGTCAATCTTGAAGACATTGATGATAAAGACTTGACTTTCGAAGATTGGGAGAATAACATTGATGAGTTTGCTGATAATGCTATATACCCAGCATATCTCAATCAAAGACCATTCACTGAAGCACAGACAATCCTGGAAGAAGAAAGGATCAGGAGAGAGAAGATGAAGGAACCTATGACTACCGAACGTGAGTCTGCTCAAACTAATGTAGGCCTTTCAGTTGAAGAAGAGAATGAAAGAGCTCTCAATCTAGGTCTCCTCCACAGCAAGATAGACGCATTCAATGCTGATCTACCTCCTCCACCTCCAGTATTCTCTCAAACTACCGAAGCTGGCGGATCAAGCAGCATTCCTGATTCTGCCACAGGGGTCAACACTGACTTAGTTGCCTACGACAATCCTTCGGTATCTCCCACAGACATTGAAATGACTAATGCTTCAGCATCGGGAGAAGAAGAAGAGGAAAATCCTATGGATACTGATGCTCCACGGTTGATGACTGTAGAAGAAATGGAGCTTAGAGAAAGGGTTCAGGAAGAGGAATTAAAGAGAAAACAGGAAGCTGAAGAAGCTAGGCTTGAGCAGCTTGCACAAGCCAAACTGGAGGAAACTATCCGAATGGAAGAAAATAGGAAGGCTGAAGAGGCAGCCAAGCTGGCTGAAGAAAAGTTGAAAAGGGAAGAAGAAGCCAAGCTTGCTGAAGAACTAAGGCTTAAGGCCGAAGCTGAAAGACTGGCTGAAGAACAAAGGTTGGAAGAGGAAGCAGCCAAAGCAAAGAAAGTTGATCAACCCGAACCACAAAGAGGAGATGACAAAGACCTTACCACCATTATTGAATCCTCACAGTCATCACCTCCTGCATCCGAATCAACTCACGACAAATCAATCAAGAAACCAAGCACCAAAGCCTCTGCTGCATCTAAGTTACTAAAGTCAGCATTCAGAAGCGTACATGAAAAGAAGAAAAACAGACTGGAAGATCAGGTTGCAACATTAGTAACCCAAGTTGCTGAATTGACGAAGCTGAATTCAAACGTCCAAGAGTTGCAAGATAAAGTTGATACTTTCTTAGCTAAAGACGTACAAGAGAACTTGGAAGCCACATTGGCTGCTCAAGCACAAGAGTACATGGCACAACACTTAGTTGCTGAGTTGAAAGATCTGCTAGCACCCATGAGAGATGAACTCACCAAGTTCGTAGAGCAAGCTGTCAAGAAAGTGATCCGATCAACCTCATTCACTCTTCGAGCTGACAAGTCCACTGTTCCACTACCAGGACTATCTATGGACGAATTGGAAGCTCAACTCTTGGACAAGCTGGCAAGCAAGTTCACATTGTCTCCTGAAGAAGTCAAAATCCTGGAAGCGTTGAAAGACAAGATGAACAAAGAGACTTGCAGCACAGAGGCCGATAAACTGAAGCGTCAAAGAGATGATGAAGACAAGGATCCTAATTCTCAGGCAAAGAAACAGAAACAAGCTGAAGGACCCTCATCTCAATCAAAACCACCGGTCGTCCCTCCAACAACAACAACATCCTCACAACAACCAAAGGCATCAGGTTCCGCTCCCAAAGCACACGACCACTTTGTATACACCGGTGGTGACGAGATTCCTCAACCCGATGAAGTTCCAGAACTGTCCTCTAAGAAGAAGAAAGAAAGGAAAGGAAAGCATCATCAACCCAAACCGGACACCTCATCAAAAGGCACAAAGCCAAAGAAACCGAAAACCGTCCTCAACTGGCTAGACCAAGACGATAGTGCCGAATACTCCTGGTTTGAGAAGATGATCAATTCGCAACCACCTCTTGAAGACAATCATGAACCTCAAGATGGTCGAACGGTGGAATATGCTCAATTGATTCAGCAAAAGTTTAAAATGAAAAAGATGAATAAGAAAGAGCTGCTAAGAATCAAGAATGATGCATTCAATCTTCTGAAAGATCGGTCTGCTAACTCAATCGAGCTTGAGTACCATCTGGAAAATATTGCTCGAGCTATGTCAAGCAATATTGACTGGATCAATCCTGAATCTTATGTCGATCCAGTCACAAAGAAAACCGCACCTTACATTACTGACTGGTCCAAACCACTACTGATGATTGGGAAGCCTAAGGAACCGAAGATCCCGTACAAGTTCTTCTTCAACACAGACTTGGAATATCTGAAACTTGGAAGCAAGATTGAGAAGAAGTACGTTACATCACTCGCCTTTCTCCCTGCAGCTCGATATCTCAACAATGCCATCGAAGAAGAAGCTTCAGCATTATTCATTGACAAAGTTGTTGAATATGACTGGAATGCACTTTACGGTATACATCATTGGCCAGACAACTGGGCACAGTACTATCGAAGCAGCAGACTCAATCAAACGATGGGCGATGTGACAAGTGATTTGAAGATAGTCTCGATTCAGTTCATTTCGACTGTCACTCACTTTGGGTACCCCTTCCTCAGCAAAATCACACTGAAAAGACTTGATGAAAAGGAGTACGATATTTCCGAGTCAGACTTTCCACGACTACTTCTCAATGACATCGAAGACATGTACCTGCTCAAAGTTCAAGGAAAACTCTGTGGCTTGCCTAAAGAGATGCAGCTTGCCTTTATCCAAGCTTTCCTAATCTTCATCAGGCAGATTGTCATTAGAGAAAGAGTTGAAGATCTTCAATTGCGAGTGGAAAGTTATCAGAAGAAGCTCAATCTCACCAAACCCAACATGTTCGACATCCCCGACCTTCAACATCTACCTCAATACACCTTGATCAGACATCCAGCATTTGGGTTCACTTACCGCAGTGTCAACGGTCGAAACTGCTTCATGGGCTACAAAGAATTACATAAGTTCTGTGATGAAACCTTGAAATTCGTCAGAGATGGAATCAAAAGCAGAATCAATGACATAGCACTGGGGAAATCCAAAAGATGGAACACCGATGAGACCAGGGATGCACGCAGATTCATTACAAGGATTGAGAACCGGTTGAAGCGCAGGGATCAGTTCAGGAGATTGGAAAGCTATGTTGGAGGAAGAACAAAATTTCCGGTGTTGACATTTCAGAGACCTGATTGGTAAAAAGTTGTAAGAGTTTGATTTGATTTGTCAATTATATACTTCATAATGGCTTGTGCACGCATTACAGTGCACAACCCGAACTTGTATAGAAAGGACCCTGAGGTACGCTTCAGTGCCTCAATCCTAATATAAGGAGCGAAGACTTCTTACTTTTGAGTAGAATTAATCAAATGTGTTATGATTTTCATAATTCTGCTCAAAAGGACAAGTATTTCACCTCAATAAGACCTAATCACTTGTTGAGGGGGGGCACTTGTCAAAACAAAATACATTGTTCAAAAAAAAAAAACAAAAGTTCTTGGTGAATCTCCCCATAAGACTCAAAAAGCATATTTTAATCAAAAGTTTAACAAAAACAACATCTCATATGCTATTTTTGAGGGGGAGAAAATGAAAAAGTGATTAAAATATATGAAGAAAAAGCTGAAAGTTGTATCTTGTGCGAGCTAGACTCAGATTCACCCAGGAATTGACGAGACAATAAAAGTTAGTAAAATCGAAAAGACTTATCCTCGACAGGTAATAACATCAAGTTAGTTACTAGAGCTAGTTGTCACCTAAAAGCTGACAATGTATCTCTCTAACTAACCACGTAAGCGTGTCTCGAAAAGGATTAGTCTTAGTAGAAATGTACCGTCTCGAGAAACTTTCTGTGGACTAGATCAGGCCGGGTAATAACTTCAAGCTAGTTTAACTAGTGATGTAAGCGTGTCTCGAATCGGTCTTGTTCACGAAAAGTGGATCAATTCAAAATGCTTGCTCCTCCCGCATGTGCAAATTTATTAAATACCTATGAGCACATGTGCAGGGGGAGCCCTTCAAAAGTGTACACAAAACTCTCAAAGTGTTAACCAAAAGTTTGATTATCACAAACACTTTGAGAGATTTTCAATCAAAGGTTTCTTGGCTACTGTCGGAGTTATAAGGTGATTAAGATAGGAATATCCGTCCTATGATCCGCCAGAGCCGGAGGGATCTACCCAAGGACATCTCCCATAGTTAGAATTAGAAGTCCTTAGGTATGATACGAAAAAAGGAGAAAAAGAATGAAAGGGAAAGAAGGAGTTGAAGAATTAAAAAGAAAAGTAAAGAAAATGGTGAAAAGAAATAGCCCTCCATATGTTCAACCTTAGGGCAGACACCGGGTTCAATACGTATGCTACTGGTTGTTGCAAAAGACAACATCGGTATTGAAGACAAAGTCGTCATGGACCCAGTGACGTAATGCACTAAACCTTCTTAACCACTCAAGTTCTCTTAAAAGAACTTGTTTCATTCTCACGGGGAACCAGTGTAATCTATCGACCTATCTCTTAGAGACGGTTGATATTGAAACAGGAGACCCCTCCCTAGTCTCCGCATAGGAAACCTAGGTGTGCACTTATAGAGTCTAGAGCCTCGAGATACATCAAAGATCTCTTAGGAACACTTAGTATTTCTACAACTGGTGTTCTACATCAATGGACACCAGCTGTAAATTATCGAGTCCTTCGCAGATCTTAGCAATCTGCCGAGAACGTTTATGAGAGAATTACAAACGTATTTCTCAGTGATTGAACGGAAATCCTGCCAGGGTCAACATCTAACAGCCCTGACAGCAGGTCACTTCGGTAACCCCACAAGGGTTACGCTTAGTGTTTGCGGTGGTTCCATAGCAGTCTACAGTCGTAGAGTGATCCCCAGCGACTCACCCAGTCATTGAGCTACATAGTAGGTCTCGTAAGCTCCTTCGGGAGTATCTGATATGGGAACGGCGTGGATAAGGATTAGAAGGAGTCTTCACAATATGCTGTTGATGAGCTCTAATTCCTTATCTGTAAGTACCGGTTGTTTTATTGCTAACTGTTTACTCGCAGGTACCTCACCTCCATGATGGTAGATTCCAACATGCTCAAACATACATCTTGAAGCATATGATAGCTCCCCCAAAGATCTTAACAACACAAAGTTCAAAGGAAGATTCTACATCAATAAGAAGAATCTACAAAGTATAAAGACTAAAGATCTTAGTGTATGCAAAGGAACTTCTTGTACGTGAAAGTCTAAGTCCAAAGATGTATGAGTATGTTGGAATGGCGAACAACCACCACAGACGCAGGAGTGACGAACGGCAGACAACTTCATAACTCAATCACTACTTCACCACCAAAGAACAAAGACACAAAGCAAAGTATATTCATTAACATTCAACCATTTTAAAGACGTCTAGAGTTTTACATGTCACAAGTCAACGACAAAGATGAAGACGTCAAGCAACCGTGATGACCGACCCTTAGGGGGAGATTGTTGGGATCATACTTTTGTATTTTAGTCAAGTCTCAGTCATTACATTTTGTAATAGGTTGCTTAGTTATTTATTCAACATTGTTTAAGTTACAAGGCTTAGTTTGTAAAGTCCATGGGCCTTAAAGCCCACGTCCAAAAAAAGGAGGGAGGAAGGGAGTGTTGCCCTACTCCTCCTCCTATAAATACTAGGCTTATGTAACCTTTTCATTTGTTGGTTATTTGAATATCTTTAAGGAAACTTTTGCTCTTTCACTTTTCACTTGTTCTCATAATCAACCATCTCTTTTTTCATCTCATTTCTATCAATATCATACTTGTGTTTACAAAATGGTGACCTAACAAAGATCCTTGAAATGAGATGGAAAATATGGAGAATGGTAAGGTGCTGATGGCGTGATGTGTTGAAGAAGCAAGAAAAAAAAATCTTGATTGAAGACTTAGGGGGTGTTTATTTTTTCTGGGTGCTAAGGACATGGTAGGACCCACCATCCATTAGAGAGTCTTAATGGTAATACTTACCTTTTGTTGTCTATATTGACACAGACGAAGTAACAAAATTCAATGGGTCCTACACCAAAAGAAATAATATTAAATTAATGGGACCTACATTCCCTTAGCATACAGAAAAAAATAAACTCACCCTTAGCTAGTTATTGTAATATTTTCAAGATATGGTGTCATGTAGTAGGTTTATTATATTAATTGCAAGACTTTTGATAGTTTGTACATAATAAAAAAAAAGTTGATTTCTATTATAACAAGAGGATGAAATGAGTTTATTTTAATAGTGTATGAGTATTTTGGGTATTGGTAAGGGTGGTACGGGTATGTATTACATGCGTGTAAATCTAAAATGCGTAAAACGCAATACCGGGTAATGTAAAAATTCAAAAATGTCATAGGTTGTCAAAATAACTAATTTTAGTATTTTAGATGAGACACGAGCTTATTGGAGTGTTTAAAATAAGTATTGTTTTGAAATTTATTAAATTATCGTAATTATATATATTTAAAAATATATATAATAAATGAATTCAAAATACAAGGTAAAATAATACTTGAATTATTGTAACATTGTATTGAGTGTAAAAAAAATGTATTGGGCCCATTGTTGGGGGTATTCGGTACATTGTTCATGCACAAAAATCGTGTAAAAACGTTTATTTATTTAATTAAATTAAATAAATAGTAATGTGAACACATGTAAGACCAAAAATGAAAATGATGTTACTGAAAATATTTTAGCAATAAGTAGACTAACACTAGTCCATATGTGGTGCACAAAATGAGGTCTCTCGGTTACGTGATTTAATTCTCATAAAACTCAGATTTTCAGAAAATAGTGAATAGTAAAAACTACAATAGTGAATAGTAATTTTTACGGGAATGAATAGTAAAAGTTCGAGTTTAAATAGTGACCCGAAAAATACGAGTTGTCACATCGGGGAGTGGAGTAGGATGAAGAGGTGCTTTGTGCCGATCCACTATAAATCATCGTGTCCGATTTGCGTTTTCTTTCCTTATCTCTTTCCTTTCTATACTTGCATTACATTTAGGTTTGTGTGGCTTGTTGTGTATGCTTGTGATATTAACTAGTTAACTTAAAAATGCAAAACACAAAAAAACTTAATCACATGAGATAAGGTCGCCACTGACGGCGGTCCCCAATATATATGGGACCGTCCATACATATTAAGGACCATCCCCAGTGCAATAAAAAATAGCTAAATACTTTTAAATTTCGTGTTATGCTTATGTTTATTTGATTGCTTGTATACTTGTAATTGAGTGACATATATATTTGTTATGAGTGACATAACCACTATTCATATTTAGTCACACTTGATCGAGAATTTGATACGAAACATTTAAGATTTTAAACAGGAACGTATTCACCCCCTCCCCTCTACGTTTCTACACACATTAAATTATAGGTTATTTGTTTTACTATAAAAGAGATGATAGATTCATTTTAGAAAGTGATTGTGTACAATTTGTTAACATGGTTAAATAATAGATGTTGGCTTGAGATGGTGAAGTCAATCACGACGTTTTTGCAATACTAATAATTGACATTGTTTTCGTTTTTACATTAGGGATTAAGTCGTAGAATAGCAATGTACTTTTCCAAGTGTCCCGTTTTGGTAATGGTACATTTTTTAAGTTGTAGAATAGCAATGTACTTACATAATTGTTCCAATTTAGTACGTGTACTTTTTTTAAGTTGTAGAATAGTAATATATTTTCCATAAGTGTTCCAGTTTGGTACGTGGACGTACCAAACTGAAACACTTATGAAAAGTACAATCCTATTCTACAACTTACAAAAAGTACACGTACCAGAACGTGACACTTAGAAAAGTACATTGCTATTCTACAATTTAAAAAACGTAACTCACACTACGAATGTTATGATCAACAATTAATTAAAACTCTATGAACTCACCAACCTTTGTGTTGACACTTCTAGCATGTTTATCTCAGGTCCATAACGATCGAGGCTGGCACGGATACCCAAGAAGGCTATAAATTTTATTATCATTCGAAAACTATTTGGGTAATTTGTAAACCGTGAAACTAGTGGGACCTCATTTTGTAAACTTAGCTATTTATATAATTCGAATGATAATGATAATCCTTTTAAAAACAAATCAATTTGAGTTCATTTTCTATTATTATAATTGTTATTCCATGAAGTAACACCCAGTTTGAATCCCTCAGCAATGACAAAATTGGGGGGAGGTTACAAGAAATCTTGAAGAAACTTCAAAGGTAATTACTGAATTCAGATTTTAGTTATAAAAGCTTTAAAGTATTATATAATCTTACTAATCAGTGACATATTTTTAATTATCATGCATTAGATTGTATACCTAAGTGAATACCGAGAGGTTGAAGTGAGAAGAGGAGATGAAACATATGATGGGAACTTGCATACAAAAAATTATGTCTACAAGAATTCTGAAATTAGTGGGATACCTTGTATCCATGCAATGGCAACTTACTTTCACATGAACATGGACCCTGATTTGGGGGTAAGTGATTCTTATTACAGAGATAGATGGAATAGTATCTATCAATACTCTATAAGACCAGTCCCTGGTACCAAAAACTTGAAACCTTGTAATGAACCAAAACCATTACCACCCATTGAAAAGGAAAAGACTAGGCACACCTAGAAAACAAAGGATAAGACATCCCACAGAAGATGACCATGTTGTTAGTAGACTTGGTAGGGTGATGCACCATCTCATTTGTTAGGAAACAGGGCAATGTAGGAAAAGTTGTACTAATCAAGCAAGACCAAAACCCCCAAGCACGACAACTTCTTCAAGGTCTCAAAAACCAGTACCAACACAACCAATTCCAACTACTGATAATCCACCTAACCCACCTTTGATGCCAAGACTAAGACAAAAACCAGCTTCATATAAACATCCTAAGATTCCTAAAAACAAAGCTCAGTGTACACTAAAGTATAAAGGAAAATAAGTTGATATTGGCACTGGTGAGTGCTTATTCACTCACCTTTTCTTGTCCAAATTTAGATTAAATAATCCAAAAAGTAACCCAAATTGCCAAAGAAAGTGTGTTTTTGTGATTTTGAATGTGCAGGTACGGATATTTCATAAAAGGACGAAAAATAATGAAAAACTGGCAAAAACAAGCACGAGAATGGAATGAAGTCAAAAAGTCAAAGATGAGCTCAGATAGTCAATGAAAGTCCTTGGGAATGCTTAAAGTTTCAAGAATAGTCCCTGAATGAATTTTGAAGAAATGTTCAATTTCAGTCCCAGAAGTTTCAGAAATTGTCAGAAATAGTCCTTTGAAGATATCTTTGCAGAAATGACAATATTGGTCCTCAATGAATTAGAATATTACAACTAAAACCCTTGGATCACATTTATAGAAGATGGCAGTTTCAGTCCTCATGATTTCAGATTTGACACAAATGGTCCTTGTACATTTTTAAGCATAAAAATGTGAAAATCTTAAAAGATCAAACCAAGTGCTTAGTCCAAGTCCAAGCAAAACAATCTCCAAGCCCAATCCCTTAAACCCGGCCCACACTCACCTCTCGGTCAAAACACTCACACAAGTCAAACAAATAATAATAATAAAAAACTTACCCGCCCCCCAATTCACCCCTTTCCTAGATTTTACTGTTCACACCATGAACCCTAGAAATTACTCTGTACAAAATCACCACAATTAAGGGCAAAATGGTACAATTGCTTGCTTCTAGATACTCCTGACATGTGCAGAAGGATTCCACGCTGGCAATCCGTGTGCTTCAAAGCCTATGATTGGCTAATGGGATGTGTAAGAATTAATCTAAGGGTCGTAATTGATGGGAAATGATTGGATAATGATCAAGGTCTGAAAATGATTTAAAGAAGCACACCTGAGAGCTTCTAGGACCTTCTCAAGCTCACCTCACCTCACATCATCAAGGCTATAAATACCCCCTCCATTTCACGGAATAAGTGTGTAGTTTTTAGTATAGAGTTATGCTGTTAAATTTTCCTCTCAAATGTATTAGTTTTATTCAGTTTTCAATTGTACTCTCATTTACATTTTAATAAAATTTAGTTTTCCTTTTTGAATTCAATCTTATTGTTTACTTGTTGTTATTTAGCTTATCTTCTCTCAAGATCAGTTCATTTTAATCTCATTTACAATTTATACATTTACATCATTTGTTTCAGTTTTCATTTCATCAAAAGCTTCAAAAAAAAAATAAGAAAAATAAAAAATACAAAAATAATTGTTTAAACAGCTTGCATCCAAGCTTATTTGAAGTGTAATACATCTCATTTTAGCTTAATAGCTTCTGTGAGTGTATGTTTTGGCTTAAATCATTACCAAATCTCAAATTCATATTCAGTCAACCAAAGTCAAACCATACATGAAGATGATGATCCATGGGGTAAACGGATATGTTGAACAGTGAAATGGAAGTGTTTAACCTATCTAAAGATAGGTCAAGGTTCAAGTAATACCTCTGTTCAGCTGAGGTGCAATTTGTAAGATCTCAATTCTATTTTTCAAGTTTTAAATCTAATTTCATAGTTTAGTATAGTGTAGATCTGAATCTGTGTTTTGATTGTGCTTATGTTAGTGAATTATAGCTTTGTTTGAGTTTATGATTGGTTATTGGATGCTAGATCACAGATTTGCTATTGTACTGTTTGATTTCATTAGATATGCAAGTCTGAGTTTGAGTTGTTAAATGATGTTGTTCACTGATCATGTTGCTTCTATATCAGTTAAGTATTGAATTTGGATCATTTGTGTGGTTAATTTCAGCATAGAAATCATAGTTGTAGTGTAAATTTGCATAGTTAAGGGTGTTTGGATCAAGTTGATTTACTGATCAGTGGAAATTAATTTGTAGTTATAGCTGCATATCTAGGACACATAAGGTGCTATTAGTTCATATTTAGCTTAAAATTAGTAGGTTACTTAACTAAATTTTCAATCACTCATTTGTGTTAGCTGTTAGTAAATTTTAGTTGCATAAGCTTGTTTTTAGGTACAAAAGTAGTTAATATAGCATAATTTCATTTCATGATAGCTTAAAATTACATTTCTGAAAAGATTTAATCATCAAAAGTTCATTAAAGTCAACCTGCTAGTTAACTAAAAAGTCAACTGTTCAACTTTGGCACCTAATTGACATCTGATCTAGGTACAAATTGGGATAGCAATCAGCAGTTTGTGATGGGGCTTTTTAGGTTTTTAGTATCTCAGTAGTGTAGACAAGCTTTTGCCCCCCATAGCTTTTACTTTTCAGCTTATTTGAACTGCTATTTTAGGCCTGCAAGTTGGATGTTTAGCCATTATTTGCTGAATTAACATAGGACTTGCATTTGATTGCATCTGCTTATTCCCTTAGCAATTTAGAGTGTTCTGTGTTGTTTTGAATTTGTCTAAGTGTTTTCTATTGTTCCTGAGCCTCTGGCTTATTCGGTCTCACTTTTGCTTATTGCTTGGCTTATTGAAACTGCTATTTGTTCATTAGCTGTGTTTCTGTGTTACTATTGGTCTAATTCTTGTTTCACTGAGCATATTATTAGAAACAATTTGTAAAATTTTCATAAAGTTTTGTGACAAGTGCTTATTAATAAGCACTTGTTATAAGCTGTTTAAGCTCATTAAGCACTTTTTCTAGATTATTTTTCACTTTTCAAATTTTTATTAGATTTCAGTTAATATTTTAGAATTTTTCTAAAATTTTCATATTTTTCTGAATTAGTTTGCTATTTTTCTCATTTTATTTTAGTTTCTAATCATTTTTTTATACTTTTTAATAAATAAAAATCAATAAAAAATCGGAAAAAGCTTGAAAAATTCCAAAAATATTTTAGAAAATTCTTCTTTAGTTATTTTAGATTTTTCAAAATTTATTTTGTATTTTTCCAATTTACTTTTGCATATTCTTTTACTTTTTATTATTTTTAATATTTCAAAATTAGAAAATAATTCATAGAAAATAAATAAAAAGTCAAAAAAATAATTTTTTTTTTCTCAAAATTATTTTTAGTTGTTTAAGATTTTTAAAAAATTATTTTACATTTTTAGGTTCATTTTTCATTAAATCTCACTTTTAAATTCGTACGTTACGTTTTTAAATTCACGTTTGTTAATTCGTTTTACATTTTTAGACACTTGTGCATAAGTAGCTTGTATATTTAGCATTATAATTTGTTTCTCACCATTATTTTAGTGTTAAAATCACAATTTCACCTTTTTTACTTTTCACGACACGATTTCACGAATCGTTAACCACGATTCCATTCACTCCTTCACGGGAAACGAACTCGGGTTATTCATATTTCCTTCGAATACCTTGGACTTATAAATATATATAATTTGACTTGTATCAGGCACATCAAAAAATAGGGTTGATAGCAATATGATGGCTAGGTCAAGCAAGAAAGAGGAACAATTAGGATTGGCAGTCCAATAAAAAAAGGAGAAGAAAGTGAAGTGTCTAGTTGTATTAGGGAAGTGGTAACTTTTGTTTTAACCTTGAACATAACAAGCTATACTTTTCAAAGTTAAGATACTAATACTTGGATCTTTCATTGCATACAAATTTATTAGAAAGTTATGGATTTGGAGGCTTTAGCTTAGGTAGAAGCAGAGATTGCAGCAGAAGAAGCTGAACAAGCAACGATAAGAGAAATATGGGAGCATTATGAGAGAATTGACAGAGCTTGGGAAAATTATGCTAATGAGTTTGCAAGCATGGGAAACTATCCAGGCATATAAGAAGATTCTTTGGAAGCAGCAGCTGAGTTTGATGACATTTTACATTTTGAAGATACTAAAACTAATGTGCACCAAGTGGGTGTTGACTTACTAGCTAATGAAGCTCCTAAAAACTACACCACAAAACAGAGTCCAGTTCCTGAAAACTACACCACATAAGAGAGTCAAGCTCCTGAAAACTACACCACTGAAGAGAGTCAAGCTCTAGATCCACAACTTGCAGTCAATATACCTACACAACAAAGTCAAGTTCAAAGAAGATCCAAGAGAAAGAAGCAAGTACCAGCAGAATATAGGAGAATTTATTACAAAAATAGATGCAAATCTGAAAAGATTGCCAAGATGCAAGGTAAAAAGTTCAAGTTTGATGCCAATGGTAGAGGTTCTACACCTGATAAGGCCTTTGATGTTTATGGATCTGAGTAGTTTTAGTAGGTTCATCTAAGATTCTATAGTTGTATACCTTGCAAAATATGTGTAATATTTTGTTAAATTTAGTGGATAAGGTATCCATGGTAGTGAAGCCAATGAATAATCCGTCTGTTAGGTATTAAATGATAGCAGAACTTGCACAATCTTTTGTAAACTTGAACTATTTTGATACCTTATGTTAGGTACCCAATGCAGAATCTATTTCATATCTATTAAATGGTTTGTTGAATTATTGATTATGTCATCTTTTTAATCCTTGTCTACCATTGAATGAGTCAAAAAGTTATTGATAGAACTTATGCACACACCATCTATAAGTTCTTGGACCGTTTTGGACTCCAGGTTGTTTAGACCTTGATCTAGGATAAACAATAAGCATGAATAACAATGATAAACATATATAGAGCACATCGGAATAATCAAACTATCATTGTTATTATTAACAAGGCTTCGCCATCATCTCTACTCTAACATACAAACACCAATAGTCCCAATCCTACTTGATCAAGTGTAGGACGTATTATCTAAACTATAACAAGGAATAAATGATCCTTGAGGCTAAAACAAACAAACCTCCATACCCTAGGCATTTTCCCCTTAACGCCTATACATACATGTACACTTTTCTGTGTTTACATCTTGACACACCTATAAACTAATTCCCTGTATCTCTTTATATAATAGAGATACTAGGGTTACAAAAGATATTTACTAATAAAAGATATGTTGTAATATTTTCTTTCTTTGTAAGTTTCTTCCTTTGTCTCCATAAGTCCCTCATCTTTCATTGTTTTGTCTTATCAACTCAAATATAATCCCCAATAGTTATGTTTTTATATGGATCAAAAAGTGCAGGTTGCATGTGCTGCTTTTTGGGACCGTTTCATTGGGACCAAACTATGCAATAACCAACATTTAATAAGCCAAAACTAACCATTAGATTCATACATTACAAAACAACCCATTTCATTAACTGCATAAACAAACGCAACACAGACAATTATAGATGTAAGACTGCATCTAAAACACTATCATTAAGGACCATTTCATTGACTGCATAAACTACCATTTCATTGATCATACCAAAAGGAACCATTACATTCATACAACCGTTATAATACAACTGCACAAACACTACCATAACACAACCTAAATCTAAAAAAATTTCACTATCACAAACATCACAACACAGACTACCATTAACTTCTTCCAAAAGCTTGCACTTTTTTGACTTGCATTCAGCTTTGACTCCATTTCAGCTTGATAGACATCATATTTAGCTTGTAATCTTTCAAAATGCTCTTAAACCCTTAACTGCTCCATGTTCTCATACCTTTCATCCGGATTAAAGCCAAATACAACTCAATAATATGAGTTTTGTACCATTGATTATTAGGAATGGCAACGGGGCGGAGAATATCGGGGATCGTATTTACCATCCTCATCCCCGTTTCACACTCCCATCCCCATCTCCGCCTCCATCCCCATCGGAGAATTGTTTTGCATCCCCATCCCCATCCCCATCGGGGATCGGGGATCCCCACGGGGATTCGAAGATTTTCGGCCCTTATGATTTAGCATAAAAATGACAAAAGTAATCAAAAATCTAAAGAATTGACCTATAAAATGTCTCAAAAGCGTACATTGTACAGAGTTGGATTAATTAAAACGTCATTAAACTTTAAAACATTGTATGTATTGAAACATCACATATAGTATAAAAACAGAGTGCATCGAATGAGTGTTTTCGAACAAAATAGTGGTTGGATAATACCTAGTTAGTGCTTTAACATTTTAAAATATTTGATGATTTTGATCCATTATATATCACATACACATACAAATATACTTTGAGTATAATACTTGTCAATACTCACTACCATATACATATACAAGTACATTTATTATTAATATACATATAATTTATACATAATTGTACATTAAAAAGTTCGGGTTCGGGTTCGGGGATTTATGCTATCCCCATCCCCGCCCAATCCCCTATTTCATAATTCGGGGATTCCCTGTCCCTATCCCCATCCTCGGTCAACTCGGGGATTCCCCAGTCAACTCGGGTTTGGGGATCGGGTTCCTCGTCGGGTACGGATTTTTTTGTCATCCCTATTGATTATGGAGCTCTTGATTAATCCAAAAGAAAGAATCACAACTATTTTTGGAAGAAACCTGAACAAACAAGAACCCTGATTTTAAAATAGAATTAAACAGTCTAAATGATGTATAACAAGAACATACTTACATTTGAATTACGACACTCGAGAAACCTACGACATGAATTGAGATTGGTCCAAGTCATACGCCTGGCCAAGGGGATGCCACATTTGCATAGTTTAGGTAATTGATGGTACCTACGGGAAGAAGATGAACTTGACTTATTTTGATTTTGTCTTTGGGAAGTATTAGTGTGGATTAGGGTTAGGTTTTGGGGGTTTTGTGGTGGTAAATGATTTGGGTATTTTTCTTGTGATATAACCGTTGATGGTTGGTCGGGTTATGGTTTGGATCGGGTAAAAATTTAACATAATTATATAAATAATATAATAGATATTAAATATATGTAATATCCAATTTCACGTGGAAATAACCGGTAATCAGTCGGTTTCATAGTTCATAATGAGTCATTTTCGTGTTGGTTATTCATTTCAGTCATTCTAAGAAAGTGGATAGAGCATCTTTAGCCTTTACTAAAAAAATTAGCAGTTTAATGAGCATTTCCAAACACCCTAGTTTCAAATAATCGGTTTTAATATTTTAATTCACTTTGAATCTCAATATATTATGTTAGATCCTAACTTATGATATAATGTATAACCTATAGTTGTTGTGCATGTTGGTGTTATGGTGTATATATGTTATGGAGGTCATGATTCGATGTGTTGGTATGGCTATTCTAGCATACTCTCATGATGTTGGTAAGATTAGATGTTACAAGGATATAAGTGTTGATAAGATTAGCTAAAAATCCTTATGATCAACAAGATTGGCAACTGAGAAGTGTTCGTAAAATCAGATTTTATAAGGGTAATTGGATAAAACTATCATGTTAATAGGTGTTTAGACTTGCGTATTGAAACTTATTTTCTAATCTTTTATTGTCTGGATAAATATCTTATTATTGTAAAAGGGTAAAAACAAATCTATCAGTTATCTCCCTTCTTTACAGATATCGCAAGGCTCTAAGAACCATGTATTATGCAGACTGTCATGGGTTTATATCGTCACATTTATTGATACTACATGATCATTTGGTGTGTCACAAGATAATCATTTTGTTAAGTTTGAACTTTCCACTAATTCGCTATTTTCTTACCTTGCAATAACTGGAAAGACACTAAATTTATACATTCTTTTTTCATGGAATATACACCAAAAATAAAACCAAAGAATTTCCAAAGACGGTCCAACATATGGTATGCAATTTGTTGACAACGTGCTTTTGGACATTGGAAAGTCCTTTTTAACAACACATGAGATAATATCGTTTACAGTCATGAACTAGGCGTAGCACATCATGGAATAAGGGATTGTGGTCAAAGCTTCTAATATTGATTGCTTATGTTCTTGCAATGGCTTTCCTTTTATACATGTATGATGTTCTTTTACCTCTTCAATCATGTTGAAACTATACCACTCTGTTCCTGAGTTTTGATATGAAAGAAAAAAAGAGAAGAGGTTAAAATAGACAGAAAAAAAGAGAAGAAGAAGAGATATTAAAATTTTAATTCGTGTTCCTGAGTTAGGGAGAAAAGAAAAGAAGAGCAAGAATTAAAATGATGATTTTACAATAATGCCCTATGTTGTAGATATATTTTATGTTATATGTTATGGCATTTAAGACATTTTGATTATAATTAGTTTCCATAATTACTTTCCTTCCAAATCATCCCACATTTGGGAAGAAAGTTTAGGAGAGAAGATTAGGCAATTTTCCACTCCTCTTCTCTCTTAAAAAAACTCAGGAACACAAATTTTTTTAATTTACCATCCACTTCTCTTCTTTTCTTTCGAAAATAAAACTCGGGAACACAGGTGTTAAATGGGCAGGTTGGGTAACATATCAAAACGAGTTAGGGTGTCATAAATAACTTTTGGTCGATTGGTTTTAATTTATCCTGTTTAAATAACAATTGTATCAAATATGATTATAAAAATTGTATTTCAATGATAATTTGTTATTTACACTAAAATGGTCAAGTGGTTTTATGCATTTAAAATACACATGCGACTTTTGACGTGTTTAACCTTTTTACATGTTAGCTAATCTCTTTTTATTTTACCCGTGTGGGCCATTAGAAATTAAACATAACCACAAACGACCCGTTTGGTTTCTAAATGGGAGGTGTGAACATTGTTATAAACATGTATGTCATTCTTGCATAGATTTGTAGTTACTAAATCTTATGTTTAAGTGGTATTTGTACTGCCATTTTAGCATCTAAAAAAAAATATTATAATTGCTTGAGTTTATGCAACTAATTACAAAGGGGTGCTGGAGTTGGGCATTTTCGAGATAAGAGTCTCTACCACATTAAGTAACTTGAGAAGTTTGATGGTTGTGATGATGACAATAAAGCTTACATTATGGATATGGGTATCAAATCATTAGAATGAGTTGTAATATTTCAAATGACTACGATATTGATTTTCGTATAATGCTCTTTTGAAAATGATCATTGTGTTAAAACAATTGAACTTTTAATTTCAAAGCATGGCGTTGTTGCTAGGCTCAAGAGTTATGTATTATGTCCAACCAAAGGTCTTATGAATACGGAAAATAAAAGATATAATAGATCAATTTGGATTTACATAGAGGTGTTAATTGACTATGGATTTACATATATAGAGGTCTTATTGTGGGGAAATGGGTCGATGCATATAACCAGGGACGAAGCCAGGAACAAATATGACCGGGTGCACAAAATATTTTTAACCGTGATATAATAGAGATTAAGATGCCAAGTAAATAAGGCTTAAAACATATTTCGATGGACCGGGGTCATTTAAGATATATTTGAGAAAAATCGATAGTTTTTCTTAAAATTAACACTACATCGAAAAAATTCATAGGTGTCCCGGGCACCCACGGGACCTGGCTCCGTCCCTGCATATAACAGAAGCATTATCGAGGTATTGATCGACTATGGATTCAATTTATATGTTTTTTGATGGCTTGAAACGGTACCGTACTTATTATATCTTATTTTGGTAATCGTGGTAATCGGGTTTGGAACTTAGTGAGAATCGGAAAGGGTTGTGGTCTAAAATTTTAGCAATAAATACATTTTTAACCCTTATATTTTGTAGTGCTAGGTGTTATTACTACAAATGTTAAAAGAAAATGTAAACTAGCCTCCAAAAACAAATACAACATAATTTGGTCATTTTAATAGAACTTCTCAAGTTCCGGTCTCCAATGAGAGGTCGAGATAAAAAGGGACAAATACTTTGAGCAAACTTTAAATAGTTCTTATTGGTGTATCATGATAAGTGTCAAAACCTCATTAGTGAGACTTCTGCAAAGCCCCGTGTACACACTTTTAAATAACAATAAATCAACTCAAACATATAAAAAGTAGGCTTGATCTGACCTAGTTTTTACCGGTTTAGATTGGCACTAAACCCACATATGCTTTGGAACTAGTCCTTAATTAAAGAACTAACTCTTTGCATCGGAGTTCTTTTGCACATCTAAATAGTACTCCGTATGATACAATTTAACTTATGAATTCATATGATACATCTTAACTAATTATAAAAGGTGTATGGTCAATTAGTCAATGGGTGAAAACTGAACTTTCAATAATACCGAAATTACCCTTGCCATCATTAAATGGAACATAAATACTCCACCCACACACAAAATATATAACCTCACTCACCCATACCTACTCATAACATACCATCCTTTTTCTCTCTCTCTAAAATAAACACACACAAATGATGTCAAAAACTCGCTCTCTAACCTTCCTTCTTTTGCAACCACAGCCACCATCGGCACCACAACCACCACTGGACCACCATCGAACCCCGACCACCACACAACAGCTACAACCGAGAGGAACCATCAAGTTTTGAGGTATTTTTCGAGTTTTTTTTTTCATAGTTCTATATATATTAATCAAGTTATAAAGGTTTTTTTATTAATCTCTATATTTTACTTGTAGATCTATGTTTTGTTTTTTTTTTTCATTTTCGTACTTTTTTCTACAGCCGCCGCTTCCGTTGCCGCCATCGTAGCCGGAAACTGCTTCTACAACCGCATCCTCACTCACTATCATCCCCACCAACAACTCCTCCGCCACCCGACCCCTCGACCACCGTAGCCCCATCAAAACCTAACCCCTCTACCACCGTAACCCTCCACCATCGAGACCCTCTACCACCGCTTTTAAACTCCACATCACAAAAGGTTTTTCATTTTTTGAGGTTTATTTTTTTATTTTTATTTTTTTTATTTTTTTTATTTTTTTAATATTTACATCGATATTAAGTAAGTTTTTGTTGTAGATCTGAGTGTTTAGAACGTATTTTATTTCAGCCACTACTTGCCGCCATCTACCGCCGCCTCTACCGCCTAGGTCGCTGTCGGAAATGTTGTCGCCGCCGTGCGAACTGCAGTTGTGACCAAGATTCGTCACCAGTGAAGGAGTTTCAAGTATTGAAGGTTTTTTTTAGTTCTTTTTATAGATGTATATTTCATACCTTGTAATTTTTGTTGTGTAAATGTTTTGTACAAAATACTTAAATGTGTAAAATTGTAAATTATTAAACAAATATTAGAATGTAAAATATTCAAAATGTTAACTTCAGATTTTTTTGATATTTTGTAAGTTATTAGAATTTAAGAGTTTTGATATTTTCAAAATTTTGAAAATTGAATTTTTTTGAATGTTTTTAAACATGTTAAATTTTTGAATTTATTTCATGTAGTTAAAATTTCGAATGTTTTTATAAACTTTTTGAAAATTTTGAACTTCTGAAATTATTTAAAGTATTTTAAAGTTTTTTTAATAAAAGTTAAATACAATTAGATTTAATAGTTGTGATACTTTTAAAATTCGAATTTGTTTTTATGTTTTAAGATACGGTGGTTTATATGTAAATATTGTGTGTATGAGATTTTATGACAAAAGCAAAATTTGATGTGGACAAGTAATGTAGTTGACCAAGTGGTTTGAATATGAAATTACATTTCTCAAAAAGTTACAGCTCTCTTTCTTAAAAGAAAAGGGATTCACATTTGATGATAATATATTACTCTCCAAAACATAATCCTTTGTAGTATAATGTGGTTTTATAATTCAAATTTGATGTTGGTTATGTCGATGTTAACAAAACAAATTTGAAATAATTTGAGAATGGGAATTCGAAAGGTGTGGCAATCAAAGGTGTGACAGTCTTTATTCAGTCAATGAGTCAAAAAGATAATTTGAAATATGGTGAAAGCCATTGGAAATAGTAGCTATGATGCTGAAAGGACCAAGGTTTAGCTATGGTAGCTCATGTCTATTCATGTTGATTAATAACATTATGTCATTAAAAAAAAGGTGTAATTGTTGTTTAACTTAGATCAATAATGCCCCTCCGTTTCATAGCTTCCTTTTTGAGACTCTTTTCAACAAAACAAAGAAAATTAAAATGAAATTATATAAAGGCAAAAAAACTTGGTACTACTAAACCCACCAAAATTTCATTTGGTAAA
The DNA here is from genome assembly GCA_030686995.1 of Artemisia argyi. Lineage (NCBI taxonomy): Eukaryota > Viridiplantae > Streptophyta > Magnoliopsida > Asterales > Asteraceae > Artemisia > Artemisia argyi. Next base: position 128,715,457 of record CM060682.1, on the reverse strand, counting down.
AAAGTCAATGCATTGGAATTTTTATTATTTTTTGGTGAGCATATTTAAAGCTAAAAAACAGCATATAAAGTAATGTCAAGCGCTTGTTTATTTGTTTTGAAACTTATTTTATTAATTTTTTTCAAGACATAAATTTTAAAGCTTTTTAATTTATGCTTTCCATTTGCATTTTTTAAGATATTAATGACAACCCCTACATATTGTATACGTGTAAAGCTTCTTAACACAATAGTAGACAAAAATCTTCAAAGTATTAAATATTGTATAAAAATAGAAACCAAACCATACATTAAATTGACACTTAAAATAAAAGGTTATAAAAAATATTTTGAGACCCAGTGACAAATAACATATACATGAAAATCATTATTAAGTTACATATTTAAACATGGTACAATTTACGATTAAAATCTAATTTTAATAAACTTACAATTATATTAACTATATTACTCTATTATAGTTATAATTTATCATAATTAAATATAAATTTAAATTTAATAATCTCTAACTTTATTTTTATATAAAACTCAAACGTACTCGAGGCATATTTTAGAAAATGCCAATATAGATTAGTCAAACTAGGTTGTTATGTTTCCATGGTTTCCTTAAACTTTTCGTTGAGTTCAGCTACATGATTCTTCACACAAAAGTTATAAACTTTTATTATTTTTCGTTTATAACTTATAAACTTTTTTTTTTATCAACAAACTATCTGTCACTATAAAATCCCGTTGCGCGGGCATTCGTCTACGATCACACGGTTGCAACCGGTTACATCAATTTAAAAACATAAAAAAAAAAACGGTTGCATCAAGAGTCACACCAAAACCACAAATTTGCAAGTATAATTATTTGCCGCTATACACCGTCGCTTTGCACGGGTATTCGTCTAGTATTAATTACTCGACAAATCAACCTTAGATAAGACCTTCAAATCCTGAATCAACCTTGGTACTTAAAGTTGTTAAACCCCTCGATCAGATCTTTTTCTATCGGAGTTTGACATAGGAACATGAGAGACCCTAACAATACTATCATCCCTTACGTTACATGACAACTTACATGATCCGAGAAGTGAGTTTTTCCTCGTCAAGGTACCTTTTTTATTGCTCTTGGTGCATTCTTTATAAGCCATGAGAAAAGGGTCATCATCTTTGATCCTTCTTGAACTGCTTTTCAAAGAAGGTTGATGAAAAGCACATGGAGGAAGAGGGAGCCCTATATCATGAGAAATAGCCTTATTTGTTTTTCCTTCTTTGGTGGAGGAGTTGCGGTGTAGAGACACCCTTGTCTCGTCCTTGGTGTAGAAGTTGTCGTGTACCACGACACTCCTGCTTGCCATGGCCAGATTTTCCTGGCCATCTTTACAAACCCCGGGCCGGTTTTCCCATGAGAAAGGAATACTTCCTTGCGTGGGGTGATCGATGGTTGTGGTGTTCATGTTATAAGGTTTAAGATAGGATATAGAAAATAAATGAAGAATGTGTGTGCTTATAAAAGTGGAATATATAGGAAATGGGGGATAGAGTTAGTTGGGAATGAAGTAAAACTTGAAGGGGTGGTGTTTTTGTGTGCAAATTGCCAAGGAATAGTAGATATTGATGTGAAGAAGATTGTGCTTTACGTCAGAAAAGTATGCAAAGAAGTTAAGGGACTAACGAACAAGCTTGACTTAGTACACGGATTTGTTTCTCTTAAAGAAATAAGAGCACATTCTCAAAAAAAAAAAAAAAGAAAAGAAATAAGAGCACATCATCAACTATTGTTATTTGTTTGTATGTATGTAAAAGCTAAGCATGCTATTTACAATATTATCATCATGATTCTTTTTTCTATTATGATTTTGTTGGAGTTGTCTAAGATATATAATGTATATATGAGTAGACAAGGGTTACCTAGGCTAAGATAACATAATTTGGAAATAGCACATCTACTTATGACAACCATAGATGGTCGATCATCTCTTACGAGATAAATTTTCTTCTCTCTCTTTTGGTCTTGAAGTTGGTATCGTGTAATTATGACTTTTGATATAGATATACACAATTTAAGAAAGTCGTCTTATAATTAGTATTTGACTATGGCATTGTAAAATTTTAGACTCGTTGGTGACTTGTATTGCTGGCTTTAGTTGACCAACCAATGTTTAATTGCTATATGCCAAGGGATACCAAAATAAAATAACAAAAGTCCCGTTTCAAAAATAAAAATGTGTGACCTAGCTAGTTTCATTTTTATAACAACCACATGTGATTAAGATACTAAATAACTCATTTAATTTAAGAAACCACATAGAAAGACTCTCAAACACCTTTTTACATGGATCTTTCGTAGTAGTTTACGACTTTACTGGTATAATCAGCTCCAAGCCTGTATCAAAATATATGATACGTAAAATTTTAGCTTAGATGCGATGTTTTTACCTAAGGAAAAAAAAAAATCACATGTGTTAGATAAAAGTACCAAAACAAACTACCTAATTCCACTACGGTGTTTTTATGCATCACATGCGACTAATATTCACATGTCTTGCAACGTATGAAAATGATTGAGTGGAATAAGATAAATGATTTGATTAATTTGATTAATGTGCTATCTGACGAAACATAGCTGGTACATGTATGTTCATTGTTACTTATAATAAGAGAAAGCCGAATTAAATTTAATAATATACTATGGTCTAATAGATACCATTAAGCAAGAAAAAACAGACCTAAAAGCAATACGACTTTTAATATCAAGCAGTGCCGGTTTTCTAAGGGACTAGAAGACAGGAATAAAAAGTTCAGATGCTTGCATGATTTAGACACAAACACATTCAATATCTTTTTGCTAAAAGTTTTATTAGTAAAAAGAAACTTATTTAACAAGTTGCATTCTTGTACAACGAAAGAATACCAATTGTTAAAGATAAAAGGGTGACAAATATAAGAAAACTGAATTCTCATTACGTTTTGGTAAAAACTTCTCATACGATAGATACATTTGTGGTAGCGACTAAAGAATGACAGCGATAAAGATTAAGACAGGTATCTCTATAACCAAACTTTCAAGATCCGTGTATTGTGTGATAAGTAGGAGATCAATAAATTAGGGCAACAAGTCAACAACTAGCTACTATACGATGGCTACCGCGTATTGAAGCAAAAGACGTCTAGGCTTGATATCTTAGATAGATCTTCCAAAACGTTTGTTAAAACAATTTTTCTGATTTAGATATACATGTTGTAACGACATAAAATCTTAAGCAAAATACGGTATTATGCCAATAAGACCGCAGACCGCCACAAGAGGAAAATAACACACATAATACATCAACTATTGTCTATACATTAATACATGGAAATGGAGGATGCATGGTGGAGACAAGATGAAGACGGCTTGATAATTATTGATTGGAAAAATACTTATCAAGCAATTAATAATGTTTTAATTAATAGCCGCCTGCATAGTAAACGAATGACACAAATAAATAACACGTAATTGTTTGGTATTTACCATAGGTATTGTTATTATATTAGCAACGACCAGGAATAATTAATAAAGTATATACACAAACAGGAGAACACCAATATTTACTTAACAAGATTTTAAAAACACTCTTAGCGACCTGGCTTGTTATTTAAAAGTCATATGGTATACTATGTAAACCGAAGGAATATTAGAATGATTATCCACCTACCTTTGTAGCATTCAAGATTGCAAAGTATTTGGGAACATCTACGAAATTTTATAATATTAAGGGGAATAGAACAATCCAATTCTATAAAGTTTGTTGTATTTTTGTGTAGGTTGAAATGTCATAATACCAAATAATTGAAAAGAATTTTAGCATCTATAATTTGAAAATAAAAATGCAATCAAATTAATATAATGATATCGTATGATTGTCTTTAAAACCCGTATAATAGATTCAACACGTTTGATGGATTCAGTGCTGAGTCAAGAAAAAAAATCTAGGATGGTTCCTTTATTTAGCTACTAGAACGGTGGTGGCACGTACCTGTGACTATATTTTGCTTTATTCTGTTATTCGGTTACACATTTAGTTGTTTTTATGCTTTATAAGTAGAGATGGTTAAGCAAAATAATTTTAGTTTGAACAACTAACTTGTTTCCTAACAAATTTCCTAACCAACTTGCTTCCTAACCAACCTGCTTCCTAACCAATTAATTTTGAAATCCTTCCATAATAAGCAAGTAAAAGTCTGAATTTTAAGCCTTTCTAATTATAAAATACCCTCAAATACATTATATAGTAGTATAGATAAGAAAAAAATAATAAAAAATAAAATAAAATAAAATAAAATAAAAAAATTAGCGATTCAAAAAGTCAAACAATTAATAGGTCGGGTTATTTATATCTTGTCGAGAATGCCGGCTGCAATATAACTCAAAATTTGAACAAGAAAACTATATGATATAATCATGTCGCGTACATTTTTTTCCCCAAGTATATGTGAAATGGTTTCAATAGTTGATTGAGGAAAAACGTTATTTGCATTAAAGAGCACGGTTCACCGGTTAACGGATTGTTGTAGAGTGAATTTGTGCCTGTAATGCTGTCAGGCGGCACCAGTAGTGATGTTATACGTGTATTATATGTATCGCGTCATGGCTATAACGGGAGTTTCTCGTGTACTAGTTTTTCTTTTCTTTTTCTTTTTTTTCCTTGAATATAACAGCTAGTTCCAATGGCGAACAAATAATTAAAAAACCAACTTTTTACTTATATATCACTTTTACCAAAAAAAAAAAAAAAAAAAAAATACAACCAAATACAATCAATTTTTTAACCACTCCGTACGTCTTCACATACACTTTCAAAACATTCAACAAAAATGAAAGATGAGATCTGACAAAATGAAAAAGATATCCAAACAAAATATCATTCCTAATTTACATTGTTTTAGTTTTTATGTATTTGTCATAACATTTTATTTCCGATGAAACTTGTACTTTAATCGTATTTCTAATTTTAGTTTAATGATGTGTGATTTCTAATGAAACTGGAAATAAAAATTATAACCAAGACCGGCCAACATATATTTGGGAAGAGTGTTTTTCAGGTTTTGTGTTATAAAAATGTTATAGAATAAAAACTAACGTGACCCGCAGATAACATAAACTAGCCTTGTTATGATAAAATTGAGAAAAAACAAAATAACTCTTCAACAGGCACCAAAAAGATATTTAACCAAGCCTAAAATTGATATACAAGAAAAGTTTCTCTTAAAATTGCTCTATCCAAAATAGCAAAATTACTATGTCCAAAATAGCAACTTACTTTTGATTTTTTTTTTTTTTTTTTTTTTTTTTTTTTTTTTTTTTTTTTTTTTTTTATCGTATTCAATAAAATACTTTGACCAAACCTATACATATTTCATCTTCTTCGCTAGTTCTGAATGTCCGGCCAGATTTTATATTCATTTTCATTTTGCTTCTTCTATAATATTAACCCAAACTACTAAGGTGGTTACTTATGCATTTTTAAGGTGTTCCTAAAATAAATACAATATCACTTGTAAAAGATAAAAAACTTTTCAAAGTATTGTACATGGATCCGGCCTGTTCATAGGGGTTAATTTTCTTTTCTTATTTAGTTCGGATGTCTTGATTAGCTGCTTCAATATCTTATTTGGAAACGTTTGACCATGCTTGTTTGACTATAGTTTACTGTACACAGATTATGTACCATGTGTTGAGTTATTTAATCTATGAACATTAATGTTGATCCATATTAATGGTTAGACCACGATGTATCATCGCTCGGAGCAGGTGGGCAGGAGCCCTGGTACCCCTGGTACCCCTGGTACCTTGCGCCATAGCTTGAGCCAAAGAGCTGGCCAGTGGTTGGATTTGGTGTGTAAAGAGTGTGTATGTAAAGAAGGCCACATCAACACAAGTTCTACAAGTCCAGCACATCAAGTTCATCCAGAACAAGCTTATGAAGCCATCCAAGTTCAAGATCTAATATAGAGCTCAAGTTCATTGTGATTACATGTAAATGTGTAGTTGTAAACTTGTAATATGGAGTGTTGTACTTGATAGTTCTGTAGAATTTGTAGGTGCACTAAAATTTATATAAATTATCGGTAAATTAATAACTTCGACAAAATTAATAATTTGTCAATGCCCAACCTGAGACAAGTATAAATTTGGACCCCAATCAACAATAATAAGATAATAGTTTTTTTGAAACCCTAGTGTATATATATTCATCCTAACGAAACTATAAATTAGTAATTACTAAAAAATTCCATGTATATATATAGATGTCATGCGTAATTAGAACTTGTACAAATTCAATTAATTCAATTAAGGTCGTGCGTAATTAGAACTTGTCACAACGAAACTAAGTTTTTACTTATTCAAAAACAATGAACTTGACAAATTCAATTAATTTGTGAATAGGAATTCATAAAAGGTTGATTCAAACTTGTTTTTTTAATTTATTTTTCATCTCTAACTAATATACATTGTAACTAGTATATTGAACTTGAAAATTTAAAGGCATATGTAAAACCTCTTAAATTAATAAATTATTAATTTATCGATATAATAATATCTCACTAAATTAATAAAATATCTCAGTCCCAATATTATTAATTCATAGAGGTTTTACTATAGTTTAGTTGTAGTTATAGTTTTGTTGACTTTTAGTATGATTTTGTTTTATAAATAGGAATTTGTATCATTCATTTCAATCTAATGAGAATTAACTAACTTTCCCGTCAATATGACACATTCTCATTCTCTTTACAAATTAATCTGGTGTCTGAGCTAAAGTTTTGATCAACCACAATCATCACCACCAAACTCCGCAACAAACTTCAATCACCTGTAACAAACTTCGACCACCGTAAGAAACTCAAACCAACACTAATCACTTTTAATCACCAATTTCAATCAAACTAACCTGATTCTCAATCAAAATAACATCAAGAACACGATTATCAACTTAACAATATGCAACCACCATTTTTTACAATTTTTCAAAATAAAAAATGGTGAGAACTAGTGCAACCACCCGCAACAAACACAATCAATAAAGAAATCACCTTTAATCATTCACTGTTTCTACACCAAATTGATCACACAAGGCTTTTTCTTATCTCAAAGAAACTAAGTAGTTTAGAGTATACCATTACATGTTGCCTCAATGTAGAAAACTAGAAGGGGGGTTGCATAGTTTTACGTCTTTTTAATTCGTTATAAAAGATAGTTTTAGTGTTTTCTTAGTTTTTTTTTAAAAAAATTTAGATTTGATAATATATGATCTCAAGTCTTGCACAATATAAACAACTATCAATAAGTAAGATATAGCAATGATAAGTAAAGAAATAAATGAGAGATGGAAAGATCGAACCGCGAGACAAGAGATTTATAGTGGTTCGGCTACAAGGACACCTTCCTTGCCCTACTCCACTCCCCGAGCACCTAACTCGAGAGTTTTCTTCACTATATCAACAAGCTCCCTTATGGCGGAGAAAACCTTACACACCAATTTACACACTACAACTTCTTCACAACTAAATCACAACTTCTACACAACTTCTTCACACCAATCTACTTCACAACTAACTACTTCACGCCTATCTTCTTCACACCAATTTTCTTCACAACTAACAACTTCGCTCCTATCTTCTTCATTACAATCTAATTCCTAACTTTTCTTCTTCACACCAAACAACTAACTAATCACACAATCAATATACCTAGCACAACTATCTACAATCAAATATTCACAACAATCTTCACAAAGAATTATGTAAATAATCTTGATGATGCACCAACAACTTGGATGTGGAGATCACAACAAGTTGTAATACTTCTTGTCTTGGAGGATAGAAGTATTCTTCTCTTGCACTTGAGAGGAAGATGTTTGAATCACTTTGAAACAAAGAATTATGTATTTATGATCAAAGGATTAAGAGAATAGAAATGGGGATCTAGAACAGAAAGTTTAGGAGTGCAAAAGGTGAGAAAATTCTATGGGATGAACCAGTATTTATAGGGAGAAAATTTATTGTTCTGGAGCGTGGCCGGTCCCCTTAATGATTAAGGGGGCCGCCTAAGGAATTAAGGGGGCCGCCCCTTCAGAACGTTGGATTTTCTTGTCTTCTAGTGGGGAAGATTTTTCTGGATAAAATTTGCTATTTTTGGTTGGAAATTTGAAATCATATATTTATAATGAATTAAACATATTCTTTTAATTCCAAAAGTAATTTTGTAAAAGATATAGAATGTTTAATACATTTTATAAAAATTCTAGTAATTAGAAAAATTTTCTTTGATCATGAAATGCAATAAACACTTTGTTTATTCATACCTTAAGTGATATGGATGCAAAGACAAATATTAAGCACTAAAAACTTGTTTACGTCATAAGTTTTAGATTAATGAGTTTATGCTTTGTAATTATCAAAACATAGAGATATTGTTAATATGCTAACAATGTTTTTAGACATTATTTATGTCAACAATCTCCCCCTTTTTGATGATTACAAAACCTTAAACTCATTAGGTCTAAAAAATAATTTTTAGACAAGTATTATTAGAGTTTAACATTCTCTTCTCCCCCTTTTTGTAAAATCAAAAAGGTTAAGCCGTGTAAGCTTCGTGAAAGAAGATTAAACGGGTAGAATGCTCCCCCTTGATGTATACTCTCCCTCATTTGAGAGCACCAAGGGAATGAGCTATGGAAATCTTGGCTACACAAAATATTTGAAGAGAACAAGACACATATACATGCAAAGCAATAATTATGCAAATAAAAATAGATTCATTCAAGCATCATAGAAATGATTAGCATTACAACATTCAATATGCTTAAAGCATATTGATTACAATAAAACAAAAGAAAAGACATAGTCCTATATTGCCTAAGAGAGCACTTGGACTTGCTTGCAACCCATGGTTGATTGTTTTATTTGCTTGAAGGAGAACATAAGCATAAGGCTTAGTTGTTAGATGGAGAGGGATATGGAGTGGGGTATGGAGCGGAAGAGGTGGATCTTACGATGTTGTATCGTGTTAAGGGTGGTATGGGATGAGGACGAGTGAGGAGATATTCAATCCAAGAAATATCTTCACTCAAGTATAGGATTTGTTTTTGAAGGAAGATGCAACAAGGGCAATAGTGAGTGTGGTTTGTAACTTGATCCAAGTTGAGAGGGTGAGGTAGGCAATTGTTGTAGGGTGATGATGGAGGTTGCCCTTTGTTGCGTTGTGCAAGATGCATGGCATTGAGATCACTAAGATCATGGATTTGAGATATTTCATCACGGAACTTTTGCTTTTCCGTGGCAATGCGGAGAGAGTCATTGTGTTGATATGGATGAATTGGGTTTGTGTAGTTGGAATTGTAGTTGGATGGTTGATCAAACTTGTATGGATCATTATAAATGGTTGGAGGATGAGATGAGTGGTTTGGCATAAAGGAAGATGTTTGGCCAATGTTGTATGGTTTGTAAAGAGGATCAAATGAATGTCCTTGTGAATTTGGTGTAAAGTTTGGGAAGTAAGTGGTTGGAGGTGTTGAGTGATTTCCAACTTCATTTGTTATGATGGATTTGTTACGAGGGCTTTTTCTTCGCCAAACGGGTTTTTCCGTCATTCTTGCAAGCCTTGAGGCTTTTGGTTTTGGTTTGTTTGGAGAAGTCATGAAGGGATGAATGGAGAGGGTGGAAGATTGGGGATATTTATAGTGTAAGATTTGTGTGTTTATGGATGGATAAAGTTTGTTTGGGAGATTAGGACAAAATGTGTTGGTGAAAAATGGGAAATGTAGGTTGAAATGAGCTAAAAAGCAGAAAAGATTCTGTAAATCCATCCAGCAGATGGCCGGTCCCCTTAATTAGAGGGCGGTCCCCTTAAAATTAAGGGGGCCGCCTTACATAATTAAGGGGGCCGCCCATCTGATGGTTCCCAGATTGCCAGAAAAGGGTTTTTGGTAGAAAATTTTTGTTTTTGGATTTGGATTCAAGCAAGTTCAATTCCTTTAGGCAATATAGCATCTAATCTAATCAAGATATAGCATGCATGCAAAAACACATAAGCAAAAGAGCAAATAAGCAACACATAATAAGCAAAAAGGAGACAAGTAAAGGCAAAAGCACTTAAACTTCCTAAGGCACCTATCTTAGATCAATGGCAAAGGCAACTAGTGAGTCAAGCATCTAGTGATGAAACAAGATGACAATGTTATGAGTGATTATGTCCTAGTGTGTGCCTATATGCAACAAATGTGGAGTTGTGATTGTTTCGACTTCTAAATGAAAAGGAAATTCTTAAGAAACAATCCAAAATCTCCTTGATTCGATTTTTGCTCGATCATGAATGTCAAAGATATATATTAGATTATATACCTTGACAATTTATGTGAGAGTTTATGCATGATTTTGGAAGACAATGTTTTTAGCATTAGTCAACAATGCAAGGAAAATGATGTTCATGTGATTCCTAGATGTGAGAATAATTTTTAAAGAAAATTGATTGGGTTTTACAAAAGAGTTTATGCAAAGAAAATAAACTTTCCCAATCTTTAATTTTGTGCGAAATAGATTCCTAGACTCAGAAATGGAGAAGTGGAAGAAAAGAAAATCCAAAATTTTTTTTGGTCTAAATGCAATAAAATTTAGTCAACTTGTTCCATCATTCCTAATCCTAAACGCAAGTGATTGAATAATTCACGCTTAAGGGGTTTAGTGAGTATATCCGCTATGTTATCTTCCGATGCAACCTTTTCTATAGATATGTTCCCTTTTTGTACATTATCCCTAAGAAAGTGGTGGCGTATTTCTATATGTTTAGTCCTAGAGTGTTGCACCGGATTTTTACTTAAATCTATCGCACCTTTGTTATCGCACATAATGGGAACGTTTTCTAACCTAATGCCATAGTCTATAAGAGCTTGTTTCATCCATAGTGCTTGTTGACATGCCTTTCCAGCGCTTACATATTCGGCTTCGGTGGTAGAAATAGCAAGAGCGGTTTGCTTCTTCGAAAACCAAGATGTTAGACAACATCCCATAAACGTGCAAATACCGCTAGTGCTTTTTCTATCTACGTAGTCTCCCGCATGATCCGAATCCGCATAGAAGATGGTTTCTATGCCGGATCCCTTAGGATACCATAATCCTAAGTGTATAGTGCCTTTAATGTATCGGAAGATACGCTTAACCGCTTCTAGGTGAGAGGTTTTGGGATCCTCTTGAAAACAGGCACAAAGGCAGACACTAAACATGATATCGGGTCTACTTGCCGTCAAGTATAGTAAACTACCTATCATTCCTCTATACTTGGTGTTATCTACGGGTTCACCTTCATCATCCTTTATGAGCTTTACTTCCGTAGACATGGGAGTTTTCATGGGTTTTGAGTCTTCTAGGCCAAATTTCTTAAGCATTTCCTTAATGTATTTAGGTTGGTTAAAGAATATTCCATCTTCTAATTGTTTTATTTGTAATCCTAGGAAGAAGTTAAGTTCACCCATCATACTCATCTCAAACTCATCATGCATGATTTTGGCAAATTCATCACACATGTCTTGACAAGTCGATCCAAATATAATGTCATCAACATATATTTGAACAATGATGAGATTTGGGTCTTTCCTTTTAGTGAAAAGAGTGTTATCTACCATTCCCATGGAATAATCATGTTTAATAAGGAAAGCTTTTAATCGATCATACCAAGCTTTGGGAGCTTGTTTGAGTCCATACAAAGCTTTCTTTAACTTATAAACATAATCAGGTTTTGCGAAATCAATGAATCCTGGAGGTTGTGCCACATATACCTCCTCATTGATAAAACCGTTAAGGAATGCACTTTTCACGTCCGTTTGGAATAACTTAAAATCTAGGGCGCATGCATAGGCAAGTAGTATCCTAATTGATTCTAATCTAGCTACGGGGGCATAAGTTTCGTAATAATCAATTCCTTCTTGTTGATTATAACCTTGGGCAAATAACCTAGCTTTATTCCTAGTAACTACTCCATTTTCATCTAATTTATTCCTATATACCCATTTAGTTCCTATGATGGTCATATTCATTGGATTTAGGACTAATTCCCAAACATCATTTGCCTTAAATTGATTTAATTCTTCTTGCATAGCTATAACCCAACTTTCATCTTTTAAAGCCTCATTAATATTCTTAGGTTCTATTGCTGAGAGGAAACAAAAGAAATTATTTTTATCTTGAGCTTGTGACCTAAGGGTTCTTTGGTTAAGATGCCCTATTATATTATTTAGTGGATGTGACCTAGATTCTTTAACATTTACAATTTCGTTATTTCCTAAGTTAATGTCTTCATTATCATTTCCTATGGGTTTTGTTTTACTAACCTCAATAGCTTCTTCTTCAACTAAGTCATCATCTTCTAAAGGCAAAGTTTTAGGAGGTGGTGGTGTTTCATCAAATGTTACATTTAGTGATTCTTCTACTTTCATGGTGTGTTTGTTAAATATTATATATGCTTTACTATTTTGTGAGTATCCTAAAAATATTCCTTCATATGATTTTGGATCAAACTTAGTGAGGTAATCCTTAGTGTTTAGAATATAGCATTTACTTCCAAATACCCTAAAGTAGCTTAAGTTTGGTTTTCTACCTTTTAGTAACTCATAAGGAGTTTTTCCTAGAATTCTCCTAATTGATACCCTATAAATAATATATGTTGAAGTATCTACGGCGTGACACCAAAATTTTTGTGGGATAGATTGTTCATTTAACATTGTTCTACTCATTTCTTGTAGTGACCTATTTTTTCTTTCTACTACGCCATTTGATTGAGGAGTACGAGGAGCGGAGAAATTGTGAGATATTCCATTTAAATCACAATATTTTCCGAATTGTACTTCATTGTCAAATTCCCTACCATGGTAAGTCCTAATGGCTACTATTGTGCATCCTAACTTGTTTTGAATCATTTTACTAAATATTTCGAATTTTTCAAAGGCTTGGGTCTTGTCACTTAAAAACCTAGTCCACGTGTATCGTGAGTAGTCATCTACAATTACTAAGGTATATTTTTTCCTCCATAGCTCCGCACAGCGGATGGACCAAAGAGATCCATATGTAATAATTCTAGGCACCTAGTAGTGGGTACTATATTTTTAGATTTGTGACTAGCGTGAACTTGTTTTCCAATTTTACATGCATCACAAAAATGCTTGTCATATTTTAGATTAGGCAAATTTCTAACTAATTCCTTAGAGGCTAAAGATTGTATTTGTTGCATGTTAGCATGTCCTAATCTCCTATGCCACAATGTGGAGTTTTCATCTAGGGTCGTTAGGCATATTCTATCCTCAGGCTTGTTTCCTAGTTTCATAACATATATGCCTCCTTTTCTAATTCCTCTACCTATAATTTTTCCATTCTTAACTATTTCGCTATCCTCTTCGGTAAAGGTGACTCTACATTTATTGTCACATATTTGTCCTATCCTAAGCAAGTTATATGTTAAATTATCTACATGCTCTACATTTTCAATAGTAAGTGAGTCTTGAGAAATCGTACCTTTGCCAATGATTTTTCCACGTAAGTCACTACCGAAAATAACGTTACCTCCATTATATGCCTTGTATGTAGAGAATAGCTTGCGGTTCCCCGTCATGTGCCTCGAACATCCGCTATCCTTGATCCATTCGTCAGGCTCCAAGTCAATTCCCAAACATATTTTGTCGGTTCCTTTTGCCATAAAACACTTTTCATCTCTTGGTTTTTCTACTTCTTCTTTGTTACTATCACTCCATGTTCCACTAACAAATGCGCCTTGATTTTCATAACCCGGCGGCTTTAGACATTCGCCAATGAGATGATTTGGACTTCCACATCTAAAGCACTTTCTTTTCCCGTAGTTGTCGCTTCTATTTCTTTGGAACGGTTTTCTTTCATCTCGTGATGATCTAGTGAATCTTCCTCGTCTCTTGAAGAATTTCTTGAATTCTCTTACGGCCATTGCATATTCTTCGTCTTCACTTTCGTCACTTGAATCATCATCATCACTAGGTTCCTTTTTGGCTTTTAGAGCAATGGATTTGGTTTGTTCTTTCTTGACTTTGACCGTTTCCGAATCTCTTCTTATAATTTCTTCATGGACCTTCAAGTTGCCAATGAGTTCATCTAGTGATAACGTCATCAAGTTCTTTGATTCTTCAATTGCCGTGACCTTAGCTCGCCATTTCGGATGCAATGCCCTAAGAAATTTCCTAACACAATTTTTACTAGAAAATGTCTCATCAAGTGCTTTTAAACTTGTGATGATAGTGTTAAATTTAGCAAAAACATTATCAATTGATTCCTCTTCCGGAATCGTAAATTGTTCATATTGTTGTACAAGAAGATCTATTTTGTTATCTTTAACTTGACTATTACCTTGGTGAGTAATTAGTAAAGAATCCTAAATTTCTTTTGCGGTTTTACACATAAAAATTCTTTCATATTCTTTGCGTGGTAACGCATTATAAATGACCATTTTCGCCTCATTATTTTTTGCTAGTTTCTTTTTCAAATCATCATTTTGTTTTTCAAAAGATACAATTTCATCCATTTTAGTTTCAACATTATATTGAATAGGGAGAAAATCACCAAAGGTAATAATATGCCAAAGATCAAGATCTTTTGATTTCACATAAGTTTCGAATCTATTTTTCCAATATAAAAATCCATCACTTTCAAATAGTGGTGGTCTTTGCATAGATTGCCCTTCTAAGTATTTTAAAGATTCCATAGATCGTTACAAGTTTTAAAATACAATATATTTTAAAAAATCTTGCTAGATGTGGCTCTTAATACCAATTGTGGAAAACTAGAAGGGGGGTTGAATAGTTTTACGTCTTTTTAATTCGTTATAAAAGATAGTTTTAGTGTTTTCTTAGTTTTTTTTTTTAAATTTAGATTCGATAATATATGATCTCAAGTCTTGCACAATATAAACAACTATCAATAAGTAAGATATAGCAATGATAAGTAAAGAAATAAATAAGAGATGGAAAGATCGAACCGCGAGACAAGAGATTTATAGTGGTTCGGCTACAAGGACACCTTCCTTGCCCTACTCCACTCCCCGAGCACCTAACTCGAGAGTTTTCTTCAGTATATCAACAAGCTCCCTTATGGCGGAGAAAACCTTACACACCAATTTACACACCACAACTTCTTCACAACTAAATCACAACTTCTACACAACTTCTTCACACCAATCTATTTCACAACTAACTACTTCACACCTATCTTCTTCACACCAATTTTCTTCACAAGTATCAACTTCACTCCTATCTTCTTCACTACAATCTAATTCCTAGCTTTTCTTCTTCACACCAAACAACTAACTAATCATACAATCAATATACCTAGCACAACTATCTACAATCAAATATTCACAATAATCTTCACAAAGAATTATGTAAATAATCTTGATGATGCACCAACATCTTGGATGTGGAGATCACAACAAGTTGTAATACTTCTTGTCTTGGAGGATAGAAGTATTCTTCTCTTGCACTTGAGAGGATGATGTTTGAATCACTTTGAAACAAAGAATTATGTATTTATGATCAAAGGATTAAGAGAATAGAAATGGGGATCTAGAACAGAAAGTTTAGGAGTGCAAAAGGTGAGAAAATTATGTGGGATGAACCAATATTTATAGGGAGAAAATTTACTGTTCTGGAGCGTGGCCAGTCCCCTTAATTAGAGGCCGGTCCCCTTAATGATTAATGGGGCCGCCTAAGGAATTAAGGGGGCCGCCCCTTCAGAACGTTGAATTTTCTTGTCTTCTAGTGGGGAAGATTTTTCTGGATAAAATTTGCCATTTTTGGTTGGAAATTTGAAATCATATATTTATAATGAATTAAACATATTCTTTTAATTCCAAAAGTAATTTTGTAAAAGATATAGAAAGTTTAATACATTTTATAAAAATTCTAGTAATTAGAAAAATTTCCTTTGATCATGAAATGCAATAAACACTTTGTTTATTCATACCTTAAGTGATATGGATGCAAAGACAAATATTAAGCACTAAAAACTTGTTTACGTCATAAGTTTTAGATTAATGAGTTTATGCTTTGTAATTATCAAAACATAGAGATATTGTTAATATGCTAACAATGTTTTTAGACATTATTTATGTCAACACTCAAGTTAATAGTTATCCCACTTATTGAAAGCCCACGAAAACTACCAAAGATAAATTACATTATCCCAGAACATACTAGATTTAAATTAGAGCTACTTCGCTTCCGAACTTCCAATGAAATTCTAATGACTATTTCCTTTTACCACCATACATCAAAAGACATGAAACATATCGTTCGCATATCATAACAAAACAAGTAATTCCACACACTAATATTCTACAACTACATTCATATCCAAATTCTACAACAGCAAAAACTTACATATCAAATCATAACGAATAACCATACATACCACAAAATCACATTTCAACAAACTTAATCTCAAGTTCTCAACATAGGATAACAATATAGCAAATAAGTCTACAAATTTCAAGACATGTAGCCCACTAATGTTCCACGACCATGTTCACCTTCAATATCTTTAATAGTATGCTTGTATATTATTCAGGTGTGTTTGTTTAAGCTTATCTAGGTCCGTCTTATGAACTTTTGAAAATCCAATAAGTTCAAATTTTTGGGCTTATAAGCTTATGGCTTACTTAACCCAAGAAATAACTTTAAACAAACACCCATATGCCTCGCACATTACTATCTCTATCAAAATACCACGTTCACAAGCTACATTACTAAAAACTACACTTAACATCACATAACAACAACAAAACAAGTTATAACACGCGAATATACCCACCCATAAACAGAAACCCACTCCTCCTCAATTTGGAGAAAAGCTCGTTTTATTCTTTTGTAATGTTCATGATCGGCTTAAAGATTCTATTTTGGAGGTTTTGCCATTTTCTATTGGGAATCTTTCTTCGAGGTATCGTGGCCTTCCCCTTGTTTCCTCTAGGCTTTATAAATACCATAGCAGTAGTCTGGTTGATAAAATTAAGAAGCGATTGCATAACTGAAAAAACAAGTCTCTTTCTTTTGTTGGAAAGTTACAGCTCATCAAGTCAATGGTGAGTTCTAGTCAAGTGTATTTGTGGAAAACTAGAAGGGGGGTTGAATAGTTTTACGTCTTTTTAATTTTATTATGAAAACTTAGTTTAGTTTTAAAACCTTGTTTTCTTTTAAAACTTTGATTCAATCTTATGTGAACTCAAATCTTGAACAATATGAACAACTTTATCTAAGTATGAAAAATAATAATGATGTAAACTAAGTATATGAAATCGACACATGCATAATATAAACAATTATAGCTATATACGAGAGATAAGTAAGTAAACGTTTATTTTATAATCCTTAATTATAGTTTTGTATGAAAACTATACTTGATCGAAATGATCAATTATATGTATGTTATCTTTTTAGTTTGATTGTAAAAACTTTGTTTTGTGAATGAAACTTTTGTTTGATCTTTAAGTGAAATCAACACTAGCACTATATGAACAACTATATATATATATACTTCTACGTCTACAAAAGTAATAACGATATAAGCAAGATAGTAAGTAAGAGATGGAAAGATCTAACCGCGAGACAAAGGATTTATAGTGGTTCGGCTACAAGGACACCTTCCTTGCCCTACTCCACTCCCCGAGTCACCTACTCGAGAGTTTTCTTCACTATGTCAACAAGCTCCCTTATGGCGGAGAAAACCTTACACAACTTTTGCTTACACTAATTAACGACACTAAGCTAAATGTCGAGTTCTAATCCTAGCTAGAACAATCTCACACAACTAATCACTACACACCTTCTTCACAACTTCTTCTTCACGACTTCAATCTCTTCACTACTTCACGACTTCTATTTCTTCAAGACTTCAACTTCTTCACACCTTCTTCACAACTAATTCACAAATTGTTCACACCTAAGCACACCACTATCTTCTTTACACCAACACTACTTATTCACACCACTATCTTCTTCACAACTTCTTTACTTACACACCTTACTAGCCTAACTCCTTATATCTACAACTATCTAATTAATATTCACAACTTATACACAAATGAATGAATAATATACAAATGGTGATGTAGAAACAACTTAGATGAAGGGATCACACTAAGTTGTAATACTTCTTGTCTTGATGATAGAAGTATTCTTCTTTTGCACTTGGATGGTAGAAGCTTGAATCACTTGGAAACTAAAGCTTATGATAATATGTTCAAAGGATTAGAAAGAATAGAAGAGAGGATTTAGATCAGAAAGTTTGAGGTGCAAAAGGTGAGAAAAATCTGTGGAATGAACCAGTATTTATAGGGGGAAAAATACTGTTTGGGAGCGTGGACGGTCCCCTTAATTGTGTGGCTGGTCCCCTTAATTATTAAGGGGGCCGCCTAACAAAAAAAATTATTTTCTTCATAATTTTTGTCTTTTTGTGGAGAAGGTTTTTCCTGAAGAGTATAGCCGTTTTTTTGGAGAGAAATTTGAATTCAAAATATTTATTTTGAATAAAACATTTCTTTATAAATACAAAAACATTTTGTATAAGTTTAAAAATGTTTGTCCCACGTTATAAAAAAATGTAAGGTTTGTAAAAATAAAAATTCCTTTGATCATAAAATGGATTAAACATTTTGTTCATTCATACCTTAAGTGATTTGGATGTAAAGTGAATATTTATCACTAAGTACTTGTTTACGTCATAATTTTTAGCTCAATGGGTTTACGTTTTGTGATTATCAAAACATAAAGATATCGATAAATGTTAATAATATTTTTAGGCATTATTTATATCTACAATCTCCCCTTTTTGATGATTACAAAACCTAAACTCATCAAGTCTAAAAATTAATTTTTAGACATGTATTTAGTGAGTTTATATTCACTTCTCCCCCTTTTTGTAGAATCAAAAAGGTTATGCCGACTAGCTTCATAAATGAAGTTAGACGGGATGAAAGCTCCCCTTTGATGTGTGCTCCCCCTCGTTCGAGGGCACCAAGGAATCGAGTGATGGGAATCTTGGCTGCAAAAATATTAGAAGCACAAGCATACATAAAAAAATATGCAATATACAAATAACAAGCATAACAAACAAATATTCAGGATACATAACAATTAATTCAAAGTGATTATGTTAAAGATACTAATTTGCCAAAGAGAACCATCGGACTTGCTTGTAACAAAAGGTTGGTTGATTCGTATTTGAAAGTGAAAATCATAAGCATATAGTATGCTTAGATGGTTGATGATGGAGTGTTTGGAATGAAAATGGTTGAGTTAGGATAAGGTTGTTAGATTAATGGAGGTATATGTGTGGGTGCATGAATGTTGGAGAGTTTGGTGGTAGGTTTGTGAATTTTGGGAAATGTAGGATGAAATGGGCTAAAAAGTAGAAAAAGAAAACAACACCTTCGACCATCAGATGGTCGGTCCCCTTAATTAGGGGTCGGTCCCCTTAATAATTAAGGGGGCCACCTTATGATTTAAGGGGGCCGCCCATCTGGTGATTCCCAGATTGCCAGAAAAGAGTTTTTGGTAGTGAATTGCAGAAAGGTTATGTTTTTGGTTTCAAACAAGTCCAACTCTTTGAGGCAATTAAACATATACTAATTATGTAGCCAAAGCATGTTAACCAAAGAGATTAAGTAAACAAGCAATTTCATCTAGCATGGAAACATACTCATCAAGAAAGTAAAATATAAGTGCTAGGAAACAATGAGCAACATCAAGTATTTCATAACTACATAACTAGGAAGATTAATCCTAATGTGTATCGATGTGCAATAAGTGGGTAGTTATGATAGCATGGATTTCTAGACTTGTTACAAACAAAGTCTTAATAGACAAACCATGGTCCTCTTGATTTGATTTAGTTCACTTATAAGTGTCATTTATATAAATATTGATGACAAATATGAGATCACCATGCATGATCTAAAGAGACGTTTTTAGCATTATTCAACAATGTTTGAAAGTATGTTTTCACGTAGATGTGATACTTATTTGAATAAAATAGATTGGGTTTTACTTAAAACTGTGTTAATGAAAAGTAAAGAAAATTTTCCCAATCTTTGGTTTTGATCAAAACAAAATTGTGGATATTGATAGTGAAAACATGTTATTGAAAAGCGGAATAGTCATTTGAAAAACTATTTTCTAAAATGTGAGGTTTTTGCATATTTTTAGAGATATTAGATTTTTGATAACAAATATCATTAAACATAGATTTTAAAAGATGTTTATTAAAGATCTCATGCTCAAGAGGATTAGTTAAGCCTATTATTATCTCATGCTATCGTTTCTACATATCCTATGATCCTAAAGGAAGTGATGATGATAATTTATATGTTAGATGCGAGAGTGTTGAATGGGGTATAACCTAACATCTATAGTTCCTTTGTATTCTTACGCTTATCTAACTTAATGCCATAGTATACGAGAGCTTGTTTCATCCATAGTTTTCTTACGCGAGGGATCTAATCCTACTTCTATATTAACGATTGATCCACTTAAATCATTTCACTTCATCACCATGAGTTTGCTAATAGTGGATATAGAAGATTTCCATTTTCTATTTTGTTCGACAATGAACAATTTCATTTTATTCCTAGGAAAGTCAACTAATGATGTTTCTAGGTTATAAGTATATAAGCTATTATGTATGTATATATGTTTAAGAGTTACAAACAATATATATGTATAGCTAAGCATGCAAATTATAGCGATGAACTTAAAAGAAACGCGTACCTTTTAGTCTTCAATGGAATTTCTTCAAGCACTTCAAGTGACAATGTTGACTTATAGAAGTCATTTGTAGATGAGATTCCAACTTCTTCGAAGAATGACAACTTAGCCACTTGGTCCCCATTGTCTCAATGGTCCAAAGTTGTTTGTTCCAAACATATTTAACATTTGGCTAGGATGCATGTATGGTGGTAATATTCCCCAAGGATTGTAACTTGGTTGATAATTCCACATTTGATGACTAGTATTATTGTAGTTTTGTCTATTTTGGTTTCTTCTAGGTTGAGGTGTTTTAGATCGAGTATGAGGATTATTTGGTTTTCTTGGTGGTGGAGTTTTAGATCTTAATTTAGGTTTAGAGGATCCTACTTCGGCCTTTAAGGATGGTTTATAAAAAGTTTTTACTTTTTCATCATTCGAAATGGGTATTTTTCTATCTTTTGTAAGTATATACTTAGGTATTGATTCTAATATTTTTTGTTTACTAGATTCACATTCAAACTTTATACTTTTATTTTCACTAGTTGAAACATTAGTTGAGGTTAATCCTAGACCGGTTTTATCTCCCGAAGTTTCTTGAACACTTATTACTTTCTTAAGTGGGTTACTACTATTTTTAAACTTGTCAAGTTTGAAAATTTCATCTTTAAGTTTTTCGTTTTCATTTTTAACCTCTAAGCATGTTTTACATTCTATAAAAACTTCTTTTCCTTTTTCCAAATGTTGTAGTTTAATTTTTAATTCGAGTACTTCATTTTCTAATAGGTTATTAATATGTTTTAGTGACGCATTTTTAGCTATAACCTTTTGACCTAATTTGCATAACCTATTATATTCACTATCTAGGTCTTTTCGTCTAATGATAAATTTTTGTCACTAAAGTATTCAGTTTCGGAACGTACCTTGCTTGATGTCTTAGCCATAAGACATTTCTCCTCTTTTGTGATTTCTTTCTCATCGTCATCGCTATCACTCCAAGCTCCTCCAACAAATGCCTTTTGATTTTGATCTCTTGATACCATTGAACATTTTCCGATGAGATGATTTGGATCACCACATTTGAAGCACTTCCTTTCACTTTTGCCATTTTTGTTATCTTTATTTCTTTGGTATGCTTTCCTTTCATCATGCGGTTGTCTAACGAATCTTCCTTGCCTTTTGAAGAATTTCTTGAAGTCTCTTACGACCATCACATATTCTTCGTCATCACTTTCAGAGGTTGAGTTATCCTCGCTACTAGATTCCTTCCTAGCTTTCAACGCAATTGACTTGCTTTGCTCTCTTTTTCCTTTGACCATCTCGGAGTCTTTCTTTATTATTGCTTCATAGACTTTCAGGTTGCCGATCAACTCATCTAGTTGAAGAGTTGACAAGTTCTTCGATTCTTCAATCGCCATAACTTTAGCTCGCCATTTTGGATGAAGAGCCCTAAGAAATTTCCTAACAAAATTCTTACTAGGAAAATTCTCATCAAGTGCTTTTAAACTTGTGATGATAGTGTTAAACCTAGCAAAAGCATTATCTATTGATTTCTCCTCCGGAATCGTAAATTGTTCATATTGTTGAACAAGAAGATCTATTTTGTTATCTTTAACTTGACTATTACCTTGGTGAGTGATAAGTAAAGAATCCCAAATTTCTTTTGCGGTTTTACACATAAAAATTCTTTCATATTCTTTGCGTGGTAACGCATTATAAATAACCATTTTAGCATCATTATTTTTTGCTAGTTTCTTTTTCAAATCATCATTTTGGTTTTCAAAAGATAGAATTTCATCCTTTTTAGTTTCAAGATTATATTGAATAGGGGGAAAATCACCAAAGGTAATAACATGCCAAAGATCAAGATCTTTTGATTTCAAATAAGTTTCGAATCTATTTTTCCAATAAAGAAAACCATCACTTTCAAATAGTGGTGGTCTTTGCATAGATTGCCCTTCTAAATATTTTTCAGATTCCATAGACCGTTTCAAGTTTTAAAATACAGTTTATTTTAAAAATCTTGTTTATCCTGGCTCTGATGCCAATTGTGGAAAACTAGAAAGGGGGTTGAATAGTTTTACGTCTTTTTAATTTTATTATGAAAACTTAGTTTAGTTTTAAAACCTTATTTACTTTTAAAACTTTGATTCAATCTTATGTGAACTCAAATGTTGAACAATATGAACAACTTTATCTAAGTATGAAAAATAATAATGATGTAAACTAAGTATGTGAAATCAACACATGCATAATATAAACAATTATAGCTATATACGAGAGATAAGTAAGTAAACGTTTATTTTATAATCCTTAATTATAGTTTTGTATGAAAACTATACTTGATCGAAATGATCAATTATATGTATGTTATCTTTTTAGTTTGATTGTAAAAACTTTGTTTTGTGAATGAAACTTTTGTTTGATCTTTAAGTGAAATCAACACTAGCACTATATGAACAACTATATATATATACTTCTACGTCTACAAAAGTAATAACGATATAAGCAAGATAGTAAGTAAGAGATGGAAAGATCTAACCGCGAGACAAAGGATTTATAGTGGTTCGGCTACAAGGACACCTTCCTTGCCCTACTCCACTCCCCGAGTCACCTACTCGAGAGTTTTCTTCACTATGTCAACAAGCTCCCTTATGGCGGAGAAAACCTTACACAACTTTTGCTTACACTAATTAACGACAATAAGCTAAATGTCGAGTTCTAATCCTAGCTAGAACCAATCTCACACAACTAATCGCTACACACCTTCTTCACAACTTCTTCTTTACGACTTCAATCTCTTCACTACTTCACGACTTCTATTTCTTCAAGACTTCAACTTCTTCACACCTTCTTCACAACTAATTCACAAATTGTTCACACCTAAGCACACCACTATCTTCTTTACACCAACACTACTTATTCACACTACTATCTTCTTCACAACTTCTTTACTTACACACCTTACTAGCCTAACTCCTTATATCTACAACTATCTAATTAATATTCACAACTTATACACAAATGAATGAATAATATACAAATGGTGATGTAGAAACAACTTAGATGAAGGGATCACACTAAGTTGTAATACTTCTTGTCTTGATGATAGAAGTATTCTTCTTTTGCACTTGGATGGTAGAAGCTTGAATCACTTGGAAACAAAAGCTTATGATAATATGATCAAAGGATTAGAAAGAATAGAAGAGAGGATTTAGATCAGAAAGTTTGAGGTGCAAAAGGTGAGAAAAATCTGTGGAATGAACCAGTATTTATAGGGGAAAAAATACTGTTTGAGAGCGTGGGCGGTCCCCTTAATTGTGTGGCCGGTCCCCTTAATTTACTAGCCGGTCCCCTTAATTATTAAGGGGGCCGCTTAACAAAAAAAATTATTTTCTTCAGCATTTTTGTCTTTTTGTGGAGAAGGTTTTTCCTGAAGATTATAGCCGTTTTTTGGGTAGAAATTTGAATTCAAAATATTTATTTTGAATAAAACATTTCTTTATAAATACAAAAACATTTTGTATAAGTTTAAAAATGTTTGTCCACTTTATAAAAAATGTAAGGTTTGTAAAAATAAAAATTCCTTTGATCATAAAATGGATTAAACATTTTGTTCATTCATACCTTAAGTGATTTGGATGTAAAGTGAATATTTATCACTAAATACTTGTTTACGTCATAATTTTTAGCTCAATGGGTTTACGTTTTGTGATTATCAAAACATAAAGATATCGATAAATGTTAATAATGTTTTTAGGCATTATTTATATCCACAGTATTGTTTGTCTTCTTTTATTTTGCCTAAAGCCATTTCTCTTCAGATCGAAAAGTTAACGAGGGGCTTTTTGTGGTCTCATGGTGCTCTTAAACAAGGACAAGCTAAGGTTGGTTGGAGCGATGTTTGGCATCTAAAAATTCAGGGTGGTCTTGGAATTAAGAGTTTGTATACTTGGAATGTTTCTCTTTTTGTAAAGCACTAATGCTCCATTCATTATTTTAGATGAGTTTTCTCAATTCGGATATCTAACATTTCGGATAACGATCGTATATATCCGAATATCCAAATATTTATAATTTTTGGAAAACTTGCATATGAGTTCCAAAACTTACATCTTATAAAACTTAATTTTTTAATAACTTCTAATCAAATTTTCGGATATCCGAATACAAACACTTTTTAAACACCTACAACCTAAATCAAGAAATCCTAGAAAATAAGTTGGATATTTTGTCATAAAATAATAAGATTATATAACATGTATATAAAGATAATAAGAAAATAATAAAAAAAAATTAAACCCATATAGCTTGTAATGGGTCGGCGCCACATGTCAATACACGTGACATGGAACACGTGTTTGCATGTAGATAAACCCGGATCTCATCACCCTCTTCATATTCAGTTATACATATTGCACAGTCAGACCCACGCTCCCCTCACTAATTGAGTAGTTCTGTTTAGGTAGTCTCTTCAAGATCTTCTTCTTGAGTCCCTTGTTTGTTGGTGCTGGTGGTGGTGGTGAGGAGGAATCGAGACATGGTGGTGATCGGAGAATGAATGTTTTGTTAATGAAAAATGTGTTTCAGCTTGTAGCTTGGTTTTGGAGAATGAATATTTTGGTTCTAGGTTGTTGATTATATATGTGAAGTTGTTTTTTTTTTTTTTTTTTTATTTATTATTTTTTTTTGGTTAATGTTTAATGCTTTTCAAGGTGTTTTCGTAAGCTTTGATGTTTTTGGATTGTGGTTAACAACGGATACTTCAGCTCGAGAAAGCCAAGGCAGACAAAAAGTAAGCCACATAAGTTTGCCGAAAATGGAAGAAAAATACGAGCTTTCGCAAAATTGGTAAGTTAATTTGAATCATGATGATCAATTCGATTGTTGTTGTCAGATTTTGAATGTATTATTTTGCCATAATTTGATTATTTTATATGATTTTACCCCAATTTTGAATATTGTTTTGCCCTAATTTTATTATTTTATCTAATTTTACCCCAATTTTGAATGCATTGTTTTGCCCTAATTTCATTGTGAATGGATTATGCTGTTACGGTTTCGTGTTTTTGAAAACTTGTATATGAGTTTCAAAACTGACATCTCATAAAATCCAACTTTTTAATAAATTCTAATCAAATTTTCGGATACTCAAATACGGATATTTTTTGAACACCTTCAACCTAAATTAAGAAATCTTAGAAATAAGTTGGATATTTTTTTGAAAAATAATAAAAATATATAACATGTATAATAATAAAAAAATTTAATAAAACAATTAAACCCATATAGCTTGTAATGGGTCGGCTCCACAAGCCAAACCACATGTCAATACACGTGACATGGAACACGTGTTTGCATGTAGGTAAAACCCGAATCTCCTCACCCTCTTCAAATTGACTTATACATATTGGACACACACTCTCACTCTCACCCTCACCCTCACCCTCACCAACTGAGTAGGTCTCTTTTGGTAGTCTCTTCAATATCTTCTTCTTGAGACCCCTCCTATTTGCCGTGCTGGTAGTGCATGTTGGTAGCTCCGTGCTACTGCTAGTAGAAAAAGCACAAATATTATAGCGAAACAAACTAATGCAATGATGATTAGGATTTTGTCGCTGCCGGTGGTGTTGTCAGTTTCTGGTGGTGGTGGTGCAAGTGGTGGTTGAGGAGGAATCGAGACATTAACGGAGGAAACTGATAAGATCAGTATGGTTTTGATGGAGAAGACAACCTCGTGTCGCTTTCCTTCTGGGGGTGAAAGTGTTGTGTATTGGAATATCAGTATGAGATGTAGTGTGGAAAATGTGGAATATATATAAAGAGATGGATACTACTACTAGTAGTTGTATGTTTCCTTGTATCTTGAATAACAGAAAAGAAGAATGCTTTTAGTTTTAGTCTATCTTGTACGTAAGTGATGACGTATAGTCCGCACTCGGGTCACGAACCCGACCAATGGACACTCCTAATACTTAATCCCATCACGCGTGGGCTATCATGATAACGATCTGGGCTTACAAAAGCCCAAATTCAAATATGCTATTTATGGTCTTGATATAGGATCTCTTATTTATGGGATAAGGATCAATACACCACATAAGTAGGGATACGCCGAAGGGTAAGGAACACGAAACCAATAAGGTTTTCGTGTGTATATAAAGGGCATCTCGGCTCTTATTAAGGTATCATCTATGATGAGGCAAAAAGTGAACCGCTTTTAAGGGGTCATTTAAGCCCGAATTCGAGATTATTTGATCAATTATTGCCCTAAATCGTTCCTTTTGTCATTTTAGGTACTTTTGGAGAGAAATCTAGAAAAGGAAGCATTTTGGACGTTTTTGGAGCATAAAAGTGAAGAAAACGGCAAAGTCTCAATTTTCCTTGCTGGGAACAGTACTTGATGACATCAAGCCTCTCCAAATGACGGCGTCAAGAGTTACAAAAGAGGTGGATGTGGAAAATACACGTGACGATCCAGAGAGTTTTTAAGCATAGGAGATGACGGCGTCACCCAAGGCCGTCAGGGTCCAAACATTAGTGACGGCCAAGAGCATTTTTACACATGACGACGTCACAAGTAGATCTAGGCAATACGATTTTATTATGGCGACGAGTTGACGGCGTCACAACCCAATACATGACGCCGTCACAATGTAAAATCTATATATAGTTTTCCAAATTTCATTCATTAGTGTGCGACTTTGAGGGAATAAACCCTAGTTCGAATTTTATCAGCTTTTCAAGGGTTTCAACCCCTTGAATCTTTCATGTTCAATTAAAGATAAGTATTCTTTCAAATCATTCAATATGTCTATGTGTTGTTTGATTATATCTTACGCTTGTCTTCTATTTAACATGTTAGGCTAGATTTTTCTTGTGTTTGCTTAGATGTAGTGAAACCTAGATGTTAATTATGGGTTGATTGTTTGTTTATAGTTGTTACGGATGATTGTATTTGATGTTAGGCTTAAGAAAACTGGCAGACTTCCATTGATAACTTGCTTGAACGTCTTAAGAAACATGATCGGAGGTGTACTACGATTTTTGGTTGTATTTAATGCGTAGGAGAATTCTAATGATCCCATGTTAGGAGCTTCTAATGGCTCGACATAGGAGTGAAGTAAGATCCTATAGAGTTAGGGAATATTGTACACGGCCCTACGACTAGTATTAAGGAATATAACTAGTCATCCATGCAATTGTAACAAGCTATCAACCTGTAAAAGACATCTAGGGAGTAATGAAATCTAAGTAAACACAACTTTCCTCATCATTGTTTACACCACATTAGTTTAATAGTTTCATTTTCTTTTTTGTTATTTTATTTTGATTGCATCTTTAGATTAATTGGGTTAGTTGGCTAGCAACTAATTCTGCCCACTCCTTCAAAACCCGAGATTTTTATTTGCTTTCATAAAATATAAAAATACAAAAAGAATCATCCCTCACCTCTAGACCTAGTTTAGGAGGCTTTCTAATCCTAGCGACACTATTCCTGAGTTGAACGATCAATCCCCCGGTACTTGTCACTATACTATACTACAACGATCAGGTACACTGCTTGGTGGGGGTTGTAAGCTTCTCGAGATCCTTTGAGAGCTAAAACCTGTTGCGAGGGTGCGATCCCCACGTATCAAGTTTTTGGCGCTGCAGCCCGGGGAATAGTTATTGTCTAGGTTAGGATTTCTTTTTATTAGGTCTACTTGCTAGATTCCTTTCTAGTAAGATTTTATTTTTAGATTTCCTTTAGTCTATCTTATTTCTTCGTGTCTTTGTTCGTAACCTTTACCATCCGACATCATGGAAGGTGGTAACCTCTTTGAACCCATCAACGCACCACAACAAAACCACCCACAAACCCACCACTAGCAAACCCACCTCCTAGGCCCCAAACTTTAGGAGAGTATTCCCGTCCTAGCCACCAAGGCTATCGAAACACTATTGAGCTCACTTAAGAAGCCAATGTGACCCCTTGCGATCCGACACCATCCGGTTGGTGCAAAGCGGATGTGGATTCCATGGACTTAGTTCCGAAGATCCTAACCAGCATCTCAAGGATTTCCTTAAAATCGCAGATTCCATAGACCTTGATGTTGTAACTAGAGAGTCGACCCAATTACGTCTATTCCAATTCTCTCTACGTGATCAAGCTAGTCAATGGCTTGAAAGTTTACCCGTGGGATCCATCACCTCATGGGATGATCTCACCACTCGTTTCCTTGCTCAATTTTTCCCACCGGGGAGAACTACCAAGCTTAGAAATGATATCTTGATGTTCCAACAACGTCAAGGTGAAACTCTATATGAATCATGGACTCGTTTCAAGGACTTACTCCAAAAAGTCCCTCATCATGGCATAGATCTTTGGCTCCAAGTCCAAATCTTCTATGACCATATCGATCTCTCCACAAGGCGAACCATTGACCTATCGGCCGGTGGCAAGCTACTGATCTAAGTGCGGAAGAATCATGGGAACTCATAGAAGATCTTGCTCTCTATGACAACGAAATTTGGAATGATCCCCGTGATTTGAACAAAACGGTCAAGGCAATATCTTTGCATTCGAACAATTCTAGCACTCCCGACCGTAGGATCATGGAACTTGAGGACTAAGTCAAGTTTCTCATGAAATCTTACGAAGATCCCAAGCCTTCAAGCCAAGTGAACAAAATCACTTCTTCATGCAAATTATGTAGTGGTCCCCATGACACTCGTGATTGCGTGGAATTCCCCGGACAAGCTTTTGCGGATTACGCATCCTCGCGTACTGACAAAGCGGGAAACAAGTGGTACACTTTCAAACCCGATCCAAACCCTTATGGTGATTCATACAATCCTTCTTGGAAAAATCACCCGAACCTTAGGTGGAAACAAAACCAAAACATGCTGATGAATGTGTAAATACTCATCATTTTTATCGTATATGAACTGCCAAAACATCCAAAAACACTAAAAAACGCATCAAAATACAGAAATTATTCCAAAAGTGTGTTTTATATGTTTTAGATGCAAAATGTTTAAAAACAAATGAAAAACGAACAAAGTTTGCACAATTGGCAGTTTCAGTCCCTCAAGTTTCAAAAATTGACAAAACTAGTCCCTGAATGTTTAAAATGAAAGAAAAGTCAACTTTGGTCTTCGGGAAATCAAATTTGTTCAAAATTAATCCCTGGATGAAAGTTTTAACAAACTGGCAACTTTTACCCCTCAAAATCCAAAATTTGCATAAAAAGTCCCTGAACTTTCAAAACTTGACAAAATCAGTCCCTGGTGAAATATTTTTGAAAGAAAAATTATTTTTGGACCTTGGGAAATCAAAAGTTATCACAATAGGTCCTTGGTGGTATAATTTGAAGGATTTACAAGTTTAGTCCTTCAAGTTTAAGAATTTACAATTTTAGTCCCCGGGAATTTGAAAAATGGAAAAATGCAATATTGGTCCTTGGGATATTTTAACATGGCAAGTTTGGTACTTGGAATATTTTGGGAATAATACACTTCACCCCCCAACTTTCTAAAAATTACAAAAGAGGTCCTTGTGTTTACTATAATACCTAATGGACCATGGCTGTTATTAAAACCAAACACAAACAAAACCAACCAGTCCAAAGCCCACCCCACACTTATCTTGGCCCAATCCCCTCACAAGCCCACACCCATCACCCTGTTTTAATAATACCACTTGGTCAAACTCCTTGCTTTGACCCGTCTCATCCACCTCACCATCCCACCTTCTGCTAACCTCCAAGAAACACCATCATCACCCTAGTCTGTTACCCCCTCCTACACACTCAACCCCCCTTGCCACACCAAACAAAAACAAGCATCCAAATTACCACCCCTGGCATCAAGTATCAAGGGAAAAAGCGAAAAAGGTTTTGGCGGCAAGAAAGTTTTAAACGGCCAAGATTTAATCTCATCATCCAATGGCTACAATGGCAGCTGGGAAAGGACAAAGGGTTGTGCAGAAACCCTAATTGGGAGATATAAAAGATAAAGAGAAGCTGTGGTGGTAGCAAGTAGTTTTTTTTAGCTTAATTTAAATTATGTAAACTTATTGTAATTTTATTTTTCAGTCAAAGACTTTAGATTGTAACTTGTTTCTCTTGAATAATAAAAGACTTTTAGTTCTTAAATTCCAGTGTTGGTACAGTTTTTCAGTTTCATTACAAAATTCAAATTCTAACTACAGGTTGGTCTGAGATTGCTAGTTATCATACTTGTTTTATTCAAGTTAAATTAAGCTCACTTAGTAGTTTTTAAAAGCTTGTAAGGCATTTAAATTAGTTTAAAGCAGTAAGCCAAATAAATCATCAAAAATATAAAAAAAATCAGAATAAAGGAAAATTGAAGTTGAAGCAGGGATCAAAATGGATGGCATTTGGTTTTAGAGCTCATGGGAGCATTAGGTGGTGACTTTGAACCTGGTTCTCATTCATTTAAGCTGCCTTGGATCACTTGTAAGACAAACTTTGTTATTTTTCCTTGTGAGTAATTTATTTGATCAAGTCATAGTTGTAGTTAGTTGTTTATTTCTGTTAATGTATGTTTAGTTAATGTTATTAAAAGACAAATCTAGTGTTACATTGCTTAAATCTGGTGGTTGCTTTGAAAAATTATCAAATCTGTCTGTTATAGGGGTGTTTGGGTAAGTTAAGTTCCATCTGATTTCATGGCTTGCTTGGTCTCTTTGCTGCATCAATAGACTCCCTAGGTCATATTAAATTCATTTGAGCCAACAAATTGCAGCTTTTAACTTGAAAAGTCAAAAATCCATAATAGGGGTCTTATTTGTTCACTGTTGGTGTTTTTCAGTTGCACAATCATCATTTTGTGTTTATTAGTTGTTTTATTAGCTTAAATTTATCTTATTATAACTTATTGTTACTTATTTAGTCTTTAGGAATCATTATAATCTCATTTTAGTCAAACTTGTAGTGTAAATTTAAAAAGTCAAAATCCAGCTTAGTCAATTTTTGAATTTAATAGATAATTTCCTATAGGCTTCAATATTAGGTTTAAAGCTTTATGCTTTTAGGTTAATGTTGTTTTGCTGCTCATCTTGAGTATTGTATTTTTCTAAATTTTTATTAATCTCATTTTAGTGCTTAATTTGTAGCTTTTGTGTATCTGTTTTCCATATCTGTGCCCTGCTCCACAGCTTTTTGACATGTTTCATAAGCTTGCCATTTGTCCCATAGTGCACTTTCGCCTGAGCTTCTTGTGGATTTAGAAAGCTCACTGTACCATCATGTCATGCATATGCTTATTTTCTAGTCTCATGCTTATTTGAAAGCTTATTTTGACCTCTCAATGTTTACTCACCAAGCTCAGCTACACTGACCAATCAGTGTAGCTTAGCCACTTCCATAAGCTCTAGTAGAGCCTGATAGTGAACTCTAGTTTATGAAATTGGGATTTCTAAAAAGCTTATTGTATAAGCTTGTTGTTTCAGTGCTCACTTTCTTCTTTTGAGCTTGTTTGATAAGCTCAATTTGAACCTGCTAAACACCCTACCCACACCAACAACCTGAGCAACTCAGGTTGATCACCCAACTTCCCAACCCCACCATTAGCTTATTTCTGATCTATATGCCCTGACCCTTAGCTTATTTAGAAGCCCCTCAGGACATTTCATCATATCACCACTTCATTTGATACCTAGATCACCCAGGTGGGCCCCACAGAGGGCTGCAACAGCCCCTTTAAGCCTGTTTTGGGTTATGTGGTTTTGAATTTTGCTTATTTGTGATCTGTGGCTTTTCAGTATGCTTATTTTATTGTTTCTGCTTAATCTCATCACCTTTCATCATTTTCTGTCTTAGTTGAGCTTGTGTTCATTTGTTTGAGCTTATTCTAAGCTCTGCAAGCTTAATAAGCTCATTTTGGCTTATTTTGGTTTACTGTGGTGAGAAAAAGCTCCTACAGTACTTATTAGAGCTTTTCAGTAAATATTGGTTTTCAAAAGTTTGGTATTTTTACTTGTTGATCAGTTTTGTAAAAGAGAAAATCAAAAAAGAAAAATAATTTTGCAAAAAGTGAGGTGTGGGATTCGAACTTGGGACCTCTCGCTAGTATAACATGCATAATTCCCACACCCCCTTCCAACTGCTCTGGGGCACCAGTTCCGTTGCAAGAGGGATGCATTAGGTATTTATAGTAGTAGTAAGTGTAGTGTGCTTATTTACTAGTATTGCTTATTTAACTGCTTATTTATAATACGTATTAGCTTTTTTAGATTTTTTATAGCTTTATTTCAGCATTTAATAGTTACATAAATAATTTCAGATTTTTAGAAAATCGTTTAGTATTTATTATAATTAAAAATAGTTAAATTAGGTATTAAATAATAATTAGTAATTAATTATAAAAATAGCTTATTAATTAGTATTTAGGAAATTTTATATTTTTATTAAGTTTCTATTACTTTAATGTAGTTGTAAAATAAGTTTTATAATTTTTACTTTCCATTTAATATTTATTATAATTAAATTAGTTTAATTGGTTTAATTAAGTCTAGTTAGTAATTAATTAACAATAAATAATTAAAAAATCAAAAAAATAATTTTCTCTTTCCTAAAATTTTCTTTGATTGTTAGGATCGTAAAAATATAATTTTCATGTCCATAGGGTTAGCGTAGCTCAAATTTCACTTTTTATTTCGCGCACTCGCGTTTGTTTTAACTTTAACTCGCGTTTTATTTAAATAACTTTTACGTTTTTAAATTTAGGTTACGTTAGTAAAAGTAGTTTGTGAAATTAAGAAAAACCAAAAACATAAATAAAGTGATAGCTTCTATTTAAGCCGTTTGGCTTATTTTTCTGCTTATTTATAAGCAAATTCTGATTTTAAATTTTTAGATTACGTTTTAGGTTAACTAAGTCTCACGTTATTGTTAATATAATTCGTTTAGATCGTTCTCATTCGTTTTTCCTTAGCATAATCATTCAAAACCCTTATATACCCTTTCCCGTCCAATTTCACCCGATCACAAACCCGTTTTAATACCATCCACACCTCGTCGGGACATAACGACCCGGGGAAACACTATACTTCCGCGGAGATTGATTCTAGGCAATTTGACTTGGTTGACCATTCCCTGGTCAATTAGGTTGACCGTTTGGAATCAATCAAATTTTGGCGCCGCTGCCGGGGAGGCTGTGTACGTATTTTAAACGGTTTTGCGTATTAGTGAACCTGGATATACATCCATTGTATATTTCCCATCCTTTGTTCATATTTTCTTATTATAAAAACAAAACTGTTTCCGAAAATTTTTTAAAATCAGTTTTCAACGAACACAAAAAAAACACAAAAAGATTTTCTTTCTCATTTGTACAAAATGTTTTCCAAAAACTCCAAAAATATTCACCTTTACCCTCCTACCCTTTAGATTCTCCATTCCTCACCCTCTATACACTTTTGATTCTTTCTATGTCTCATCCACACCTTCTGATTTGCCAGTGGTGTGGTAGTTCTCACAATGGTGGTAATTGCCCCAGCTGTGGCATGGTAGAGTCAGGAAACGGGTCTGTCTATAACCAAGATCCTTATTCTTATCATGACACGACTGATTTATTCCACCAACTACCACACCATGATACTCAACAGTTTTACTGTTGTGAGTACTGTGGTGGTTCACACTATAGTTCTAATTGTCAATCGGGAAACACGCTTGTCTATGAGCAGTTTCCTAATAACAATTACGACTCTAGCACATACGATCCACAACCACATCAGTTTTACTGTTGTGATTACTGTGGAGGTCCACACTTCAGTTCGGATTGTCAAACAAGGAATCCATTTCCTTGTAACAATTATGACGATTCGTTTTCAGACCCACCTCCACAGTACCAAATGATCCAAGCAACTCCTCATGATACTGAGCAAGACCTTTTACTGGAGGCTCTTGAGATATTGCAAGAACATAAGGAGGAGTTAGCTACTACATCGTTTCAAGATTTTCGTGAGAAATCTATGGCAGAATTACTTGCTGAAGAACGAGATGCTAGAAACGAATTGAGCAAGGAAGAATTGCTAGTCTTAGAACAAGCAGCTAAAACACGTGTCATATTTCGCAATGCTGCTCTTCTCGACGATGATGATGATGAAGTTACCCTTGATATTTCTCAATTTTGTAAGGGTTCATCAAGTTCATCTGTTGTGATTCCTTCCTCGGTAGATCAGGGAGAAAAGACTATGATAGAATTACTAGCAGAAGAACAAATAAAATTTATAAAACCCATGTCTGCTAGTCCTTCTCAACTCCCCCAGTCTATTGTTATCACATCCGAAGTTCACACTCACTCTCTTAACATGGGGGATGAGCATCTTAACACTGTTCCTAATAAGGAATCGGACGAATTCATAAAGTCTAGTGTTGAGAACCTTGTCCCAATCCCAAGAGAGTCACAGGGAATTCTTGAGCATATGTGTGATATTCCTTCCCCTCTTGAGTGTTCAAACGATCATTTTGAGACTTTCTCAGATTTTAATGATGATTGTACATCTCATGGAGACATTGAGTATATTGAGGCATCACTCCCACAGTTTGATGCTGATCCTCTTCTTGAGGAGTTCGCCGATGAACTTACTCACATCAATCCACTTTCATTTGAAGGTGATGATGGTCTCCTCGACTTTGAAGCCGATCTGGGAGAAATTGAAAGTCTCCTATATCATGATCCGTCACTCACTTCTGATCCTAACAGTCCAATAGAGAATGTTAATCATTTTGTTCCCGAAACATTCAATACCACTCTCACCAATCCTCTATTTGAATTCAATTCTGAATTCACTTTGATTTCTGATAATCCACTCTTTGATATTCAGAATGAGGATTGTGATGAGTCTATTCTGTAACATGAATTCACAGATTCACGTTTTGTGAATAATTCTCTTCATGAGGAGTTCTCCGGTGAACTCACTTATCATATCATGACTCCTCTGGAGTTTGATAGCCCGGGGAGAGATGCACTCAATCATGAGAATTTGCAAATTCCCACCCACCCTCCCGGGATATTTTTGAGCTTAACCTTTGAAATCCAAATTCAGGCTAATGAGCCTCCTCTCGAGGAAGAATATCAAATCATGATTTTTGTCATGGTTTTCTTCCTTTTCTTCACCTATAAGGTGACTTCTTCTCTTCTTCACTCCTTCGGGAATGAAGATACCATCTTTGATCCCGGCATTTTCATGTATCATTATCTTGAGCCGGGTACTTATCTCATCGGTGTGGAACTTTCATGTGCTTCAAATGTTTATCCAAACATCTTGAATGAAAGTCCGATTGAGATTGTTTCTTCCACATCATGCTTCCCCAAGGACAAATGAATTCGGGGTCGAGTCAAGCTAGCGACTCGGTAAACAAAAACAGTAGCATTCATATAGGGTTTTCACCCTAAGTGTGGGGGAGTTACCCCTATTATGGTTACAAAAGTGAAAATACAAAATGGTGTTTTCCACATTTAGCTTGTAATGTTGCCCTTTTACGTTCAAAGAGTCGGCATAATAGCCGGGACTTTGAATATTGAGGACAATATTCATGCTAAGTGTGGGGGGGGGGGGGGTATTTCGCTATTCTAGCGAATTTTATCATATTTTACTATCTAATACCCCCGTTTTTGGCAAAAATTTTAAAAAATTTTCACTGGTGCTTCAAATTTTTTGTGGTAATCAGTCCGCCAAGTCTAAACGACAAAAGGGATTGGCTAATCCAGGAGCAAACGGCTCTTGGTAAAGATATATCAAATCCGTTTATGGCTTGCAATTTGCCCAAAATTGTATGGTAAATCAACTCGCCATATCCCATAAAACGAATGAGTTGGCTAGCCCACAAGATTATGGCTTGTGGTAAAGGCCGTGGAAAATCCATAATTGGTAATCAGCTCACCAAGATGCTGACTATTCCATCAAGAGTTGGCTAGTCCAGAAGCAAACGGCTTTTGGTAAAGACTAATCAAATCCGTTGACAGCTGGTGATTTGCTCAAAATCACACGGTTATCAGGTGTACCACAGTTCTTACATCTGGCTACTCCAGAAGTGATGGCTTTTGGTAAAGAGTTTAAAATCCATTAATTTTTCTCAAAAGATTGCTAGGGACTAGCAATAGTTTAGTGTGGGGGATTGATGAGTGTGTAAATACTCATCATTTTTATCATATCTGAACTGTCAAAACATCCAAAAACACTAAAAATGCATCAAAATACAAAAATTATTCCAAAAGTGTGTTTTATATGTTTTAGATGCAAAATGTTTAAAAACAAATGAAAAACGAACAAAGTTTGCACAATTGGCAGTTTCAGTCCCTCAAGTTTCAAAAATTGACAAAACTAATCCCTAAAGGTTTAAAATGAAAGAAAAGTCAACTTTGGTCTTCGGGAAATCAAATTTGTTCAAAATTAATCCCTGGACGAAAGTTTTAACAAACTGGCAACTTTTACCCCTCAAAATCCAAAATTTGCATAAAAAGTCCCTGAACTTTCAAAACTTGACAAAATCAGTCCCTGGTGAAATATTTTTGAAAGAAAAATCATTTTTGGACCTTGGGAAATCAAAAGTTATCACAATAGGTCCTTGGTGGTATAATTTGAAGGATTTACAAGTTTATTCCTTCAAGTTTAAGAATTTACAATTTTAGTCCCCAGGAATTTGAAAAATGGAAAAATGCAATATTGGTCCTTGGGATATTTTAACATGGCAAGTTTGGTACTTGGAATATTACACTTCACCCCCCAACTTTCTGAAAATTACAAAAGAGGTCCTTGTGTTTACTATAATACCTAATGGACCTTGGGTATTATTAAAACCAAACACAAACAAAACCAACCAGTCCAAAGCCCACCCCACACTTATCTTGGCCCAATCCCCTCACAAGCCCACACCCATCACCCCGTTTTAATAATACCACTCGGTCAAACCCCTTGCTTTGACCCGTCTCCTCCACCTCACCATCCCACCTTCTGCTAACCTCCAAGAAACACCATCATCACCCTAGTCTGTTACCCCCTCCTACACACTCAACCCCCCTTGCCACACCAAACAAACACAAGCATCCAAATTACCACCCCTGGCATCAAGTATCAAGGGAAAAAGCCAAAAAGGTTTTGGCGGCAAGAAAGTTTTAAACCGCCTAGATTTAATCTCATCATCCAATGACTACAATGGCAGCTGGGAAAGGACAAAGGGTTGTGCAGAAGCCCTAATTGGGAGATATAAAAGATAAAGAGAAGCTATGGTGGTAGCAAGTAGTTTTTTTTAGCTTAATTTAAATTATGTAAACTTATTGTAATTTTATTTTTCAGTCAAAGACTTTAGATTGTAACTTGTTTCTCTTTAATAATAAAAGACTTTTAGTTCTTAAATTCCAGTGTTGGTACAGTTTTTCAGTTTCATTACAAAATTCAAATTCTAACTACAGGTTGGTCTGAGATTGCTAGTTATCATACTTGTTTTATTCAAGTTAAATTAAGCTCACTTAGTAGTTTTTAAAAGCTTGTAAGGCATTTAAATTAGTTTAAAGCAGTAAGCCAAATAAATCATCAAAAATATAAAAAAAAAAATAGAATAAAGGAAAATTGAAGTTGGAGCAGGGATCAAAATGGATGGCATTTGGTTTTAGAGCTCATGGGAGCATTAGGTGGTGACTTTGAACCTGGTTCTCATTCATTTAAGCTGCCTTGGATCACTTGTAAGACAAACTTTGTTATTTTTCCTTGTGAGTAATTTATTTGATCAAGTCATAGTTGTAGTTAGTTGTTTATTTCTGTTAATGTATGTTTAGTTAATGTTATTAAAAGACAAATCTAGTGTTACATTGCTTAAATCTGGTGGTTGCTTTGAAAAATTATCAAATCTGTCTGTTATAGGGGTGTTTGGGTAAGTTAAGTTCCATCTGATTTCATGGCTTGCTTGGTCTCTTT
The DNA here is from genome assembly GCA_030686995.1 of Artemisia argyi. Lineage (NCBI taxonomy): Eukaryota > Viridiplantae > Streptophyta > Magnoliopsida > Asterales > Asteraceae > Artemisia > Artemisia argyi. The sequence continues at coordinate 128,676,758 of CM060682.1, read as the reverse complement.
GCTGCATCAATAGACTCCCTAGGTCATATTAAATTCATTTGAGCCAACAAATTGCAGCTTTTAACTTGAAAAGTCAAAAATCCATAATAGGGGTCTTATTTGTTCACTGTTGGTGTTTTTCAGTTGCACAATCATCATTTTGTGTTTATTAGTTGTTTTATTAGCTTAAATTTATCTTATTATAACTTATTGTTACTTATTTAGTCTTTAGGAATCATTATAATCTCATTTTAGTCAAACTTGTACTGTAAATTTAAAAAGTCAAAATCCAGCTTAGTCAATTTTTGAATTTAATAGATAATTTCCTATAGGCTTCAATATTAGGTTTAAAGCTTTATGCTTTTAGGTTAATGTTGTTTTGCTGCTCATCTTGAGTATTGTATTTTTTTAATTTTTATTAATCTCATTTTAGTGCTTAATTTGTAGCTTTTGTGTATCTGTTTTCCATATCTGTGCCCTGCTCCACAGCTTTTTGACATGTTTCATAAGCTTGCCATTTGTCCCATAGTGCACTTTAGCCTGAGCTTCTTGTGGATTTAGAAAGCTCACTGTACCATCATGTCATGCATATGCTTATTTTCTAGTCTCATGCTTATTTGAAAGCTTATTTTGACCTCTCAATGTTTACTCACCAAGCTCAGCTACACTGACCAATCAGTGTAGCTTAGCCACTTCCATAAGCTCTAGTAGAGCCTGATAGTGAACTCTAGTTTATGAAATTGGAATTTCTAAAAAGCTTATTGTATAAGCTTGTTGTTTCAAAGCTCACTTTCTACTTTTGAGCTTGTTTGATAAGCTCAATTTGAGCCTATTAAACACCCTACCCACACCAACAACCTGAGCAACTCAGGTTGATCACCCAACTTCCCAACCCCACCATTAGCTTATTTCTGATCTATATGCCCTGACCCTTAGCTTATTTAGAAGCCCCTCAGGACATCTCATCATATCACCACTTCATTTGATACCTAGATCACCCAGGTGGGCCCCACAGAGGGCTGCAACAGCCCCTTTAAGCCTGTTTTTAGTTCTGTGGTTTTGAATTTTGCTTATTTGTGATCTGTGGCTTTTCAGTATGCTTATTCTATTATTTCTGCTTAATCTCATCACCTTTCATCATTTTCTGTCTTAGTTGAGCTTGTGTTCATTTGTTTGAGCTTATTCTAAGCTCTGCAAGCTTAATAAGCTCATTTTGGCGTATTTTGGTTTACTGTGGTGAGAAAAAGCTCCCACAGTATTTATTAGAGCATTTCAGTAAATGTTGGTTTTCAAAAGTTTGGTATTTTTAGTTGTTGATCAGTTTTGTAAAAGAGAAAATCAAAAAAGAAAAATAATTTTGCAAAAAGTGGGGTGTGGGATTCGAACTTGGGACCTCTCGCTAGTATAACATGCATAATTCCCACACCCCCTTCGAACTGCTCTGGGGCACCAGTTCCGTTGGAAGAGGGATGCATTAGGTATTTATAGTAGTAGTAAGTGTAGTGTGCTTATTTACTAGTATTGCTTATTTAACTGCTTATTTATAATACGTATTAGCTTTTTTAGATTTTTTATAGCTTTATTTCAGCATTTAATAGTTACATAAATAATTTCAGATTTTTAGAAAATCGTTTAGTATTTATTCTAATTAAAAATAGTTAAATTAGGTATTAAATAATAATTAGTAATTAATTATAAAAATAGCTTATTAATTAGTATTTAGGAAATTTTATATTTTTATTAAGTTTCTATTACTTTAATGTAGTTGTAAAATAAGTTTTATAATTTTTACTTTCCATTTAGTATTTATTATAATTAAATTAGTTTAATTGGTTTAATTAAGTCTAGTTAGTAATTAATTAATAATAAATAATTAAAAAGTCAAAAAAATAATTTTCTTTTTTCTAAAATTTTCTTTGATTGTTAGGATCGTAAAAATATAATTTTCATGTCCATAGGGTTAGCGTAGATCAAATTTCACTTTTTATTTCGCGCACTCGCGTTTGTTTTAACTTTAACTCGCGTTTTATTTAAATAACTTTTATGTTTTTAAATTTAGGTTACGTTAGTAAAAGTAGTTTGTAAAATTAAGAAAAACCAAAAACATAAATAAAGTGATAGCTTCTATTTAAGCCGTTTGGCTTATTTTTCTGCTTATTTATAAGCAAATTATGATTTTAAATTTTTAGATTACGTTTTAGGTTAACTAAGTCTCACGTTATTGTTAATATAATTCGTTTAGATCGTTCTCATTTGTTTTTCCTTAGCATAATTATTCAAAACCCTTATATACCCTTTCCCGTCCAATTTCACCCGATCACAAACCCGTTTTAATACCATCCACACCTCGTCGGGACATAACGACCCGGGGAAACACTATACATCCGCGGAGATTGATTCTAGGCAGTTTGACTTGGTTGACCATTCCCTGGTCAATTAGGTTGACCGTTTGGAATCAATCACATGCCCCAAAACAATTCTTCCAATCCACCTAATCGTTACCAACCAAACGGTCCACCCTCTAACCGTACTTTCAACAACAATCCTTCCAATAACTATGGTAATACCAATAATTTTGAAGGATTGATGTCCAAGTTTATGGCATCTCAAGAAGCTCGCATATCTAAGTTTGAAGCCGATTTCAAACAAAAGCAAAGCGAGATGACCACCCAAATAGACACATTGTTGAAAGTTCTCAATGACCGAGAAATGGGAGCACTCCCAAGCGACACGGTCAAGAACCCGAAACTAAACGTTAATGCCATATCATCGGTTTCGTCACCGACTTCTTGTCCATAATACTATTCGGTCAAAGAAATGAGCACGTGTTTCAAGCAAACCCAAATTCTTCAAAAGGACCAATTGAATAAAACATCCGATATCAAACCGGTCAATGACATAGTTGAAACACCTCCTACACAAGACCTTGACGATGAATTCAAGGAGCTCCACCTTGAACGCCCTGCCATTGATGTCTTAGCCCGTGCTCCCTACTATTATGCCCTACTAGAAAAATATGAGAAGTTTAAATTGGGTAAAAATGGGACCGCCTTCGTTCAAAACAAGTTGCCTAAGAAGCTTGATGATCCGGGTATATTTGTTTTGCCTTGTAAAATAGGAAAATCCGAAGCTTTCGACACACTAGCCGACTTAGGATCAAGCCTCAACTTGATTCCCTTATCCCTTTTCACTACTCTTAAGCTAGGAAAGTTAGAGGAGACAGAAGTACTAATTGGTCTAGCGGATGGAAGTATTGCCTATCCGGTCGGAATGATCAAGGATGTAGTTGTTCACATAGGAAAGTTAACTATTTTAGCGGATTTTCACGTCCTATATATGGTTAGTGATACTACATGCCCGTTGTTAGTAGGAAGAGGATTTTTAGCAACCGCTAGTGCCATGATAGATTGTAAGGTGTCTAAGATAGCGGTAGGAGAGGGTGAGACTTGGTCGGTTTATGATGTTAAGAAGCATAGCTACGATTGTGAGGACAAACCGACACCACATTCGGTAGAGATGAATAGGAGATCATCTAGATATGGGCCTTGGATAGAAAAAAACTTTATAGTACCTCAATGCCCATTCTATCTAGAAAAAGATTTCATCGATAAAATACATTTGGTGGAACAACTCATAGCTAGAGATGAGGAACTAGACCCTTTTGAGGATCCTCTAGTCTTCAGGAAAATGATTGAGTTCTTAAGCGTAATGCCTATCAACCTAGAGATGAACAAATGGAAAATGGAAGGGGATAAGTGTAAATGGAAGTGGGACAAGCCACCTAAGGAAGGTGACGGATCATGGCATATGAAGATGATTTTATATGATCCGGATGGAGAAAAGTTTGAGAGGTCATACCGTACCAAGAAAACCGATAGGAAGTTGAAACCCAAGTTTGATCCCAAAGATGTCCTCAATGAGGAGCTGACACATATAGGATAGCCCATGACCTTGAGTCTAGCTACAAGACTCGTAAATAAAGAAAAGCGCTTCTTGGGAGGCAACCAATGTTTTGTGTGTTTTTATTTGTTTGATTTTAATTGTTTGATTGTTATTTGCTTCCGTATGCATGCTTTATTTTTATTGTTGGTAGATCATGTTTCAAAATAAAATTGTGAAAATGCTTTATTTTGTTGTTTAACTTCGTCTTAACTTCATATAAATGTATTTTGCAAAAGTTAAGTGTAAGGGGAAACCCCAAATTTGTTTATAAGAACGAAATTGATCATGATTCGCCACAATATTAAATGAACATGTGTATTAGTATTTGTTAGAGTCAAATGCTTGTATCGAGTCATAATGATGTTTTGCAGGATTTTTTCAGGAAGTAGGACATAAATTTTTCCAGAAATTTTCCGGAAATTTAACGTAAAGATTTCTGCAGGTCACTTCTGACGGCGTCAGGAGTTAACTCCTGACGGCGTCATGTGTAAAATTCTGGAAATTTTGCGAGTTTTATTTTTCTAACGGAGTCTTGAAGTTTTTGTTAATTCTTTAGTTTTATAAACTCCAGGAAATCTGCAAACATTCATTCTACAAGCATTATATCTTAAATTGTTTTCTAGGATTTTTTAGTATATATAGATTGCCGCCGATTTTATGCGAGGTTGCCTTGATTGTTTTCTCAGGTTTAATAGGTTATATATGACAAGAAGATGATTTATATTTCTGGAAGGGAAGCTTTGAATGTTTATTTTCTTGGAGGAAGATCTAACCTTGTTGCCACACTATCCACACCGAACGAATCAGGGGAGTATTTGTTTTCATTCTTTTATCTGTTTTACTTTTACATCCTTTAATTGAACATTGGGGACAATGTTCATCCTAAGTGTAAGGGGAGGGTAAATGATGATACCTTATAGGATACTATTGCACTTGAATTTGTTTGTTTGATGGTAGGTGTGTAATAAAACTAAGAGAAATACTTGTTAGTGTAATTTTAGCGCCAAATTTAAAATTTTTTACAACATTTAGGAGTGAAACTTTAGCCTTAACAAGCGTCTCATGGATAGGAGTTGTATGACTAGCACAAAACCGTACCATTCAGAAAAATTTTCCACCCAAATATGTGAGGTTCGCCTTTAGATTTGATAGGAAAAGCATTCATTATTAGTGCTTATGAGTGTACCGGTAGCATTTAGATTCTAGAACTTGCGTTAGTGATGCATCCCGAGACCGCTAGTGAGACTACATTCGTGTAGTAGGATTTACTACATGATAAGAGGCATTAGGATCACCCTTGTTTAAACTCGTATCATAATTACTTGACCATTTAAGTCATATTACTTGGCTAGTAAAGTCAATTAATTTTTCCCACACCTTAGCGCTGTACTCATTTTTAGTACACGAAACCCCTAGTACACCCCTCCGAGCATATCTTTTCGTTTCTAACTTTAAGCATCTTACTTAAAGACATAATTTGTTACAATCCACCCAAATGTACACCCAAATCGCCTTAGCCTTCCGTGTATGCACTCATCTTTAGTGCATTATTGTTATTTATTTAAACCCTTAGTTAATTATCTAATTGATTACATGGTTGCTAAGTCGAGTCATATCTTGTACATATTGTTTTGGGATGATTGGGACTCATGGGTAAAGTACTTGTGTTATGGAGTAATGGGGAAGAACATCATATATTACCCCCATATGTGCATTAATCTTAAAAGTACTTCAAGTGTTTTGATTATCTTAATTCGAGTCATTAGATTAGTTTATTGTAAAGTATGTAAAAATTCAAGTGTAAGGAGAATGTACATTCCCTATGATGTATTATTTTAGATGGTAGGGTAAGAGTGTATGCCAAAAAAAAAAAAAAAAAAAAAAAAAAAAAAAATCGAAAAAATTAAGAAAAAGAAAAAAAAATAGAAAAAGAAAGGAGAAAAAACATACTGACTACCATCCCGTTTCATTCTACGTTTGTTTTATGTTTTTGTTATTTTTGATTTATTAGCTTAAGTCGAGTCGAGTCTTGGCTTAGCAACACCATATTGTACATGTAATTAACCAAGATGATTAACTCGCCACCAGTAAATATTGCCTTTATCGAACAAAACCGTGTATTCCATATCCCTACACCTAACGTTATAACCCTTTAAAAGACCTCTTTGATAGTTTATCCTAGGTGCTTACGCCAAGTGGTGGAGGTTTGATCCTTTCCCAAGCCTATGGTAATATATTTTTCTATGACAGGTAGTGAGAGATGTTTTCCAATTCCTTATTGTGATATATACTTTATTACACCTGAGAGATGTGAGTATCTAAACACAATTTGTGAGGTGCTAGTGTATGACCTCCGTGCTTGTCTTTGGTCTTTAGTGGAACGATTATTTGTTGTAATTACTTTTATATTAGGGTTAAATGACCACTAACTTGTATTTTGATTAGAATAAAAACGCATTTGCTTGAGGACAAGCAAATCTCAAGTGTAAGGGTATATGATGAGGCGAAAAGTGAACCGCTTTTAAAGGGTCATTTAAGCCCGAATTTGAGATTATTTGATCAATTATTGCCCTAAATCGTTCCTTTTGTCATTTTAGGTACTTTTGGAGAGAAATCTGGAAAAGGAAGCATTTTGGACGTTTTTGGAGCATAAAAGTGAAGAAAACGGCAAAGTCTCAATTTTCCTTGCTGGGAACAGTACCTGACGGCGTCAAGGCTCTCCACATGACGGCGTCAAGAGTTACAAAAGAGGTGGATGTGGAAAATACACGTGATGATCCAGAGAGTTTTTAAGCATATGAGATGATGGCGTCACCCAAAGCCGTCAGGGTCCAAACATTAGTGACGGCCTAAAGCATTTTTACGCATGACAGCGTCATAAGTAGATCTAGGCAATACGACTTTATTATGGCGGCGAGTTGACGGTATCACAACCCAACACATGACGCCGTCACAATGTAAAATCTATATTTAGTTTTCCAAATTTCATTCATTAGTGTGCAACTTTGAGGGAATAAACCCTAGTTCGAATTTTATCAGTTTTTCAAGGGTTTCAACCCCTTGAATCTTTCATGTTCAATTAAAGATAAGTATTCTTTCAAATCATTCAATATGTATATGTGTTGTTTGATTATATCTTACGCTTGTCTTCTATTTAACATCCTAGGCTAGATTTTTCTTGTGTTCGCTTAGATGTAGTGAAACCTAGATGTTAATTATGGGTTGATTGTTTGTTTATAGTTGTTACGGATGATTGTATTAGATGTTAGGCCTAAGAAAACTGGCAGACTTACATTGGTAACTTGCTTGAACGTCTTAAGAAACATGATCGGAGGTGTACTACGATTTTTGGTTGTATTTAATGCGTAGGAGAATTCTAATGATCCCATGTTAGGAGCTTCTAACAGCTCCACATAGGAGTGAAGTAGGATCCTATAAAGTTAGGGAATATTGTACACGGCCCTACGACTAGTATTAAGGAATATGACCCGTCATCCATGCAATTGTAACAAGCTATCAACCTGTAAAAGATATCTAGGGAGTAATGAAATCTAAGTAAACACAACTTTCCTCATCATTGTTTACACCACTGATGAGTGTGTAAATACTCATCATTTTTAGTCAATATAAACTTCAAAAACATTTAAAAACACTCAAAAACGCATCAAAATACAGAAAATATCCCAAAGATCGTGTTTTACATGTTTCAGATGCAAAATGATTGAAAACAAACGAAAAACGAACAAAGTTTGCATAATTGGCAGTTTTAGTCCCCCAACTTTCAAAAGTTGTCAAAACTAGTCCCTGAGCACTTATTTTAAAAAGTCAAACCAAGTCATTAAAAATCAAAAATTACCAAATAATGATCATTGGGTGAAAATTTTGGAAAAATTACAAGTATGGTCCCTGAAGGTTGCAAATTTGGCAAAAATGGCCCCCGGGTATTTTATTTTGGAAAATGAACATCAAAAGACCTCTTGGAATTACAATATGGCAAGAATGGTCTTTGTGATGAGTTTGTAAGATTAGCACTTTTGGTCCTTGGAAATTCAGAAAATACTACTTTAGTCCTTGGGCCTAAATCTAAACCTAAACTACTACTAATCTCAATTTAAACTAAACTGAAATCCAAATTCCACCCAACATCCTGATCCATTCCCTACCAAGCCCAATCTCCCTACCAAGCCCAATCCACCCACGTTTAATATCAAAAGGTCTGGTCAAAGGGGTCAAACGAGGTCAAAACGGGTCAACTATTTCTTCCCCACTCCCTCCTCTACCCCCTGGATAAACCACCATCACCCAACACCATCATCTCCACACTCAACCTCCACCCTCAAAAGTATCCCTCACCACTCCCAATCCCACTAACCTTTCCCCCCCCCCCCTCACAAACCCTACCTAACACCCCTGGCAATCCAAATCCCCACAAACCTGTTTTGGCGCCAAAATCACATCAAAGGGCTGAGATTACTTTTAGAGCAATTAGATGGTTGGGATTTGATCAAGAAGTCACAAGGGAGTATTTACAGCTGTTATCTCTCACCAAAGATGCACAAGTGATGAATCCCTACTAACTCGCATTGTAATATAAATAGGGATCACTGTAAGCCTTTAATGGCACCCTTTTTCTTTTTATCTTTTCTGTTTTAGTTTTAGTCTACCAATGTACTTTCAAATTTTCAGTTCAATTAAAGTTTATTTCAATTTCATTATAATTCGTAGTTTCAAGTTAAATTTCAAGTTACTTATTATTTCATTTAAATGCAAATTCTATTGTCTCAGAATGTTGCCTAAATATTGTTGAAGTTATTTGGAATCAAAGAAAAGCAAAACTTAGAAAAGAAAAAAAAAAAGAAAAGACAAAGAAAATCTAAAAAAATAAATAACACAAAAATTGAAGAAAGAAAGTTAGAAGCAGTAGTAGAAATGGATGAGAAGATTGGTTTAGAGTCCCATGGGGGACATTAGGTTATGTTTTGGTCCCTTGTTCTCAGTTTACTAGTGCTTGGATGTCAAGTAAGGAAATTTACCAAGTTTGCTCATATTGTGTGTTGAGTTTGATTTGATGCTATTGACTGTTTTACTCTGTTTTAGTTAAGTTAATTATTGCTTAGTATAAGTTAATTAGCCAAGTTGAATTGTAAATTTGTTACTTACTGTGGACGTATGGTCCGGACTGGGCCAGGAATGGGTCAGGCCCGGGTAGCCAGCGGCCCACTTTACGCACTTTGTGGACGTATGGTCCGGACTGGGCCAGGAATGGATCAGGCCCGGGTAGCCAGCGGCCCACTCTACGCGTTAACCCTAATCCATGCCCTATAAATACATGGATGGGATCTCTTTATTGACTACGACAAAACAGGTTACCCTAAACCTAATAATTCTTATATGCTCCGCGCATCACATACTAACTTGACCGTCGGAGGTGGATCCCGGGGCTACGGCCTCGGGTCCACTCCTAACGGGTTCTCTTTGTTGTACAGGTCTACTTAGGGCTTATGAAGACGACTAACGGCCCAAGGAGAGTCGTTGAATAAGTCCGCGCCAGATTATGCATCAACAAGTGGCGCCATCCGTGGGACATGACTACGACAAGTTTCGTGTTCTCACTAAAAGGTCAAATCGACTTTATTATTCTATTAATGCTAGAATCGTACAGTACATAAGTTTGATATATTGGCAATACACTAAAAAGTCAATGGACTTTATGATATTCACTGTAATCGACTTTATGATATTGAGATTATATCATGCATCGTACTGTATGCACATTGAATACTTGATATCTTTGACTAAAATTCACTTTGCAATCTCATGCTCACGTGTCTAATAAATATTACGTAAATATACGTAACTTTCATATGTTAAATTGGTAATAATATATTACCAATATTTTCTAAAACTTAAGGAGATATCTTAATATTTTGTGCATATCTTTTAAATCGACAAGATTTGATATCTTTTAAATATTCAAAAGATTTTACATAAATCTTTTACTTTGATAAACACGATTTTATCTATCGCTATGAGCGCATTAAATCCGCACGATCGGATCTATTTTATCTTTTAGCCGCGAAACAGCGTAGTCGCGATAAATCTACCCGCGTTTGACCATGCGTTCGGAAATCTTCGCAGATTGGCGCCATGAGTGCACTGTCATGTACAGACACCACGATGCTAGTCAATCGCCATGAGCGCACTGCACTGTTACATACAGGCACTGGACGAAAGCCATGGTCAACTGCGATCATCTACAAACGTTAGCGTCTATGCGGTCACGATAAATCTATCTGCGTCTGTGCGTGCAACAGAAATTATTAGTCGCGGTCATGGTACATCCATCCGCGCCATTCTTTAAAAAATAAATAAAAAATAAAAAATGGCCATGCGCGCACTGTTTTTATTAGCTACGCGCTACTTCTTTTACGTAGTTTGTAAAACCTCACGTTAGGTGTAATTCACGCTACTACTTCTTATATATATTTATTATATGCTATGTGCTATATTTTTGCTACGCGCTTATCTTTTACTTTATTAGGTTTTCTATGTCGCGATTCGCGGCATATACTTCTAATCTTTGCATTGAGTATTTTTCAGGATTTGAATACTTAAGTTTAATACTCCTACACGAGTAGCAACATCAAACTTGGGGGGCTACCAGGGTATATAATACCACTGTTGGCGCACGCGTCACGCAGGTATATTCGAAAGCAGATCGTACGTAAGAGGTACTGCATGCCCGGTACAAAGACGGATTTAAATATTCGCACCATCTTGCCGCATTGGAGACGTCCTATGTCGGTTCTAAAGACGCGCAAACAGCGCGCACCTCTGCGCACTGCGCATACGTTGGTTGCGCACTGCGCACATCTTTGTCGCAGACAACGCGCATCTTTGTCGCGGACAACGCGCACTTCTGCCACAGAAGCACGTCTTCTATCGCAACAATGTTGCATCGCTACTGGTACAAAAGGTACGTCCTTACCCAGGATACAGCATGAGGAATCCACCTTCGCCACGGACACCTTCACCATTGTGAAACAATCACAATCGCAATCCCAGTGCGCACTGTCGCATACGGACTGCGCAGTATGATCCGTCCCTTACGCGCATATGAACCCAGTGCGCACCGTCGCATTTGGTTGATTGTGCCTACGCAGCCATAAACAGAACTTAAGTTTAGCATAACATAGCCATGCGCTATGTCATACTAAACTCGGGGGCTTGTGGACGTATGGTCCGGACTGGGCCAGGAATGGGTCAGGCCCGGGTAGCCAGCGGCCTACTTTACGCACTTTGTGGACGTATGGTCCGGACTGGGCCAGGAATGGGTCAGGCCCGGGTAGCCAGCGGCCCACTCTACGCGTTAACCCTAATCCATGCCCTATAAATACATGGATGGGATCTCTTTATTGACTACGACAAAACAGGTTACCCTAAACCTAATAATTCTTATATGCTCCGCGCATCACATACTAACTTGACCGTCGGAGGTGGATCCCGGGGCTACGGCCTCGGGTCCACTCCTAACGGGTTCTCTTTGTTGTACAGGTCTACTTAGGGCTTATGAAGACGATAACGGCCCAAGGAGAGTCGTTGAATAAGTCCGCGCCAGATTATGCATCAACACTTACCTTTGAAATTCCATAGAATCTGCCATGTTAAGGGGTGTTTGGATTAAAGTGTTTGACTGAGTTCTTGGACCTTTCAGTGGATAAAAGTTGTTTAGACATAATCCTTAGGGTCAGTATAGTTCAATTCAAGCTTAACTTTGGTATTTCTTTTGCAAAAAGTCAAAATTGCACTTTAGGCAACATGGCAGTCAACTGTTGAAACTTTTTTGTTATATGATCATTGCATTAGGCTTATAAGTTGCTTACATTGCTGATATTAGTTTTATCACAGCTTAATACAACAATCTCAGTAACTAGGAATCATTAGAATCTCACATTGGTTAAAATTGTTCAAAACCTTGAAAGTCAAAGCCTTGCATACACAGAATTGGGACATATTGCTAATAACTTTCTAGGGTTCATTAGTGAATGAAAATACAAGGTTTTTGTTGATTTGGAATCTTTGCCAGCTTGTGAATTCAAAGCAAAAAGAAAATTTCATTTTGGAAAAGGTTTGATCACTAAAAATTGATTTGGAAGTTGCTTATCTGACCATGGACTCCCCTGCTTCTCAGATTTGCACAAGTTTCTTTTAGCCATAAGTAGCTCAATTCTGGATCAAATAGTGTGACATTTGTTGATTTGGAAAGCCCACTAGGTGGTGTTTAGGAGTAGGTTTTGAGAATTCCATTAAGTGCTTATTAGACAGCTTCTTTTGAGTTTTCTTTCGGCTTATTTTTTACCACTGCTGCTGTTTGACCCACTGAGTTGGTTTGATTATTTTCATATGATTGATTCTGTTGTTGTCACTATTTCCTGTTGAAATTTGTTGTTGCTTATGTGGTTTTTGAGTTTGTGTAAACTTATTGGGCTTCTTTAGCTTATTTGGTGGTTGTTTGTTCTTGCGAAAAGCTGTGAACAAAGAAAAACAAAAGGGATTTTTTAGATTTTTATTTTTTTAAATATGTTTTGATTTTGCACAAGTTTAAGTTTCTTTTAAAAATCAGTTTTCTGGAGGATTTTTGTGTTAGAGTTTAGGGGATTTGAATTAGAAAATAATATATATATATATATATATATATATATATATATATATATATATATATATATATATATATATATATATATATATATATATATATATATATAGAGTGAGGATCATGTGCGGATACAATTTTTTAGTGCGGACGTGCGGATTGATCTGGACCGCCCATTCCAGATCTGATCTTGACTTTTTGTAAAAAAGTCAAGATCTGACGCTAATATCACGGTACCAATTGATCATGAAAACGATTTTTTTGATTTTTTTCCTTCTCAGCGATCCTTACTCTAGTTGTGTTCTTTTATTTTTTTATTTTTTCAGATTTTTTTGAGCACTTTTTTCTTTTTTGATTATGAGTGCTAATGTAATATTAACGATATTATGAGTGGTACCGTGATATTAAGCTTTTTTACATGTAAAAATGAACCGTGATATTACGATATTAAGAAAAAGTTAAAGTGATATTAAAAAAAATTAACTTTGATATTAAGAAAGCATGATAGTTACGGCGATATTAATAATTTTTATTAAGAAAAAGTTTTTACGATATTAAAAAAGTTATTGTGATATTAAATTTTTAATTAAAAAAGAGTTTTCAGAATCTGATTTTGACTTTTTTACAAAAGTCAAGATCTGATCTTGACTTTTGTAAAAAAGTCATAATCAGATTCTGATATCACAATACCTTTAACGATGAAAACGATTTTTTTTTGAAAATTTTTTCAGCGATTCTTAATTATTTGTTGTCCTCTATATTTTTTTAATTTTTTCAGATTTTTTGGAATTTTTTTCAGAAAAAAAGCTAATACGATAGTAACGATCTTAAAAAAAGACGAGATATTTACGATATTGCCACTCCGCTTTTTTCAGATGGTTGACTAGATGGAGGGCTGAGATTCGTCCGTACAATCCGCACTAAAAGACAAAAACGTACCTGATCCTCACCCTATATATATATATATATATATATATATATATATATATATATATATATATATATATATATATATATATATATATAAAGTTGCAAAAAGTCTGGGGAGAGAATCGAGCCCCAGACCTCTTGCATACCACGACCACAACACACCACACACATACCAAGCGCACTAGGGTCTTTTTCAATAAACCTTTGCAAAATTTAGTATTCAACTAGTCATTGTTGTTTAGCTTAAATAACTTAATCCGTTCTTAATGGCTTATTTTCTGCTTATCTCTATACTGTACCACCACTTTTTATATTTTTCTTAAATCAGTTTTAGTTTGTTGAAATTATTAAAAAAGTTTCAGATTTTTAGAAATAGTTTTAATATTTATTAGAATTTATTTAGTGATAATTAGTAATTAATTCCTAATAAATAGAATTTTTATTTAAAAATTAATTCTCTTTTTTTTTTAATTTTCTTTTGTAATGTAGGACGTAGGAAAATTAGTTGGAAACCCGTATGACTTTTGTAGCTCAAATTTCACGTTTTATTTTACGCGTTGACGTTTAGTTTTAATAAACGTCACGTTTTTAATTTAGATTACGTTCTAGGATTCCCCGTTTTCCCTAACATGTTTCCCGTAGAATTTTAAGTAGTTTTAAGATTTCCTTAGCATTCCTTTGTTTAATTTCTCATTTAGGTTACGTTTATTTCAATATTCGTTCATTCTTAATTTTCGTCAATTTAACGTACAATCAAAACCAAACAGACTTTCTAATCAAACATACAACGTTTTAATCTCGAATCTTTTCACGAAGCTTTCCATTCACACATCGTTGGGGTACGACCCGGGAAATCACTTCCCGGTCTCATAATTTAATATCACTTTCACGAGTTTACGAGATAATCTTTTTCCTAAAAGGTTTACTCGTATTTCTCTATGTCTAGTTGTCTCACGATAACTTAGACCTCACGTTTGTTGATATATTGATAAATTGTTTTTGCACACTAAAACACAACGAATCAAATGGCGCCGCTGTCGGGGAGGCTGTGTGTCGAAAGTCTCGATAAGGTTTAGACGATTAGTCTTGTAGAACCTTCGCAAGAAGTTACGCTTTTATAAAAATTATAAAAAACCAAAAATATTTTTCTTTTATTTCTATATATGTATTATATCTATATAAGATAAGAAAAACACAAAAAGATTTTCCCGTTTCTTTGTTTAATAATAACAACATTAAAATCTTACCACCGCAAACCAAGGCAGAACACCTACCAACTGGGGGTGTGACCATAATAAGTTCCCAAACCAAAGATCAAAACTTGCCTTTGTATCACTTGCGTTTTGGAAAATTTTTAATCGATAAGCTTAAATTAAGAGGAGTCGAAACGGTATAGGGCGATCCAACGAACTTTGCCCTAGTGAGAAATCCATTCTTTTCTCCCGCTCCTTGTACGTTTATCCTTAAAGGTTAACCTTGCGTTCTTGATTATTGGTTTAAGTTCCCTTGTCGTTAAAGTGGTATTGTTTTAATTGGATTTGATTTTGTGGTGCATGCGTACTCGTTCACAATCGAGGCGAAATCGTCAACTAAGAAACGTCACCGAACTACGTCCTATTGTTGAAGATCACGTTCCGAAAATGGATGATAATCGTGAACCTCCAAAGGATGACCCAATTCCTTATCTCCGCACGATGGAGGAATTGTGTCAACCTACTATGCACGAAAGGGGTGGCCCTATTGCCCCTCTTAACATCGCGGCTACGGATTTTGGACTTAAGCATCATATGATACAACAAGTCCAAAACTCATGCCAATTTCATGGTTTACCGGGTGATGATGCAAACAAACATCTTGATAAATTTCTCATCGTCACCCAAAGCATGAAACAAAATGGTGTCACCGATGATGCCCTTCGTTTGTGCCTCATTCCATATTCTTTGACTCATCATGCCACTGCGTGGTTTGATCGACTTCCAAAGAATTCAATTCATACCTTTGAAGAGATGGTTGCTAAATTTTTAGCCAAATACTTTGCACCATCTATGGTCACTAAGTTACGTAATGAAATTAGTAACTTTTGTCAGCTTCCCGAAGAGTCCTTATTCGAGGCATGGGAACACTATAAGCTTTCAATCGATCGGTGTCCTAATCATAACATGTTGCTAGTCACTCAAATAGATACCTTCTATAATGGGTTGACATTGAGACACCGAGATATAATCAATGCTACTGCGGGTGGTACCTTTATGAAAAGGAGACTCGAAGAGTGTTATGATCTCATTGAAAACATGACCGCTCACCATAACTTTTGGGATTCCTCAGCCGAGAGAAACGAGTCATGTAGATCTATCACTCCAGCATCCAATGAAATAACGACTCTCACAAAGAAGCTTGATGACTTATCTACGGCTATGTTAAGGATGAATCAAACCATCCAAAACCAACAAGTCAAAGCCGTAGCTCAAAGTTGTGAAACTTGTGGAGGTCCACATTCTTATTCCGAGTGTCCAGCCGTCGGTGGCCACACTCAAGAGAACGTATATGCTGCTCAAAGTTCCTACAATACGGGAGGTAATGTTCACCAACCGAAAGGGGACCGTAATCTTCTTAGCTATCGTTCTAACAACTTCCTTGGACCACCTGGATTCAATCAAAACCAAAACCAAAGTTTCAATCCAAACCAAAATGTTCAAAACCGTAACCAAAACCAAAATCGAATGAACCAAGGTTTTCAAAACCAAGGGAATTTCAATCAAGGGTTTCAAAATCAAGGAAACTTGAATAGAAATCAAGGTTATGGTAATCAAGGAAACAATTTTCATGGTAATGGTAATCAAAACCATGGAAATTTTCAAAACCAAGCATTCAATCAAAACAACCGAGCTCCAAATTTTCAAAATCAAAACCAATCCGTTGTTCAACCTCAATCATCTTCCGATGAGGTTTTGAAACAATTCATGAAAGCTCAAGAAGAAACAAATAGGTTGTTGATCATTCAAATTTCTGAACTAAAGAAGTCTTTAAATGATCGACCTTCGGGATCGGGAACGCTACCTAGCAACACGATCGCTAACCAGAAGGGCGATGTAAAGGCGATCACAACCCGTAGTGGTGTTTCTTATAATGGACCCACAATTCCTACTACCTCTTCTACTTCTCCTCCAAAGGTAGTGGAACGTGAACCTGAGGCGACAAAGGACAAAGTGCAAATTACTAGTCCACAAAGTACCACACACGTCCAACCTCAAGTTGTCCTAAAACCCAAATCCAAACCGGGAGTTGTTTTTGAACCCCCGGAAAATCCCATTCAATCCAAAGCTTTAATACCTTATCCATCACGTTTAAACGATCAAAAGCTCCGTGAAAAGGCTAGTCACCAAATGGACAAGTTCTTGCAAATCTTCCAAGAATTACATTTTGACATAAGCTTTGCGGATGCTATCATGTTAATGCCCAAATTTGCATCGACTATCAAAAACTTGTTAAGCAACAAGGAAAAGTTATTTGAAATGGCTAAGACTCCACTGAATGAGAATTGCTTCGCAGTTATACTAAAGAAGCTTCCCGAGAAGCTCGGAGATCCTGGAAAATTTCTTATTCCTTGTGTTTTTCCAGGAATGGTTGAATGCTTCGCCTTGGCCGATCTTGGCGCTAGCATCAACCTAATGCCTCATTCAGTGTGGAGGAAAATTTCACTTCCCGAACTTACTCCTACATGCATGACTCTCGAGCTTGCAGATCGTTCCATCACTCGTCCACTCGGCATTGCCGAAGATGTGTTCGTGAAAGTGAGAAAGTTCCATTTCCCTGCTGACTTTGTAGTTGTTGAGTTTGATGCGGATCAAAGAGTTCCTCTCATTCTTGGAATAGGATTCTTAAGAACGGTTCGTGCTCTTATTGACGTTTTTGAACAAGAGATCACACTACGTGTTGGTAATGAAGCGGTTACTTTTAACCGTGATCAAACTTCAAGGTACTCCTCAAATTTTGACTCTGAATCGGTTAACCGAATTGATGTCATTGATGTTGCATCTGAGGAATACTCTCAAGAAGTTCTCGGTTTTTCTTCGAGTGGCAATCCCACTCCTTCTACTACACCAATCATAGCCGACTCTTCCCATTCTCTCACTCCATTTGAGGGAAGTGACTTTCTTTTGGAAGAGGTCGATGCTTTTCTTTCCCAAGATAGCTCAATGTCACACGAGTTTGATAGTAACTATCTTGATTCCGAGGGGGATATACTTATGCTTGAAAAATTGTTGAATGAAGATCCTTCACCCCCTCTTCCTCCAAAAGAACTTCATAACGAGGAGGTCAAAAATGTTGAAAAAACTGATGACTTTCCTGAGGTTGAACTCAAGGACCTACCACCTCATCTCGAGTATGCATTTTTGGTTGAAGACGATAAGTTTCCCGTCATAATTGCTAAAGACTTGAATGAGAAAAACAAAGCCGCTCTCCTCAAAGTTCTAAAGTCACACAAGCGAGCAATTGCTTGGAGACTTTCCGACATCAAGGGTATTAACCCGGAATTTTTTATGCACAAAATTTTGATGGAGGATGACTTCAAAGCGGCGGTTCAACAACAAAGAAGGGTAAATCCAAAAATCCACGAGGTTATCAAACAAGAAGTCATAAAACTTCTTGATGCCGGTTTGATTTACCCTATCTCGGATAGTCCTTGGGTGACTCCCATTCATTGTGTGCCCAAGAAGGGTGGTATAACGGTGGTTAAAAATGATGATAATGAGTTGATTCCTAGTCGATTGGTAACGGGTTGGCGTGTTTGCATTGACTATCGAAAGTTGAATGACGCCACCCGTAAAGACCACTTTCCTCTACCTTTTATGGATCAAATGCTCGAAAGATTGGCGGGAAACGAATACTATTGTTTCCTTGACGGTTTTTCGGGTTATTTCCAAATTCCCATCGACCCTCAAGATCAAGAGAAAACAACTTTTACGTGCCCATATAGAACATTTGCTTATCGACGCATGCCTTTTGGCTTGTGCAATGCTCCGGGCACGTTTCAAAGATGCATGATGGCCATTTTTCACGACATGATCGAGAAAACAATGGAGGTCTTCATGGATGATTTTTCGGTCGTTGGGAATTCATTCGAATCGTGTCTCACCAATTGGGAGAAAAGTCATTTCATGGTCAAGGAAGGAATTGTCCTTGGCCATAAGATTTCTAAGAGCGGGATTGAGGTTGACAAGGCTAAAATAGATGTCATTACTAAACTACCTCCTCCCACAACTGTTAAAGGTGTTCGGAGTTTTCTGGGTCATGCCGACTTCTATCGTAGATTCATTCAAGATTTCTTGAAGATAGCTAGGCCTATGACCCGACTTCTTGGAAAAGAAACTCCGTTTGTCTTTTCTGATGAGTGCATCGAAGCTTTTCAAACTCTCAAGAAAAAGCTTACCGAGGCACCAATTTTAGTTGCCCCCGATTGGGACCTACCTTTCGAACTCATGTGTGATGCAAGTGACTTTTCCATAGGTGCGGTCTTGGGGCAATGAAAAACCAAACACTTTCAGCTGATTCATTATGCAAGCAAAACCTTGACCGAAGCTCAAGCTCACTACACCACTACGGAAAAAGAATTACTAGCCGTGGTGTATGCGTTTGAGAAGTTTCAGCCATACTTGATCTTGACTAAATGCATAGTGTACACGGATCACTCGGCTCTCAAGTATCTCTTTGCCAAGCAAGATGCAAAGCCCAAATTGCTCCGTTGGGTTCTCCTCCTACAAGAATTTGATATCATTATTCGTGATAAAAAAGGAGCCGAGAACCTCGCTGCTAACCATCTTTCCCGATTGGAAAACCCTCATCAAGGTGTTCTTGAGAGAAAGGAAATAAATGAAACATTTCATCTCGAGACACTTAATGTGATTTCTTGTAGTGGTGATTCTAGTACCCCATGGTTTGCCGACTTTGCAAACTATAATGCGGGGAATTTCGTTGTGAAAGGGATGTCGTCCCACCAAAAGAACAAATTTTTCAAAGATGTGAATCATTACTTTTGGGATGATCCCTATTTATTCAACATTTGTGCGGACCAAGTAATTCGTAGGTGTGTTCATGGCCAAGAAGCCATGGAAATTCTTAAGGCTTGTCATAATGGACCCACCGGGGGACATCATGGCCCGAATTACACCGCTCGAAAAGTATTTGATTACGGTTTTTATTGGCCCACCATTTACAAAGACGCCCATGACTTAGTCAAATCTTGTGACTCGTGTCAACGTCAAGGCAAGATAACACAACGGGATGAAATGCCACAAAATGTCATCCAAGTTTGTGAAATTTTCGATGTTTGGGGCATAGACTTTATGGGGCCGTTCCCGTCTTCACGAGGGAACAAGTACATACTCGTGGCCGTTGACTATTTGTCAAAATAGGTCGAAGCCAAAGCTCTCCCAACAAACGATGCCCGACTAGTTGTAAAGTTTTTAAAATCTCTCTTTGCTAGGTTTAGAACTCCCCGCGCTATCATTAGTGATCGCGGTACTCACTTTTGCAATGACCAATTTTCAAAAGTCATGCTCAAGTATGGTGTCACTCACCGACTTGCTACCGGTTATCACCCACAAACTAGTGGGCAAGTGGAGGTTTCAAACCGAGGGTTAAAAATAATTCTTGAAAGGACCATAGGCGAAAACCGTGCCTCTTGGTCGGATAAATTAGATGACGCTCTATGGGCTTTTCGCACGGCTTATAAAACACCCATCGGGTGTACTCCTTATAAGCTTGTGTATGGAAAAGTGTGGAAGGATTTATGTGTGATCAAACACTTGAGATGTTAATCTTAGTAATGTGTTTGAGATATTTATGAATGAATGTGATTTAGTACGCAGAATTTACTAAAACACACTAAAGGAACAAATGTGGTGAATAAGTAAACGTGAATAATTTAGAGTGATGAACACAGCATGAATAACAAAAAACGATTCAATATTATTTATGAAATAATACGGGTGATCTAAACTATCACCAGGATTACAAATGTAACCTTGAATCTTTGATACGTGAAAAGGATTTAAGGATGGAAGTTATGCATGCATTGATTGAACTAGTTATCAAGTTATTTGTTGTGCATGATCTATCTAAGAAGGTGACTTAAGGGTTCCTTTTATAGTATAAGGAGCCCTTATTACAAGTTGTCAAGTTGCTTAAAATAATATATTAGAGACTTATCTTATCCTAATATTACACCTTTCAAGGTAAAACACTCCATATTATCTACTGAGACCTCTGTACTACTTCTACTAAGCGTGTAACTTTGTACAAAGACTAATAATACAACTAAATATCTCTAAATAAAATATAACAACTTGTCGTTAAAACTGGCAGGACCTTCATCAACTAGCAGTACCTTCTTACCCAGAAGGTACTATTAGTATATCTTCAACTTCAACAAAACTAAAGAGGCAGGCTTGACTATCATTTGGCAGGCTCTTCTGGCAGACTCTTTAACTTGTGCGTTTTATTCCCAACAATCCTCCCCTAAACTTGTTATTCCCTTTTAAAATAACCAAGTTTCTTGTGAATAAAATTCATACCTTGAGGATTTGAGGGAACTCTTCCAAAAACCTTATCTATTTCTCCTTAGGCTTTCATACTGATCCAATATGCTTTCCTTCAATCTTTTGACTGCATCAGTTTCTTCTTCACACAATAGCTTATTGGAGATCAAGACTGATAATACTTCATAGCTTAAAGGATACTCCTTTTCACCTAGCATAAAGAGTTCTATTCCACTCTGAATGGAAAGATGATGAACATGGCTCATGCTAAAGTATTCCTATGTAACAGATAAATCATAGTAAGGAAATTTCTAATGTGTATCAGTAGGATTTGGGTCATATAATCTGCTGAACTCCACCCATAGCTCTTGCTCCTTTGCATCAGGTTTATACTTGGTTTTCAGCTTCTCTTGAACTAAGTCCCATAATTCATCTAGATCCATTCTACTACATGCTCTAAGCAAATTTTCAAAATTCTTGAAAATTTCAACCTTATTTCCAACTCTTGTTATCTGCCATGCTTTACAAAACTTGTCATTGTAGATTTCCCAATCTATGACTGGATGCCTTTCATGTAAAGGTTCAGCAAATACAACTTGTGGAACATGGACAACCATTTCTCTTGACTGAACAGGAGGCAAGTCTGCTTTCTCTGCTTGATCCTTCTGATCTTCTCTTCTTCTTTTGGAAGGCCTTTCTTGTGTATCCATGAGGAAACTGGTTTTGTTTCTTCTGTAAGCCTCTAGGTATAGAAGCTTCAATTCATCAAATGATTTACCTTTGAGTTGATGATCCTTCATGTTCACTTCTCTTTTAGATATATCTTGAAGAATTTCTTCTGATCTGCCTCAGAATGAGGCATTTTAAATCCTTTCTTCTGATTCTTCTGGATCTGCTGATAGACATCATCCAATGCCTCTTGATTGTATTTCTTAGTTATGAAATCATTGAGCTTGATTGTCATTTTATCTGAGCTAAGAGACTCATCACACACCAGAATATAAGCTTCACCCCTTACAATTGGATCAATGGAAATGATATATTGCAGCTGAGCATGAAACTTTTCTTGTAGAATTCTTGACTCTTCTTCAGCCCCCATAACTTCTTCTTCATGAAGCTGTTTGGATAACCTATCATCTACAGCCAATTGTACTTGCTCTTTCTTCTTCAACTTTTTAGGCACTGGTTCATCTTCAAACATAATCTTCTTGCCCTTGTCTTTTGGTGATGATTCTAGACTTGGAGCAGCAGATTGTTCATCAGAAACAAGAAACCTCCCCTGAGGCTGTGATCCCCTTTTTCTTTTGTAGAACATTTGATCAGGACCTATTAAATTCATAGCCAATAGCCTCTGAATCCCAGCAGGCTCTTGCTCTCTTTCAGTAGTATCTTTTGCACTAACAGGCTCTTTTTCTTGAATAGCAGGCTCTTCACCAATCACTTGAGTTCCTTCATGAAATTGAAATTGAATCTCTTCTTCATTCTTAGAACTACGAATCTCTTCTTCATTCTTAGAACTACCCATCCTCCCCTTTTTGGAAGAGAGACCCAAACCTTCTGCATCTGAACTTGAAGAACTAGAAACAACCAACTGAGAAGTTCTTTTACCCTTCAACAATTTCACCTTTAACTCTAATTTCTCAACCCTCTTAACTAGCTTGGTGTTAATCTCTGTAAAGTGTTTGTT
Organism: Artemisia argyi; assembly: GCA_030686995.1. Taxonomy (NCBI): domain Eukaryota; kingdom Viridiplantae; phylum Streptophyta; class Magnoliopsida; order Asterales; family Asteraceae; genus Artemisia; species Artemisia argyi. Next base: position 128,654,029 of record CM060682.1, on the reverse strand, counting down.
TTGACTTTCAAGAGTGGTTTGCAAGTGCTGCACTTGCTCCTTTAGATCCTTTACAGTCTGAGCATCTGAACTCTGATGTGGAGGAGAGTGGGGTGGTGAGTTATGATGTGATAATGATGGTGATGTTGCAGATGGTGTTTGTGTTGGTTGGTGAGATGGTGGTGGTACTGGTGATGGTGGTGTGACTGATGGTACTGGTGGTGTGACTAATGGTACTGGTGATGGGTTTGGTGATGAATGATCAGTTGATGGGCATGGTTCTTCAGAATGTTGTGGTAACATCTCCTCAAAAAGTGGTACTTCTTCTCCTTGTAAACCAATTTTCATATTTGAAAACACCTTGTGTGTAAGTTTGGGAGTTTTAAAAGGTTTGTTTGGGGGAAGTAACAAATGTTTGGATTTGTTGATGAGGCACTTAATAAACCTTGGGTACATCAAAAACTTTGTTTCACTATCCACATTTTTAACCAATCCTTCAAAAATATATTTTGAAAAGTTGAATTTCTTGTTTGTTGCCAGGCAAATGAGAGCTGCAGCCATGTTACCACTTAACTGCTCCCATGAGGTTTTCTTTTGGCTTAAACAATGAAGGATGGTATGAATAAAAAATCTCCATTGAGGGGTAAAATGCTTTTTAAGAAATGTAAGCTTTGTAGAAGTCACATTATACCCCATTTTTGTCAAATTTTCAAAGATTTTAGTATCAGGCAGTTGACTAATACCATCTGAATCATCCAAATGAAGATGTCTTCTAATGGAAGATTCGATAAAAGTCAGGGTTCTGCCATCCACTTGGACCTTTAACTCTTGAATCCCATTACAACGAGTTTTAACTCTAGCCCTTTGCCAAAATTGTAAAATTTGAGATTCAAAAATAGTGGGATTCACGAGTAAAGCAAACCTGATATAAGAATTGTTTAGAAAATCCACTGCTTGATGAAAAGATTTATTTTCCTCAGACTTTTCCAAAAATGCTAATTGGTTGTGATGTTTGACAAAACTTAGATGAGCCATGGTAAAAGTTTAAGGAAAACTTGATTATTATGGTGGGATTTTATTGTTGTACTGGTAGAGGATGAAAGATGAGTGTGAATTGTGATAAGGATTGATTATGAGAAAATTACTTTTGACCGACTATTAAAGATATGGATAAGAAATTGAAGAGGCGGTCAAAAAGATCTCTTATTATAATAATTATATCCTTAATCCGAGGAAAACATGAGTAATTCACAAAAATACCCTTCAAAACAACGGCTATAATTTTTAACCTGACAGACTCAACGGCTATGTAGCAGTACCATTTTACTCTACCAGTACTAAAATTTGAACTACCAGTACCTTGTTTTTAGAAATATAACTTGGCAGTCACTTTGAAATTTTAGTAAAAATCCCTTATAGTTTTTAGCAAACTATCAGCTATCAACGGATTTGATAAGTCTTTACCAATAGCCGTTTGCTTTTGGACTAGTCAGCTCTTTAAGTTTGTAAAACTGGGTGAACTGATTACCTTATAGTTTTTAGCAAACTATCAGCTATCAACGGATTTGAGAAGTCTTTACCAAGAGCCGTTTGCTTTGGACTAGCCAGCTCTTTAAGTTTGTAAAACTTGGTGAACTGATTACCATTTCCACATTATCAATCTTGAGAAACCTGAAATTTGTTAGTGGTAAACCAAAAGAACAGAGTGCAGAGCACTTGTTTTATAGCATTTATCAACATTTTGAGCATCAAGATAAATAAAAACAGAGCAAACTTTATACTATCAGTACCATTATGAACTGACAGTACCTTATGACTAACTAGCAGTACCATGTTTAAAGGCCAGAACTTGTTTATTTTATGTACAAAAACACATATTTTTCAAAGATTTATCATACCAATACCTGCTACCAGGTATTTAAATCTACCTAAATCAAAAGCTTTGGTGAGAAGGTTTGCAAAATTCTTTTCAGAATCAATTTTGACAACTTGTATTAACCTTTTCTCATTGCAATCTCTTATGAAATGGTGTCTGATTTCAATGTGTTTTGTTTTTTAATGTTGAACTGGATTTTTAATGATACAAATAGTACTGCTATTGTTAATGTAAATAATGGTGTTAAGAAAATTGTACCCATAGTCAAGCAATTGATTTTGGATCCAAAGAACTTGGCCACAACAACTTGCACTTGCAACATATTCTGCTTCAGTTGTAGAATTGGCCACCATTGTTTGCTTCTTGCGTTGCCATGATATGAGTCTGCAGCCAAGAAATTGACATCCACCAGTTGTGGATTTTCTGTCTAGGGTTGCACCAGCATAGTCACTATCTGAATAAGCTACCAAATCAAAAGATGATTCCCTTGGATACTATAGACCCAACCTAGGTTGACCCTTGAGGTATCTAAAAATCCTTTTAACTGCTGTGAGATGAGAAACTTTTGGATTTACTTGAAACCTTGCACATACACACACTGAGAACATGATATCTGGTCTTGATGATGTAAGGTACATCAAAGACCCAATCATTGATCTGTAATTGTGCACATCAACATCTTCGCCCTCAGCATATTTGAGTAACCCCTTTTCTGGATCCATTGGTGTACTTGAAACCTTTGAATCTGCAAACCCAAACTTCCTTAGGATCTCTGCTACATACTTATCTTGGCTGATAAATATGCCTTCATTTGACTGTTTCACTTGGAGACCCAGAAAGAAAGTAAGTTCCCCCATGGAACTCATTTCAAACTTATTATGCATAAGTTTTTCAAACTCCACACACAACTCCTGGTTTGTGGATCCAAAGATAATGTCATCAACATAAATCTTCACCAGCAAGATGTCTTTCTTGGTTCTTTTGATGAACAAAGTTGGATCAATCTTGCCTCTTTGAAATCCATTTTCCAATAAATAGAAATCCAATGTTTCATACCATGCCCTAGGAGCTTAGTGTAGACCATATAGAGCCTTGGTAACCTTGTACACCTTTTCTGGATATTCTGCATCAATGAAGCCTAGAGGTTGAGAAACATACACCTCTTCTTCAATAGTACCATATAAAAAGGCACTTTTGACATCCATTTGGTAGACAGTGAAGCATATGAAAGAAGCATAGGCCAAGAATAGCCTAATTGCTTCAATTCTTGCAACAGGAGCAAAAACTTCTTCATAATCCACTCCTTCTTCTTGAGTATACCCTTGGGCCACCAATCTTGCTTTGTTTTTTTATCACTATTCCCCTTTCATCTTTCTTATTCCTGCAAACCCATTTGGTTCCAATTGCCCTGTAACCTTTGGGCAAATTAACCAGTATCCAAACCTTCTGAAGTTTGAATTGAAGTAGCTCTTCTTGCATTGCTTCAACCCAGCTTGAATAATCTAAGGCTTTTGTAATGTTTTTGGGTTCTACTTGTGAGAGAAAGCATGAAAACAGGCATATGTGGGCAACTTCATGGTTCTTTTCTTCATAAACAGCTAAGACAAACCCTTCTTGGTCTGAAGATAAGACTTGAGTTCTTGTTTTAACACCAGAATCAATGCTGCCAATCACATTATCAATGGAGTGATCTTTGAGAATTCTTGAGTTGTGTGTTGTAGGAGCATCATAGGTAATTGGAAGATTGCCAATCCCTACATCTTCTGGTAAGGAATCATCTGATAGAACATTTAATGGTTCAGCAGGACCAACTTGTGAACTGGCAGTACCATATTGTGAATTGGCAGTACCATCTTGTGAATTGGCAGTACCATTTTCATTTGCAGAATTTTCTTGATTTCCTTGACCTTGAGTTCCATGATCATCTCCAACACCTTCCTTTGTTGTATTTGAAGGCTCTCCATGACTTGAAGATGAATCCAATCCTTTCCAAATTGGCATTAAGATGTAATCTTGATTATCATTTGTTTCAACATTATCTTCAAAACCTGCATTATCATTAGTATTTGTACCTGTGACAGGCACATAATTCATAGATTCTGAAAGCTTATCAATGTCAAAACACCAATCTGGTCCAATGCCTGCAACATTAGGTAGTTTCTCTTGAAATTCTATGTGTAGGTTTTCTTCCACTAGCCTAGTGCATCTATTATACACCCTATAGGCCTTACTTTGCAAAGAATACCCTATCATGTAGCCTTCATCAGCTTTTCCTTCAAACTTTCCTAGATGATCTTTGGTATTGAGAATAGTGACATGACATCCAAAAGGTCTCATAAAACTTAGAGATGGTGTTCTACCAAACAAAAGTTCATAAGGAGTCTTTCTATGAGGTTTAATCACAAGAACCCTGTTCTGCACATAACAAGCAGTACCTACAGCTTCAGCCCAAAATGAAATAGGTAACTTAGAGTCTACTAACATAGTTCTAGCAGCCTCTATAAGAGTTCTATTTTTCCTTTCTGCTACTCCATTTTGCTGTGGGGTTCTAGCTACATTATATTCTCTTTTTATTCCTTTTTCTTTGCAAAATTCATCCATAACTCTATTCTTGAATTCTGTCCCATTGTCACATCTAATTACTTTTACTTTCTTATCAATTTGGTTTTCTATCCCTGTAATATAGGACTTAAGGATCTCACTTGTTTCATCCTTAGTTCTCAAAAAGAAAACCCAAGAAAATCTGCTGTAATCATCAGTAACTACAAGACAATATTTTTTACCATTCAAGCTATTCATAGATGTAGGACCAAAAAAGTCCATATAAAGCCTGTATAAAGCTTGAGAAATTGAGTTATGGGTCTTGGGCTTACAAGAAGCTCTATGTTGTTTGCCTTTTAGACAATCAACACAGGTTTGGTCATTTTGAAAAATCTTTTTGGGTAAACCTCTAACCAAATCATATTTTGCAATTGTATTGATTGTTTTAAAGTTTACATGACCAAGCCTTCTATGCCAAAGCATAGATTCATCCAATGAGGCTTTTGCTACTAGACAGGTTAAACTCTCTTTAGGAACAATGTTCTTTAAATCAACAATGTACATATTGTTCTTTCTAGGGATTTTAAGAAGAATCTGACTTTCATCAGGAATTTTAAAATCAGGAGAAAGTACAATGCATTCAGTGTCAGTAAAAAGAACATTATTCTTTGTGTCACACATTTGAGAGACACTTAAGAGATTAAACTGTAGTTCTTTCACAAAGTACACATTTTCAAAATCTAATTTACTGGTTTTAATTGTACCTTTACCAGTAATCTTTCCTTTGATTCCTCCCCCAAAGGTAACATATCCTCCATCAAATGATTTGAAGTCTGTGAGGTAAGACATGTTGCCTGTCATGTGCCTTGAACATCCACTATCTACATATCCTTGATCAGCAATATCATTTGAATGTTCCTGCACATGTATACACATATTAGTTTCCATGGGGTACCCAAGCCATGACTGACTTGGGTTTGCCTCGTGCATCAATGTAATCAAACCTCTTTAGGACTGTTGATGCACCATTTGATTGGAGTGGTCTCCAAATCCAACATGCTGAGGACTTAACAACATTTTCATTCTTAACACATTTTGTGGTTTTTGGTCTGACAGTACCAAATTTGGCAGTACCATTTGCTCTAGAAGGACCATTTGGTCTAGCAGGACCTTTTGGTTTTGGTCTCCAATTTTGTGTTTTAACCACATAATCCCTTTCAATGAGACTTTTCACAATTCTTGGTGTATGTTTGAAAATATTATTAGCACCCTTAGTAGTGAATTTTGGGTAAACAGGCTCATTTGATCTAACATTATGATTGACTTTTGGTGTGTTAGATTTCACAAAACCTTTTCTGGGGTTTGTTTTATTTGTTTTAGACTTTGATGTACTCCCAGAAACCCAATTGTTACAATAAGCATGAGTATGATTAAAACTACCACAGTAATAGCATGCCTTATTGTACAAAACAAAATTATCACCAAGTTGGTGTGACTTAAGATTGTTCCAATTTCTCTGACTACCTCTAGGTTTGCTAGTACATTTAGCACAACATTCAACTATTTTTAGAACAACTTTAGTCTTTGTCATGTTTTCTACACCTTTAGGACTGGTTGGTCCTACTTTGTTTCCTTTCTTTGAAACAGTCTCTTTTTCATTCTCATCAGATGTCCAATCTTCAATAGATGTATCATCTGAGCTCTTATCAGTGAGCACCTTTTCTTTAGAGAGTGAAGTATCACTTGCACTCTCAAAAGGTTCACTATTTTCTACAGGTTTTACATTTTCTAGTGGTTTATGAGTAAGTTCATGTAAACCTGATTCAGCAAGATCTATACCTGGGGGACAGGGAATTCCTCTGTAAGGAGGTGGACATGTGTTGTATCCAATCCCAGATTTGATTTTCTTGTTCATTCGGTTTTCAACTATACTTATAGTACATTGATGAGGCGAAAAATGATCCGTTTTTAGGGGGTCATTTAAGCCCGAATCCGACTTTATTTGATCAAATATTGCCCTAAATCGTTCCTTTTGTGATTTTAGGTGTTTGGAGAGTGAATTCTGGAAAAGAGGCTATTTTGGACGTTTTTGGAGCATAAAGTGAAGAAAACGGCAAAGTACCAAAAATCCAAGCTGGAAATACAAGGTGACGGCGTCAAGACCAAAAGCTTGACGGCGTCAGACATGGAGAATAATTTACCGTAGCTGGTGACGGCGTCAGATGGAGAGATGACGGCGTCAAAGTGGCCAAGAATAATTTACCGTGGGTGGTGACGGCGTCACATAGGCCGTCATAAGTGGATCAAGGCCGTCCGAGGAAGTTTATGGCGGCGAGGTGACGGCGTCAGAACTTACTCTTGACGCCGTCAGACTGTTTTTCCTATATATAGTTTTCTAGTTTTTTCATTAAAAAAAAGAGAAGTTTTGGTGAAACCCTAAAGACGATTTTGGTGCCTCTTTCACAGGTTTTTCAAGGGTTCCAAACCCTTGAGACCTTGCATTGTAATTGAGATAAGTGTACTTTCAATTCAATCAATATGTCTATGTGTTGGTTGTTTATCTCTTGTTCTTGTCTCAATTCCACTATGCTAGGCTAGATCTCTCTTGTGTTTGCTTAGATCTAATGAAACCTAGATGTTGATTATGTGTTGATTACTTGTCTATTCTTGTTTTGAATGAATGATTTATATGTTAGGCTTAAGAAAACTGGCAGATCTCCAAATGGTAACATGCTTGAACGTCTTAAGAAACATGAACCGAGGCGTACTAGGTCTTTATTGGTTGTATTTAATGCATGAGCCACTGTTTACAATCTCTATAGTTGTGCTGGGTCATGGTGTAGGAGGAGATAAGAGCTCATAGAGTTGGGGAGTTATGTATGCCACCCCACGAATGGTATTAAGGAATACAACCCGTCATTCATACAAGTGTAACAAGTAATTAACATGTAAAAGATATCTAGGGAGTAGTGAAGTCTAAGTAAACACAATTTCTCCAACCACTGCTCACAACCTTAGTTTAATTTAGTTTAATTTCATTTTCATTAGTTTAAATTAATTATATAATAGCTTTGGGTTAGTTGATTAGCAACTAATTCCGCCCACTCCTTCAAAACCCGAGATTTTACTTGCTTTAATAAAAATATAAAAATACAAAAATAATCATCTCTCACCTCTAGAACTATTAATTAGGTTTTCTAATCCTAGCGACACTATTCCTAAGCTGAACGATCAATCCCCCGGTACTTGTCACTGTACTATACTACAACGATCAGGTACACTGCCTGGTGGGGGTTGTAAGCTTCTCGAGATCCCTCGAGAGGTAAAGCAAGGTGCGATTCCCACGCATCATACATGCAGAAGCATTTTCTAATGTTGTAACAGTTAGTTGAATATTATCTTTTGCTTGTTTCACTTTAGCAAACTCAGTTCTTAACAGGTTTATTTCAGCATCTTTTAAAAATATGTCTCTATTAAGAATGAGTTCATTTTCTCTAAAGTGAATTATCTGCTTCTCAAGTTTGGCCATACCACACTTATGATTAACTAGGTCTTGATGAGTTTTTCTTTCTTCTACTTTCAGTTCATCATAAAGTTTTCTTAAGATTTCTAATTCTTTAAAAACTTCACAAGTAGCAGAACATTTAGTAATTTGTACCTCAGGATTGGAGAAATCCATTAAAGCCATTTCATTTGAAGCTGACTCTTCTTCACCCATAAAGCTCCAATCAAAACCCAGCCCATCAATAGCTACCATAGCTTTTGTTTTAGTGATGTCCACTTCCTTGCTCTTGTTCTCATTGTTTTCCCTGTTCATGTTTTCAAAACCTCTTCCCTTATCACCCTGCTTCTTTGGTCTCCTACAATCTCTTGAGTAGTGACCCTTCATGTGGCAGTTGTAGCACTCCACTTTAGACTTGTCATACCCAGCAGGTTCTTTGACATTGATGACAATCTTCTTTCCAGTTCTCATCAAATATTTCTTAGCCCTCATGCTAAGAAGTGAAAGCTGCCACTTTATGTCCATTTCTTCAAGATCATCATCACTGATTTCTTGAAGATCTTCAAAGGTCAATATGGATCCATTGTGTTGTGATGTTAGGAAAGCACAACCAATTGTTTCATCTAAAATGGTTTTGGTACTGCTAGAAGTACTGGCAGTACCAAAATTTGTGTTGGCAGTACCTTCTTCTCTACCATCTTTTTCTTCATCAACTTTCTTGGAGGTACCATGAGATGACACAAATGCCATATTTCCTGAGCTTGAACTAGTAGACTTCTTCAGTTCATGTTCTACTATTTTGAAGTTGCTGTAAAGATCATTAAGACTCATGGAATCAATATCTGGTTTGTTTTTCCAGACAATGACATGCATGGCCCATTCAGAGGGTAGACTTCTAAGGAATTTGGAGTTTAAGTCTTCTTGAGATATTATCACCTCATGAATGGCAAACTGACTAGAAAGCTTTTGTAGTCTATTGAACATGCTGTCCAAAGACTCATTTGTTGTGGCTGAAAAGTTTTCAAACTGTTGTTTTAAAAGTGTTTTCTGAGTTTTCTTGGTGGCATCATTACCACCATATCTATCCACAATAGCTTGAAAAAGGGTTTTAGCACATTTATACTTGTTAAAGATTAAGAGCTGGTCATTTGGAATAGACATGAGAAGCATACTCCTGGCTTTAAGATCATTTCTCTTTTGGATTCTTTCTTCTGCGGTTGTTGGGTTTACTTGTACAGTTGTGACAAGTGCATCATTTACTGTGGAGGTGGTGGTATTGGTTTGAATGAGTTTCCTTCTTCAATGATCTTCCAAAGTGCATAGTCTTGCACTTGAAAGTATTGCTCAACCCTCAGTCTCCACATCTCAAACTCATTTTGTTTGAGTAATGGAAGTTTTGCAGCCACATTGGTTTGAATGTGCTCAACATCCATTTTGCTTTGTTCTTTTATGTCGTAAATATCAGCCTTGCTCTGATACCACTTGTGGAAGGATTTATGTGTGATCAAACACTTGAGATGTTAATCTTAGTAATGTGTTTGGGATATTTATGAATGAATGTGATTTAGTACGTGGAATTTACTAAAACATACTAAAGGAACAAAGGTGGTGAATAAGTAAACGTGAATATTTAGAGTGATGAACACAACATGAATAACACAAAACGATTCAATATTATTTATGAAATAATACGGGTGATCTAAACTATCACCAGGATTACAAATGTAACCTTGAATCTTTGATACGTGAAAAGGATTTAAGGATGGAAGTTATGCATGTAGTGATTGATCTAGTTATCAAGTTATTTGTTGTGCATGATCTATCTAAGAAGGTGACTTAAGGGTTCCTTTTATAGTATAAGGAGCCCTTATTACAAGTTGTCAAGTTGCTTAATATAATATATTAGAGACTTATCTTATCCTAATATTACACCTTTCAAGGTAAAACACTCCATATTATCTACTGAGACCTCTGTACTACTTCTACTAAGCGTGTAACTTTGTACAAAGACTAATAATACAACTAAATATCTCTAAATAAAATATAACAACTTGTCGTTAAAACTGGCAGGACCTTCATCAACTAGCAGTACCTTCTTACCCAGAAGGTACTGTTAGTATATCTTCAACTTCAACAAAACTAAAGAGGCAGGCTTAACTATCATTTGGCAGGCTCTTCTGGCAGACTCTTTAACTTGTGCATTTTATTCCCAACAAAAAGCGTGTCATCTACCGATCGAGCTCGAGCACAAAGCTTATTGGGCTTTAAAGAATGCTAACTTCGATCTTAAGTCTGCGGGTGATCATAGGAAAGTCCAACTCAATGAACTTAATGAACTTCGTGATCAAGCTTACGAAAACTCTTTAATCTATAAAGAGAAAACAAAGAAGATCCACGACTCCAAAATCAAGAATCGCGTTTTCAACGTTGGTGATCGAGTCCTTCTTTTTAACTCTAGATTGAAGATATTTTCGGGTAAGCTCAAAACCCGCTGGACTGGACCTTTCACCGTTGCTAAAGATTTTCCTTATGGTACCGTCGAGTTATCTCAAAATGACGGTCCAAATTTCAAAGTGAATGGGCATCGGTTGAAGCACTACTTTGGAGGGGACATACCACCCGTGGTTGTTCCGGATCTCCAAACTTTCCCCATGGACCAATGAATTCGAGGTCGAGTCAAGCTAGCGACTCGGTAAACGAAAACAGTAGCATCATATAGGTTTTCACCCATCTTTCTAACTTCTCCCTCTTTTTAAAAACTAGTGTGGGGGAGTACCCACCCTAAAAAAAAAAAAAAAAAAAAAAAAAAAAAAAAAAAAAAAAAAAAAAATGATGTTCCCACACTTGCCCAAATCTAAACTTTTTTTTTTACATTTTAAAGTGTCGGCATAAACTCTGGTACTTTGAATATTGAGGGCAATATTCACTTCTAAGTGTGGGGGGGGGGGGGGGGGGGTAAATTCTGGCGAATTTAATCACTTTTGTGCCATAATACCCCCGTTTTGGGCCAAAATTTTTTTTTTAGTGGAAGTGCTTTGCACTTACACAACAAAAGGTTATCAGTCCACCACATCTAACATAAGGACTGGCTAATCCAGGAGCAAATGGCTCTTGGTAAAGATATCTCAAATCCGTTTATGGTTGGCAATTTGCCAAAAATTGTATGGTATTCAACTCACCATATCCTAAAAAGTAGAAGAGTTGGCTAGCCCGCAAGATTATGGCTTGTGGTAAAGGCAAGGGAATACCATAATTGGTAATCAACTCACCAAGATGTTGTCTGTGTCCATCAAGAGTTGGCTAGTCCAAAAGCAAACGGCTTTTGGTAAAGACAAATCAAAACCGTTGGAAGCTTATGGTTTGCTCAAAATCATATGGTTATCGGTGTACCATAGTTCTTACTTGAATCGAAACATTTGGCTACTCCAGAAGTAATGGCTTTTGGTAAAGAGACTTCAAATCCATTAAATTTTCACAAAAGATTGCTAGGGACTAGCAATAGTTTTGTGTGGGGGATTGATGAGTGTGTAAATACTCATCATTTTTAGTCAATATAAACTGCAAAAACATTTTAAAACACTAAAAAACGCATCAAAATACATTAAATATCCCAAAGATCGTGTTTTACATGTTTCAGATGCAAAATGATTGAAAACAAACAAAAAACGAACAAAGTTTGCATAATTGGCAGTTTCAGTCCCCCAACTTCCAAAAGTTGTCAAAACTAGTCCCTGAGCACTTATTTTAAAAAGTCAAACCAAGTCATTAAAAATAAAAAATTACCAAATAATGATCTTTGGGTGAAAATTTTGGAAAAATTACTAATATGGTCCCTGAAGGTTGCAAGTTTGGCAAAAATGGTCCCCGGGTATTTTGTTTTTGAAAATGAACATCAAAAGACCTTTTGGAATTACAATATGGCAAGAATGGTCTTTGTGATGAGTTTGGAAGATTAGCACTTTTGGTCCTTGGAAATTCAGAAAATACTACTTTAGTCCTTGGGCCTAAACCTAAACCTAAACTACTACTAATCTCAATTTAAACTAAACTGAAATCCAAATTCCACCCAACATCCTGATCCATTCCCTACCAAGCCCAATCTCCCTACCAAGCCCAATCCACCCACGTTTAATATCAAAAGGTCTGGTCAAAGGGGTCAAACGAGGTCAAAACGGGTCAACTATTTCTTCCCCACTCCCTCCTCTACCCCTGGATAAACCACCATCACCCAACACCACCATCTCCACACTCAACCTCCACCCTCAAAAATATCCCTCACCACTCCCAATCCCACTAACCTTCCCCCCCCCCCCCCCCTCACAAACCCTAGCTAACACCCATGGCAATCCAAATCCCCACAAACCTGTTTTGGCGCCAAAATCACATCAAAGGGCTGAGATTACTTTTAGAGCAATTAGATGGTTGGGATTTGATCAGGAAGTCACAAGGGAGTATTTACAGCTGTTATCTCTCACCAAAGATGCACAAGTGATGAATCCCTACTAACTCGCATTGTAATATAAATAGGGATCATTGTAAGCCTTTAATGGCACCCTTTTTCTTTGTATCTTTTCTGTTTTAGTTTTAGTCTACCACTGTACTTTCAAATTTCTAGTTCAATTAAAGTTTCTTTCAAGTTCATTATAGTTCGTAGTTTCAAGTTAAATTTCAAGTTACTTATTATTTCATTTAAATGCAAATTCTATTGTCTCAGAATGTTGTCTAAATATTGTTGAAGTTATTTGGAATCAAAGAAAAGCAAAACTCAGAAAAGAAAAAAAAAAAAGAGAAAAGACAAAGAAAATCTAAACAAATAAATAACACAAAAATTGAAGAAAGAAAGTTAGAAGCAGTAGCAGAAATGGATGAGAAGATTGGTTTAGAGTCCCATGGGGGACATTAGGTTGTGTTTTGGTCCCTTGTTCTCAGTTTACTAGTGCTTGGATGTCAAGTAAGGAAATTTACCAAGTTTGCTCATATTGTGTGTTGAGTTTGATTTGATGCTATTGACTGTTTTACTCTGTTTTAGTTAAGTTAATTATTGCTTAGTATAAGTTAATTAGCCAAGTTGAATTGTAAATTTGTTACTTACCTTTGAAATTCCATAGAATCTGCCATGTTAAGGGGTGTTTAGATTAAAGTGTTTGACTAAGTTCTTGGACCTTTTAGTGGTTAAAAGTTGTTTAGACATAATCCTTAGGTTCAGTATAGTTCAATTCAAGCTTAACTTTGGTATTTCTTTTGTAAAAAGTCAAAATTGCACTTTAGGCAACATGGCAGTCAACTGTTGAAACTTTTTTGTTATATGATCATTGCATTAGGCTTATAAGTTGCTTACATAGCTTATATTAGTTTTATCACAGCTTAATACAACAATCTCAGTAACTAGGAATCAATAGAATCTCACATTGGTCAAAATTATTCAAAACCTTGAAAGTCAAAACCTTGCATACACAGAATTGGGACAGATTGCAAATAACTTTCTAGGGTTCATTAGTGAATGAAAATACAAGGTTTTTGTTGATTTGGAATCTTTGCCAGCTTGTGAATTCAAAGCAAAAAGAAATTTTCATTTTGGAAAAGGTTTGATCACTAAAAATTGATTTGGATAGCCCACTAGGTGTTATTTAGGAGTAGGTTTTGAGAATTCCATTAAGTGCTTATTAGACAGCTTCTTTTGAGTTTTCTTTTGGCTTATTTTTTACCACTGCTGCTGTTTGATCCACTGAGTTGGTTTGATTATTTTCATATGATTGATTCTGTTGTTGTCACTATTTCCTGTTGAAATTTGTTGTTGCTTATGTGGTTGTTAAGTTTGTGTAAACTTATTGGGCTTCTTTAGCTTATTTGGTGGTTGTTTGTTCTAGCAAAAAGTTGTGAACAAAGAAAAACAAAAGGGACATTTTAGATTTTTTTATTTTTATTTTTTTTTATTTTTTTATTTTTTTTAAATCTGTTTTGATTTTGCAAAAGTTTAAGTTTTTTTAAAAAAATTAGTTTTCTGAAGGATTTTTGTGATAGAGTTTAGGGGATTTGAATTAGAAAATAATATATATATATATATATATATATATATATATATATATATATATATATATATATATATATATATATATATATATATATGTGTGTGTGTATGTGTGTGTATATATATATAAATATATATATATATATATATATATATATATATATATATATATATATATATATATATATATATATATATATATATATATATATATATATATATATAAAGTTGCAAAAGTCTGGGGAGAGAATCGAGCCCCAGACCTCTTGCATACCACGACCACAACTGATGCGTGGGAATCGCACCTTGCTTTACCTCTCGAGGGATCTCGAGAAGCTTACAACCCCCACCAGGCAGTGTATCTGATCGTTGTAGTATAGTATAGTGACAAGTACCGGGGGATTGATCGTTCAGCTTAGGAATAGTGTCGCTAGGATTAGAAAACCTAATTAATAGTTCTAGAGGTGAGAGATGATTATTTTTGTATTTTTATATTTTTATGAAAGCAATTAAAATCTCGGGTTTTTAGAAGAGTGGGCGGAATTAGTTGATATTCAACTAACCCAAAGCTATTAAAATAATTAAAATGAAATTAAACTAAATTAAACTAAGGTTGTGAGCAGTAATTGGAGAAATTGTTTTTACATAGACTTCATTACTCCCTAGATATCTTTTACATGTTAATTACTTGTTATACTTGTATGAATGACGGATTGTATTCCTTAATACCATTCGTGGGGTGGCATACATAACTCCCCAACTCTATGAGCTCTTATCTCCTCCTACACCATGACCCAGCACAACTATAATAGCTTCTTTTCCAGAATTCACTCTCCAAACACCTAAAATCACAAAAGGAACGATTTAGGGCAATATTTGATCAAATAAAGTCGGATTCGGGCTTAAATGACCCCCTAAAAACGGATCATTTTTCGCCTTATCATATACCCTTACACTTGAAATTTGCTTGTCCTCAAGCAAATGAGCTTTTATTCTACTCAAAAGACAAGTTAGGGGTCATTTAACACTAATATAAAAGTAATTACAACAAATAATCGTTCCACTAAAGACCAATAGACAAGCACGGAGGTCATACACAAGCACCTCGCAAATAGTGTTTAGATACTCACATCTCTCGGGTGTAATAAAGTAATATAACATTATGGAAATGGAAGATATCTCTCACTACCTGTCATAGCAAAATAGATTACCATAGGCTTGGGAAAGGATCAAACCTCCACCACATGGCGTAAGCACCTAGGATAAACTATCAAAGAGGTCTTTTAAAGGGTTATAACGTTAGGTGTAGGGATATGAATTACACGGTTTTGTTGGATAAAGGGAGTTTTACTGGTGGCGAGTTAACAATCTTAGTTAATTACATGTATAAGATGGCGTTGCTAAGCCAAGACTAGACTCGACTTAAGCTAATAAATGAAAAATAACAAAAATATAAAATAAACATAGAATGAAAACGGGATGGTAGTCCGTATGTTTTTTTTTTCTTTTCTTTTTCTTTTCTATTTTTTTTTTCTTTTTTTTTTTTTTTTTATTTCTTAATTTTTCGATTTTTTTTTTTTTTTTCATACACTCTTACCCTACCATCCAAAATAATACATCATAGGGGTATGAACGTTCCCCTTACACTTGAATCTTTACATACTTTACATTTAACTAATCTAATGACTCGAATTAAGAAAATCAAAACACTTGGAGCACTTTTAAGATTAACGCACGTATGGGGGTAATAAGTGATGTTCTTCCCCATTACTCCATAAAATAAGTACTTACCCATGAGTCCCAATCGTCCCAAAACAATATGTATAAGGATATGACTCGACTTAGCAACCATGTAATCAATTAGAAAGTTAACTTAGGGTTTAACAAATAACAATAATGCACTAAAAATGAGCGCATACACGGAAGGCTAAGGCGATTTGGGTGTACATTTAAGTGGGGTGTAACAAATTCTTCCTTTAAGTAAAATGCTTAAAGTTAGAAACGAAAAGATAGGCTCGGAGGGGTGTACTAGGGGTTTCGTGTACTAAAAATGAGTACAACGCTAAGGGTGTGGGAAAAATTAGTTGACTTAACTAGCCAAGTAATATGACTTAAATGGTCAAGTAATTATAATACGGGTTTAACACAAGGGTGATCCTAATGCCTCTTATCATGTAGTAAATCCTACCACACGAATGTAGTCTCACTAGCGGTCTCGGGATGCATCACTAACGCAAGTTCTAGAATCTAAACGCTACCGGTACACTCATAAGCACTAATAATGAATGTTTTTCCTATCAAATCTAAAGGCGAACCTCACATTTTTGGGTGGAAAATTTTTCTGAATATACGGTTATGTGCTAGTCATACAACCTCCTATCCATGAGACGCTTGCTATGGCTAAAGTTTCACTCCTAAATGTTGTAAAAAATTTTAAATTTGGCGCTAAAATTACACTAACAAGTATTTCTCGTAGTTTTATTACTCATCTACTATCAAACAAAACAAATTCAAGCGAAAGTGCATATGTAAGGTATCATCTTTTTACCCTCCCCTTACACTTAAGATGAACATTGTCCCCAATGTTCAAGTAAAGAATGTAAAAGTTAAAAAGTAAAGAGAATGAAATCAAATACTCCCCTGATTCGCTCGGTATGGATTTTAGTTGGCCAGGTTAAATCTTCCTCCAAGAAAACGAACAATCAAAGCTTCCCTTCCAGAATATAAATCATCTTCTTGTCACAAATAACCTGTAAATCCTGACAAAAGTAGACAAGGCAACCTCGCGTAAAATCGGCGGCATCCTATATAAGTTACTAACTCTTAGAAAACAAAGTAAGATATAATGCTTGTGGAATGAAGTTTGCAGATTTCCTGGAGATTATAAAACTTAATAATTCACAAAAACCATAAGACTCCGTTAGAAAAACAAAACCGGTAAAATTTCCAGATTTTAACTCCTGACGCCGTCAAGAGCAAACCCTGACGCCGTCAGAATGAACCTGCAGAAATTCTTATGTTAAGTTTCTGGAAAAACTTTGTCCTACTTCCTGGAAAATCCTGCAAAACTTCATTATGACTCAATACAAGCATTTGACTCTAACAAATACGAATATACATGTTCATTAAATATTGTGGATAATCATGATCGGTTTGTTTCTTAAAAACATATTTGGGGTTTCCCCTTACACTTATCTTTTGCAAAAATACCTTTAGGTTGAAGTTAAGACTAGGCTAAACAACATAATAAAGTATTTCCACTTTTTAGTAGAGAAACATGATCAACCAACAATAAAAACAAAGCATGCATACGGAAGCAAATAATAATCAAACAAATAAAAATCACACAAAACATGGGTTGCCTCCCAAGAAGCGCTTTTCTTTATTTACAAGTCTTGTAGCTAGACTCAAAGTCGTGGGTTACTACGTGATCTCATCATTGGTTCCACTCTCCGATTGTAAATATTCCTTGTAGAAACCAATCACCTTTTTCTCAATCGCCCCCATAATCATTTGGGCAAATTCTTCATCAACTTTATACCTTGGTCCAAGGGCCAAGCAATCCTTGTAGTAAAGACTCCTTTTTTCCCATACATAGTCCATGCCCTTTTTCTTATCCTTCTCATCAATATCCTCAAAAGCACCAACGTTGTCCTTATCCAAACGAGATATAAAGCGAAATTCTTTCATCCTATTCGGCATCCTATAAGTGATACTATCGGTGTTACTTGCAAACCGGATCGTGCCTTCTACCTCATCATATTCTAACTTAGACTCCTCAACAAATGGTTTGCCAAACACAACATTGGATAATCGACAATCAATAACATTAGCAAGATCCTCCACAATCATAAAGTCGGTGACAAAAATGAAATTACCAACAAAGACACGTAAACCTTTAACTCTCCCGACAAAGTTACAAACTCCACCGGGGTACTTGGGATCCCTTCTAGGTTCAAGTCTTGTGTTCACTATATCATTATAAACCGTTGAGGACATAATGTTGATTGGAGATTTAAAGTCAATGTAAGCATTGCTAATGTGCTTATATCCAATCATACATGGTATCTTAGCACTCTTAGGGTCGCCTCTCTTGATCTTAGGTTCAATTATGGTGAAAGGAGATCGCGGGTTATCAATAAGATTATTATAGTATGCAATCTCCTCCTTAGTGGGGTATAGATTAAAGTAGTCGTTAAGCCTCGGATCCATTGCCTCCTCTTCTAGTCTCTCAACAATATTCACAAAGTCATTGGGCCCTAGGTCCTTATTTGAATACAAGGCGGTTGCTAGGTCACTAAATGTATGTTCGAGCTCAATCTTAACCAACCTATTAAGTTCTCTAAGCTCTCTAATCTCACTCTCAATCTGTTCGCGTAACACAGCCACTTCTTCAGGGGAAAGGGGTGGATTCGCGTTTTACATAATGGTCAACAGAATAGTTAATGGGGTTAATTTACTAACAAAGGCACAAAGAAATGAGATAGACTAAAGAAGACCTAAAAATAAAAAATAAAAATCTTACTAGAAAGGAATCTAGCAAGTAGACCTAATAAAAAGAAATCCTAACCTAGACAATAACTATTCCCCGGGCTGCGGCGCCAAAAACTTGATGCGTGGGAATCGCACCTTGCTTTACCTCTCGAGGGATCTCGAGAAGCTTACAACCCCCACCAGGCAGTGTATCTGATCGTTGTAGTATAGTATAGTGACAAGTACCGGGGGATTGATCGTTCAGCTTACGAATAGTGTCGCTAGGATTAGAAAACCTAATTAATAGTTCTAGAGGTGAGAGATGATTATTTTTGTATTTTTATATTTTTATGAAAGCAATTAAATCTCGGGTTTTAAGAAGAGTGGGCGGAATTAGTTGCTATTCAACTAACCCAAAGCTATTAAAATAATTAAAATGAAATTAAACTAAATTAAACTAAGGTTGTGAGCAGTAATTGGAGAAATTGTGTTTACTTAGACTTCATTACTCCCTAGATATCTTTTACATGTTAATTACTTGTTATACTTGTATGAATGACAGATTGTATTCCTTAATACCATTCGTGGGGTGGCATACATAACTCCCCAACTCTATGAGCTCTTATCTCCTCCTACACCATGACCCAGCACAACTATAGGGATTGTAAACAGTGGCTCATGCATTAAATACAACCAATAAAGACCTAGTACGCCTCGGTTCATGTTTCTTAAGACGTTCAAGCATGTTACCATTTGGAGATCTGCCAGTTTTCTTAAGCCTAACATATAAATCATTCATTCAAAACAAGAATAGACAAGTAATCAACACATAATCAACATCTAGGTTTCATTAGATCTAAGCAAACACCAGAGAGATCTAGCCTAGCATAATGGAATTGAGACAAGAACAAGAGATAAACAACCAACACATAGACATATTGATTGAATTGAAAGTACACTTATCTCAATTACAATGCAAGGTCTCAAGGGTTTGGAACCCTTGAAAAACCTGTAAAAGAGGCACCAAAATCGTCTTTAGGGTTTCACCAAAACTTCTCTCTCTTAATGAAAAAACTAGAAAACTATATATAGGAAAAACAGTCTGACGGCGTCAAGAGTTAGTTCTAACGCCGTCACCTCGCCGCCATATACTTCCTCGGACGGCCTAGATCCACTTATGACGGCCTATGTGACGCCGTCACCACCCACGGTATAATATTTTAGCCACTTTGACGCCGTCACCAGCTACGATGTTTAATTCTCCATGTCTGACGCCGTCAAGAAGGTAGTCTTGACGCCGTCACCTTGTATCTTCAGCATGGATTTTTGGTACTTTGCCGTTTTCTTCACTTTTATGCTCCAAAAACGTCCAAAATAGCTTCTTTTCCAGAATTCACTCTCCAAACACCTCAAATCACAAAAGGAACGATTTAGGGCAATATTTGATCAAATAAAGTCGGATTCGGACTTAAATGACCCCCTAAAAACGGATCATTTTTCGCCTTATCAACAACACACCACACACATACCAAGCGCCCTAGGGTCTTTTTCAATAAACCTTTGCAAAATTTAGTATTTAACTAGTCATTGTTGTTTAGCTTAAATAACTTAATCCGTTCTTAATGGCTTATTTTCTGCTTATCTCTATACTGTACCACCACTTTTTATATTTTTCTTAAATCAGTTTTAGTTTGTTGAAATTATTAAAAAGTTTCAGATTTTTAGGAATAGTTTTAATATTTATTAGAATTTATTTAGTGATAATTAGTAATTAATTCGTAATAAATAGAATTTTTATTTAAAAAATAATTTTCTTTTTTTTTTAAATTTTCTTTTGTAATTTAGGACGTAGGAAAATTAGTTGGAAACCCGTAGGACTTTTGTAGCTCAAATTTCACATTTTATTTTACGCGTTGACGTTTAGTTTTAATAAACGTCACGTTTTTAATTTAGATTACGTTTTAGGATTCCCCGTTTTCCCTAACATGTTTCCCGTAGAATTTTAAGTAGTTTTAAGATTTCCTTAGCATTCCTTTGTTTAATTTCTCATTTAGGTTACGTTTATTTCAATCTTCGTTCATTCTTAATTTTCGTCAATTTAACGTACAATCAAAACCAAACAAACTTTCTAATCAAACATACAAGGTTTTAATCTCGAATCTTTTCACGAAGCTTTCCATTCACACCTTGTTGGGGTACGACCAGGGAAATCACTTCCCGGTCTCACAATTTAATATCACTTTCACGAGTTTACGAGATAATCTTTTTCCTAAATGGTTTACTCGTATTTCTCTACGTCTAGTTGTCTCACGATAACTTAGACCTCACGTTTGTTGATATATTGATAAATTGTTTTTGCACACCAAAACACAACGAATCAAGCTCATTAGTTTAATAGTTTCATTTTCATTTTTGTTATTTTATTTTGATTGCATCTTTAGATTAATTGGGTTAGTTGGCTAGCAACTAATTCCGCCCACTCCTTCAAAACCCGAGATTTTTATTTGCTTTCATAAAATATAAAAATACAAAAAGAATCATCCCTCA
Organism: Artemisia argyi; assembly: GCA_030686995.1. Taxonomy (NCBI): domain Eukaryota; kingdom Viridiplantae; phylum Streptophyta; class Magnoliopsida; order Asterales; family Asteraceae; genus Artemisia; species Artemisia argyi. The sequence continues at coordinate 128,633,083 of CM060682.1, read as the reverse complement.
CCTCTAGACCTAGTTAAGGAGGCTTTCTAATCCTAGCTACACTATTCCTGAGTTGAACGATCAATCCCCCGGTACTTGTCACTATACTATACTACAACGATCAGGTACACTGCCTGGTGGGGGTTGTAAGCTTCTCGAGATCCTTTGAGATGTAAAACCTGTTGCGAGGGTGCGATCCCCATGTATCAATCTAATAACCCTAACTCTTCACTAAAACCCTAAAACCGATTACTTACTCTCACGCCTGAGGATAATCGTGGGAGACAATCCTATGGTAAGCCTAACGTTGTTGTTTGCTTTCTTAGTGCGCAGGTCTCAGCAGTAAGATCCAATTGATACGGGAACCGTAGTCCAAACAAGGAACGCCCAACTTTTGTATCAACAAGTGGCGCCATCCGTTGGACCACAAACTAAGAACTCCACTAAGAACTAGAATGACGAAGCACGGAAACGTAAACCAGCGGACTCCGCAGGTGAAGAAAACGTATGGTGACCTACAGGGAAAGAAGCGGCAAAGTGATTCAACCTCTAAGCAGGCCTCTAGAACAACTAGTGTGCCCAAACACCAAGGATCAGGCTCAGATCTTATCTTTCCGATAGTAGAACTGCTCACAGGGACTACCCAGGCCACTACGACAACCACTAGCGCGGAAGATCTACAGTGCACTCCTTTCACCACCCCCACCAAACGGTGCCAGAAACAGACCCCACCAACCCGCCACGTGCAACTAATCGAGACAAGGGTCCTGATTTGGAAACAGACATCCTCGCGCTAGAAGGAGTCGCGCCTGAACTAGCGCCAAGAGATTTCGCGTCTCAAAACTATGAAACCTTGGCTGCCCTTATGCAATAGGAAGCGAAAAAGAGGTCAAGTCAGAGCCTGCAAGCCCGGCTCAACTTCGGCCCTGAGTATGAAGCATCTCCACCGCATCACCGAAAGAAGAGGCGCGAGAAAGATAGCCACCGACTCCCAGTGTTCACTAGGGTCGGAAAGAAAGTTGTGGATGATGAAGCAGTTGACTTAAAATACCTGGAGGAGCACGAAGACGATGGAGGGCGTACCAATGTACACGCCAGGCTTGGTAGTCGCAGGGTTCATGATAGACTTAGGCGACAGCACTCCCCAAGCGAAAGCCCTTCTAGGCTTGGTAGTCGCAGGGTTCATGATAGACTTGGGCGACAGCGCTCCCCAAGCGAAAGCCCTTCAAGGCTTGGTAGTCGTAGGGTTCACGATAGACTTGGGCGACAGCGCTCCCCAAGCGAAAGCCCTTCAAGCTCTGATTCTGAGGAAAGTTGACGCATGCGCCGCAAAAGAGTAAGCTCGTCCCCAAGTGACTCCTCGGACAACGAGGACAAAGAAACAGGACACTGGAAGTCCAGGAAAAGATATCGCGACCAGGAGGACGAAGATATGTCCCATCCCTGGCGCCGCCAAAAGGTTGACGCATTCACTCGGCGCATCAACGATTTTTCAGAAGATAAGAGAAGGCGCATGCCCGCTAATGTTAAAACTTATGATGGGATAGGTGATCCTGATGACCACCTAAAAATTTTTGAATCAGCCGCTACTATCGAAAATTGGCTACAACCCCTGTGGTGCCACATGTTTAACTCTACATTGGTGGGGAATGCTCGAACCTGGTTTAGTAAGCTGCCACGTAGAAGCATCAATGGGTTTGAAGAGTTGCGAAAGCGTTTCGCTTGAAATTTACTCAAAGGAAGAAGTGCTCCAAGAACCCTATCGAGCTCGCTAGGGTAAAACAACGCCAAGGGGAATCCACAAGCGCTTATGTGGAGCGTTATAAGGACGAATGCATACACGTCAAGGCATGCCCCGAAATACTAAAGATCTTAGGGTTTATGAACGGAACCAATAACCTAGAACTCCCTTAAAACTTATTGAAGTAATCAGGTTGTGCATCATAAGTTTTAACGCCTATTAAGAGAAGAATGCTTTGAATAACATAAGAGAAAAATGTTTCCTTAAAGTAGGGGGTGAAGGTTGGACAGGAGGAGTTGGAGACAAACCACATGTTAATACACGTGACATGGAACACGTGTTTGCATGTTGGTAAAACACGGATCTCTTCACCCTCTTCACATTGACTTATACATATTGGACACACACTCTCACTCTCACCCTCACCAACTGAGTATGTCTCTTTTGGTAGTCTCTTCGATATCTTCTTCTTGAGACCCCTCCTATTTGCTGGTGTTGGTGGCTCCGTGCTACTGCTAGTAGAAAAAGCACAAATGTTATGGCAAAACAAACTGATGCATCGATGATTAGGATTTTGTTGCCGCCGATTGTGTTGTCAGCTTCTGGTGGTGGTGGTGGTGCAAGTGGTGGTTAGGAGGAATCGAGACATGGTGGTGATCAAAGAATAATTCAAGGGAACAAGTGAGAAGCACATGTGGGGAATTGTGGTAAGGAACAAGCTTCTATCAATAAGATCAATGTAAGTCTTAACTCTATTTGCTCTAGTGACATGAATCAAATGGATAAAAATGTTGCTAATAGGGGGTGATGCTATTAGTGCTTTAAAGTATTTTGTTGATATTGTTGGAACTGATAACATGGATAGAAAGTTGGAATGTACTGCTTTTGCTACTAAAACTGATATGAATAGGAATGAAGTTGTTGTGTTTGAGGAAGATTTTGTTGAAATAAGATGTAATAAATGGAAATTAACTACATGTGGTTATTTTGTTGGATACAATATACCTATTGTTGAATTAAGATACAATATTAGAAGAATGTGGGGTAAATATGGTGTTAGTGACATTTGGAAGAATGAAAATGATATATGTTTTTTCAAGTTTAAGGAGGAGGTAGGTATGAACTTTGTAATTGAAAACAACCCTTGGATGGTCAATGGGAAACCTCCGTGTATTCAAAAATGGAATCCAGATGTTTCACTTGATAAGATTGAACATGATAAGATTCCTATCTGGATTAAGAATATTAATGTCATTTCGGATATCTGAAATTGAAATTTCAAACGGTTTTATATATCAAAATATCTATAATTTTTAGAAAACTTGTAAAGAGTAGTTGTAAACTACAGGAATTATTGCAATCATCAGAGGTAAAAACTTTTGTGCACATGAATAATGAGAGTTATGTGGCCATGTGTTAAGTAGATTAAAGCCATGTGTTGGGCCATGCATGGGTCGGCGTCGTCAGTATTTGGCGACACGAAGGACACGACGAGTGCGACCTAAACAATATGTCAATACACGTGACATGGAACACATGTTTTCATGTAAGTAAAACATGGATCTTCATATTCAGTTATACATATTGCACAATCAGACCCACTCTCACTCTTACTAACTGAGTAGGTCTGTTTGGGTAGTCTCTACAAGATCTTCTTCTTGAGAACCATGTTTGCTGGTGCTGGTGTGTAGGAACAATGATCTAGTCTAGGTTGTGATATTGTGGTGTCGGGTGGATGACCGGAATAGTAACCGGTCACACCCATGGTGGTGTTGATGTTAGAGAGAGAAAGTAGAGAGAAGGAAGAGAGAGTGGTGAGACAAAGCTTTTCTTTATTATTGAAACACACACCTCACAAGTGAGACTTGTGAGGGTATTTATAGTAAACAACCATAAGGATGAGATATCTTTCATCCTTTCCTAGGAAAACGTGTGATAGCACAACATTCTTAGTCCCTCCCGAGACTATACAAGTGTCTCGGGGGAGGAATATCTAATCTAGTAAACTACTTGTATTTCTGTGTTCCAACAATCTCCCCTAAATACAGGTAGTCTAGATTAGCTAACATTGATGTCTTCAACTAATGCTGATGATGACCTTGAAGCTCTCTCTTCCGAATAAGCCTCGGCATTGATCGTTTGCTCTAAGCTTGGTGTGCAGCATCATTGAAGATAAGCAATGAGATGCTTGGTATCACAATGTTCCAACAAATTACAACGTTCCCTAATCTTGTTTTCATGGAAGCCCCTGTATCATGATTTATACTTTTCGTGTTCCAACATTCTTCCCCAAAGGGTAGATCATTCAGGTCTTCCAATGTAAGGCAACCGGTCTTTGTATCTTCGAGCTTCAATATATTGCTTCTAGAGTTTTTGTAATGCTTGAAGTTCCGGTCTTTCATTTATCATCTGCAAAACTCTACTTATCAATGCTTGATATTCAACATCCATCTCTAGCTTCTTGATGAACATCTGATCCAATAAATCTTCCAATGTCATTTGGGATGTTCTGGTGAGTAACGGGAGGTTTGGGTGCAGCTTTGACATTCTTGAAGATATCTCTCATAAAACTATGGTCAAAGTCTTCTAGAGTGCATGATTCCCAAGTAGACGAGGCATTAAACACATCAGTTATCAGCTGATTGTTTTATCTTCAATCTTTTGATCATTCATTCATTGTAGAAGATATCTTGTAATGATGTTTAAGCTCTTTCGTCATATTCCTCGTTACTTTCAGCAACAGACTTACCAGATGCATATGATACTTCCTTGGGTTTTTCAACCGTTGGGTTTTCATCTTACACCTCTAACTCCTTATCTTCTGCAACTGACCCATCTTTATCCAACTCCTACTTTGACCTTATTCCCCCTTCATGTAACTTAACCTAACATACTTCAGCTGCTTCCCTTTCATCTTCTTGCACAACATCTTCAAAAACATCTTTCGGAATTAACTATGTGGAGTGTTCTTTGTCATCTTCAACAGGTTTTGATAAGCATGAGAGTTTTTGTGATTGTTGTTGAGATGATGTAGATTGTTCCATGTTTGTAGTACCAGCAGCTATTGAAGATTTTAATCTCGTATGCCATTTCTCCCCCTCAGGATGATCCTAACAGGGATTATCCTGATGAAGGCGACGAGATATGTTTTGGCAAGTTTGTTTGTCCGTTATATCTATGGGGTTTTAATAGGTTTCAGATACAGATGATACCTTCAATGATACCAAAAGGTTCTCTGTATTTCTTCCTTGGAGCAGTTGGAATGAGTGTTGTTGTTGTTGCATATGTGATAGTAAGAGAGGTAATTTTCTGGTAGTATTTACTGTGGATGTTGATGATGTATGAGTTTTGCAGTTGATGGTGCCTGTGATGTAGGAATTGTTGTAATTGTTGTTGTTGTTGTTGTTGTTGTTGTTGTTGTTGTTGTTGTTGTTGTTGTTGTTCATGATGTTGTTATTTCTTGTGTTGGTACTTGATGATGATGGCGATGGGGTCTTCTCTTCCTTGATAATCGGTAACTAACCGAGCTCACATAGATTACTCGTTAGCGAACTTGTCGATGTAACAACACATGATACATGACTTGTTCGACCAACTTTCAGAGCTGGCATGATGTTAACTCTAGCCGGATTTCTGGGTGATCCTCATGAAGATTCTTTAAAAGAATCCACTACGCCCATTCCAAAATCCACAGAAGGATTTGTAGAAGCATCATAAAATGAGTTGGTTTAGCTCAGAGGTCCTAATAGAACTACTGTTGTCAAACTTCTTCTGCGTCCAGAGCTTCTTTCTAAGTGTTTAAGCACCGACCCCCTTTTCATCTCCATCATTTTCATCCATACGATCACTTCTATTCCTATCCAACAATCTATCTTTATCTTCCTTAAAAGGTTCACATTTTCACTTGATTCACCCCCTTTTCTTGCCATAAGGCATCCAATTTCGCACCTTCGTTATTTTTCTCAAGATTTTCTATTCACGTAGAAACGATATCACCCATAAGTTCCTCCAACTCCGCATATTCACTTGAAATTTTCTTTTTAGCTCATTTTCTTTAGTCATTACATGACTTCTATTTCTGTGATGTCTCCAACATATGCTTACATTTTATATCTCCCCTTCTTATCCTAATTTGGCGCTAGACACAACTTTCTTGTGCATTTCCTGGGTAGGTCCGCTCAGTTTTGAGCTTTCCATAGAAACGCTAGCTACCCGTACAAACTCCTTTACTACCTTCGTGTTTTAGCAACAAGATACAATAACACTCTTAAAATATGGATAATTCTTAAGTGTTGTAGCATTATGTCTTTGCCAAGATGTTATAACATCTATTCATCAACTCTGCAACGATGAGCTTGATGACATTCACGAAAGGTACAAATGGTTCTCCCTTCTTCTTCGATTTCTTTTGCAACGAAGTTGTGAATTCAAATATGTAGGTTTCCACATTTTGTTGTAAGAGTTGTAGGTTTGTTGTCTTCTACGAGTTGGATGTGGTGCCAGAATTGGTGAATGTATATGATAATGTTGGAAACAATGTCAGTGGTTGCGGGAAATATGGAATGATTCTTGAGAATTTCAACGATTGTGGAGTGATCACAGTGAAATGATATGGGATAAACTGATGGTTAGGAATCTTCAATCTTTGAGAAATTCATTTTCTGGAAGAAGTTCTTCATCTGTGAAAATGGAAAACTTCAGTGACTTCTTCCTGAATTTGTTGTGGTGATTGTTCTTGTTCTTGAGCCATTTTTGTGAGATGTGATTTTGAAACTGATATGATATCTGATAAGTACCAGGATAAATTTAAATTCATTTATTTCACTCTGTCTGTTTTCATATGCTCTAGCATTTCTTTTTCGAGCATATTTCATTTCATTTTCTTTTCTTATGCTTTCTTGCTTTTATAGCATAAGCGCATGCTCTTTTTTTTCACATGTGATTTAATTCTCTCTGTCTGTTTTTGTTTTTCCTCACCAAAAGTTTGTTTGTTGTGATACCTTTTCTAAAGATTTGAAGGTTTATAGATAACGTTGTTTTATATTGCTCATGCATTAAAAATATACGTTTATCTAACCTTTATGAAGTTTTGGGAAAAAGTATCAACCTTTGTTTCAAACTTAAGTAATCTAGTATGTACTAGATAACTTGTTTTAGAAAAGCATTTAAAAAGATAATTTAATTGCACGAGCGTGAGATTTCTTGACAAATGACAGAACTTTGAACTCTCTGTTACGTTGCTTAGTTAGAGGAGTCCATTATGAGCTTTTAGGTGATAACTATTCCTAATAACTAACTTGAAGATGAGAAGTTCGTAGTTAAATCAAGTACAAGTCATCTCAAAAGAGCTCTTTGTTTCATAAGAGTGAGATTTCCCGAAACATATCAAAACCTTGAATACTCTATTACGTTGCGTGGCTAAAGGGTTGCATTATCAGTTTTTACATGACAACTAGCCCTAATAACCACCTTGAAGATGAGATACTCTTGGTTATGACGATGTCGAGTTATCTCAAAACCATTTGAGTAAACAGATTTGAGTGAAAACACTTCAAGGCTGCATGAATTTGTTACTAAGTTTAAAATTCATAGCATTGGCAACCTAGAAACAATTTAAATTTGAATCCGTCAAAATCATTCATTCTCATTGACATATGAAATGCCATTCACAAAGTGTATATTTTACAAGGTGCAATCATAGAAAAGTCTAATTATTTTAATTAGACATATACATCTCGAACTACTGAAAGGTAATATCGAGATACAATCCTAGTCTAATCAATTATTAAACTAATCGTATGCAAAGGGGAGGCAGCAAGCGCTGCGGGCGGAGCAGCAAGAGCTCATTGTCCTGGTCATTGAATATGAGCACGGAGGAAATTAGTACTTGTATTATCCATTAGTTAAGTAGATGCAGGATGGGGTGTTATGCTTTTATTTAGTCTGTGTGTTTAATGCTTTCGGTTTGTAATGTAATGTTTCATTAATGGAATCCTGCTTATGTATGAATTTTTCTGTATATTTTTGTGCAATAAACCAACTATTCAAAATAGTAAACATATTGCCTTGAAGAGAGGAATAGATGAAACTGGAAAAATTGTCAAATGAATAGTCCAGAAAAATCTTAGTTCACAGAGAAGAGAAAGAACAACGATCAAATTTCACATTTTCATAAGAAGCTCTTGGAACAGTTCTTACAAACATTGATTTAATATTGTAGCCTGATACTTCCTATTCACAAGTTTTAAATCTTCCTTTCAGAAAAACTTTGATATTTCTCATTTTAAAATATGATTTTTGAACTTGAGAAATACACATTTGTGTTACAAATGTGCTCAATTGTGAAACTTTTATATTTTTGAGAAATAAATTTGACAAAAATTGAAGATTCTGAACAAGTGATGACATTTTAGAAAATGTTTCGATCAAAATATTACTTTGTCAAAATTAAGAAAAATACTTATTGGAGTTTTTATAAAGTATAATACTCTAAAAAGTCTTACAAATATTTTTGAGAATTTTGGGAAAGTAACATTTAGAAATGATGGGTTACAAAATTTTGCAAGATTGCTCTTGCAATGAGACCGTTTAATTTCCTGTTTTCTTTCCAAAAACATGATTTCAACATTATTTCTTAGTCATTAAACCACAAGAATTTCATCAAAACTCCTTATATCACAAACCAATGTTGATCATAGTGAATTCCCTAAAACGCAACCCTAACAAGTTATTTTCTATCAATGTGATTCATAACAGAGTATGAAATACATAACAAAGATATAAAACAACAAGTTAAAGATGTTTGAAAACTCATTTTTGCAGTGGAAACACTAAATTCAAGAAATCATTGGTTTTGTAAGAGTTTTGCGATAGGAGTGTTTTGTGAGTGAGAGAGAGGGTTGTGATAGTCTAAAAGGTTTGTGTGTTTTTCTCGCAAATGGACTAGGTGAGTTAATAACTCTTTTGAAATTTTGAACTTTTAATTTTGACCCAATTCTTACGAGAGCTACGGACTAAGGTAGGGTTCAAAGATAGTTTTAACAATTTAAACAAAACTCCCCCTTGGCTATGGCTCACATTCACACAAATACCTTTTTGTTAACATTATACATTTAACAAAGTTTTTGAAAACATTTTAGTTCAAGTAAATGAACGTTTTGTTATATCAAAAAATGTTTAAATGAAATCGATCATAAAAGTCCTTTTTGTTAACTTTTATTTTTCAACAAGTTTCGAAAACATTTTAGTTCAATGAACTTTTGTATTATATCAAAAATGTTTAAATAAAATTTATCGTAAAGTTCTTTTTGTTAACTTTTTATTTTAACAAGTTTTGAAAACATTTTAGTTCAAATAAATGAACTTTTGTGTTATATCAAAATGTTGAAATAAAGTCTATCACTCCCCCTCGAAGTGATGGTATTTTCCCAACTGTTTTAACAACATTTTTCTCATCATTTTTTCATTGCAACAACATTTTACGATTTAAGTTTTCCAACAACTTTTAACAACTTATTGTTTGATTTCAAAACAAAGTTATCATTTTTCTCCCCCTCAATAATAGCGTAAGATTTTAAGCTATTTTTGACCTATTGATGAGCAGGGTAGCATTGTTTTTGAAAATTTATTCTTAATCGAGCTAAAAAAAGATTATATTAATAATCAGAAAAACGTGCTTGAGATTTGGGTATTATGAGCAAAAAAATTTATAAAAAGGTTTTTGAAAGAAAACCTTTTTGTAAAATCTTGTATAAATTTTGCTCACAATAAATAAGAAGATTTCTCTTCTTTTTTGAAGGATTGACGCACTGAAGCGTGCGTTCAGGGTCCTTTATTTTAAAACATGGGTGTTGATCTGTGATGTGATCAACAACCATTATGAGTAATGAAATTACCTGATTGTTTTACCAGATGTACTTGTGCAATTGTTGACTGCTACTTTGGTGACTTCTTTGACCTTATCGTCATCATTTTCACAATTGCTTGCCATTCCTAGACGATATCATAGATAATCAGTTATTTCTGTGGCAAAGCTTTGGTGATGAAGTTGACAATTTGGTAGTCAGTTCTGACGAAGTACAGTTCCACATTCCGTCTGTCTACTTGTTCATTGATGAAATGGTATCTGACTGCTATGTGCTTGATCTGTGGGTGTTGTACTGTGTTATAATATACTTAACTTCTTCGAATCCATTTGAAATTCAAGCCAAGAACAACCTTAAGTAACTTTCTGCTAACAACCGACTTGAAATTCAGACGAAGAAATCTCATGTTCTTTCTGCTAACAACCGACTTGAAATTCAGACGAAGAAATCCCATGTTCTTTCTGCTAACACCCGACTTGAAATTCAGACGAAGAAATCTATGTTCTTTCTGCTAACAATCGGTCCATGACCCAGACGAAGAACCCTTTCTTTCTGCTAACCATCGATTTGGAATTCAGACGAAGAACCATCTCTTTATGCTAACAATCGATTCGAAATTCAGACGAAGAACTGTTGGTGTCTTTCTGCAAATAATGGAATCATAATCCGTCAATTGCATCTTCACCCATAGCACTTGTGTACAACAATCTAAGAGTGATATGTATTCAGCTTTTGTAGTAGATAATGCAGTGTGATTCTGCTTCTTTGAAAACCTTCTAGTTAACTTCTCCCCCATGAATAAAGCATCTCTTCTCATAAATGAAGTTTAGCAGCCTCTGAAGTACTTTAGCAATCAATTTGTCAACCTGCATAATCTGCATCTTGAATAGACAACTAGTTCAAAACCGGAATCTTTCGGATGCACAAGGCCCCATGTACATGGTTCCCTTTAGATACCGAAAGATCCGTTTTTACAGTAGTAATGTGCTTTTCCGTTAGCCTTGATTGGTAACGGGCACATATGCAGATATCAAAATGAATATCAAGCTTACTAGATGTAGGATACATGAGTGAACCAATCATACTACGGTAAATTGAAGCGTAAACTGGTTTACCTTGTTTATCTTCATCTAGATTAGGCTTGTGTAGCATTGGTGTACTTACAGGTTTAGATTATTCCATTTCAAAAATTTCCAAAATTTCCATCGTGTATTTGTTTTGATAAATGAAGATACCACGAGGAGTTTTGTTAATTTGTAAAATAAATAAATAAATAAATAAATAAATAACTCTTCCATCATGCTCATCTCTAATGAAGCGAACAGTGTACCGCTTTTGGGGGATCATTTAAGGCCAAAGTCGAGATTATTTGATCAAATATTGCCCTAAATCGTTCCTTTTGTCGTTTTAGGTACTTTTGAGAGGAATTTTACAAAAGGAAGCATTTTGGACGTTTTTGGAGCGAAAAAGTGAAGAAAACGACAAAGTCTCAAAAGCATGCTGGAAATTGCCTTTGACGGCGTCACAAGGTGTTAGTGACGGCGTCATGAGTTGACAAAAGGGTGGATAAATCAAATACATGTGACGCGCCAGAATGTTTTGTGAAGGGGATCTGACGGCGCCACGTACAAAATTTCCAAGGCCATCAAAAGTAACCGCAAAGAGTGACGGCCCAGAACCCAAATAGAGTGACGGCGTCAGAAGTGGATCTAGGCAATACGAGTATTATTTGGCGGCGAGTTGACGGCGTCAGACTTAACTCTTGACGCCGTCATGATGTAAAATCTATATATAGTTTTCTAGTTTTCATTCATTGTGTGCAACTTTGAGGGAAAAAACCCTAGAAGAATTTTACAGCTTTTTCAAGGGTTTCAACCCCTTGTTTCTTCCATGCTTAATTGAAGATAAGTACTTTACCAAATCATTCAATATGTCTATGTGTTGTTTGATTATATCTTACGCTTCTCTTCTCTTTAACATGCTAGGCTAGGTTTTCTTCGTATTTGCTTAGATGTAATAAAACTTAGATATTGATTATGGGTTGGTTGTTTGTTTATAATTGATGTGGATGAATGATTTCGATGTTAGGCTTAAGAAAACTGGCAGACTTCCAATTGGTAACTTGCTTGAACGTCTTAAGAAACATGATCGGATGTGTACTACGATTATTTGGTTATATTTAATGCATAAGTAACTTCCAAGGATGCCATGTTAGGAGCTTTTAGTTGGCTCGACATAGGATTGAGGTAGAAGCTTATAGAGTTAGGGAAGATCGTACATGGCCCTACGAATGGTATCAAGGAATATAACCCGTCATCCATGCAATTGTAACAAACTAATCAACCTATAAAAGATAGCTAACGAGTAATGAAATCTAAGTAAACACAATTTTCTCATTATTGTTTACACCACAAATTAGTTTAAGTTTAGTTTATTTTATTTTGATTGCATCTTTAGTTAATTGGGTTAGTTGACTAGCAACTAATTCCGCCCACTCCTTCCAAAACCAAGATTTTTACTTGCTTTCCTTAAAATATAAAAATACAAAAGGAATCATCCCTCACCTCTAGACCTAGTTTTAGTGAGTTTTAACCCTAGTATACTTGTCACTATACTATACTACAACGAACAGGTACACTGCCTGGTGGGGATTGCAAGCTTCTCAAGATCCCTTGAGAGGTAAAAACTTTTGTGAGGGCGCAATTCCACGCATCAAGTTTTTGGTGCCACAGCTTGGGGAATAGTTATTGTCTAGGTTAAAATTTCTTTTTATTAGGTCTACTTGCTAGATTCCTTTCTAGCAAGATTTTTATTTTATTTTTATAGGTCTTCTTTAGTCTATCTTCTTCTTTGTATGTTTGTTCGTATAATTCTCATTAATTATTCCGTTGGCCACTATGGAAAACGCGAATCCACCCCTTTCACCTATCGAGGTTGCTTTGTTGCGTGAACAGATTGAGAATGAGATTAGGGAACTTAGAGAACTCAACAGATTGGTTGATATTGAGCTTGATTATGAGCTTAATGACTTAGCAATAGCCATGGACTTAGATAAGGAACTTGAACCCAATAACTTGGCAATTGTAGAAGATGTTAAGGAAGAAGAAAAAGAAGGTTTAGATGATGATTATTTCAATTTATATCCCACTAAGGAGGAAATCGCTTATTATAACAATCTCATTGATAACCCTAGCCCTCCCTTTGTTAAGATTGACCCTAAGATTAAAAGAGGTGACCCTAAGAATGTGAAGATACCATGTATGATTAGATATAAATGCATTGATCAAGCCTACATCGATTTTGAATCCCCACTCAACATTATGTCTTCAAGTGTCTATAATGAGTTAGTAACAACAAGACTCAGAACTAGAAAAGATCCCAAATACCCCGGTGGAGTTTGTAACTTTGTCAGGAGAGTTAAAGGTCTACATGTCTTTGTTGGGAACTTTACTTACCTCATGGACTTTATGGTTGTGGAAGACTTGGCTAATATTATAGATTGTCGCTTATCCCATGTGGTACTAGGTAAGTCATTTGTTGAGGCGTCCAAGTTAAAACACGATCAAATATAGGGAACGGTCCAATTTTCCAATGGAATCGATTGGATCACCAATAGAATGCCTAATAAAATGAAAGAATTTCGTTATGTGCCTCAACTTGATATGGATAACATTAGTGCAATCGAGGACATTAACGAAGAAGATAAGAATAAAGGAATGAATTTTGTTTGGGAGAAGAGGAGCCTTTATTATAAGAATTGTTTAGCCCTTAGACCTAAGTATAAAGTTGACATAGAAGTAGTTCAAAGGTTAAAAGAATCGATTGAAATGTGGGAAAGAAAAACGTAATAGCCCATCACTTTGAGTCTAGCTACAAGACTCGTAAATAAAGAAAAGCACTTCTTGGGAGGCAACCCATGTTTTATTTGTTTTGTTTGTTTGTTTGATTTTATTTGTTTCCGTATGCATGCTTGATTTTTATTGTTTGTGGATCATGTTTCAAACTAAATTGTGAAAATGCTTAACCTTGTTGTTTGTCTTAACTTCATAAAAGGTATTTCGCAAAAGATAAGTGTAAGGGAAATCTAAATTTGTTTTTAAGAACGGAAATTGGACATGACCCACAACAATATTAAATGAACATGTATATTAGTATTTGTTTGAGTCAAATGCTTGTATCGAGTCATAATGATGTTTTGCAGGAAATTCCAAGGATTAAGGCATAAGTTTTTTTTCAGAAATTTTTGGGAAACTTAACATGAGATTTCTGTCAGAACACTCTGACGACGTTAGGATTAACACCTGATGGCGTCAGGTGTAAAATTCTGGAAATTTTGCAAGTTTTGTTTTTCTAACGGAGTCTTGAAGTTTTTGTTAATTCTTTAATTTTATAAATTCCAGGAAATCTACAAACATTCATTCAACAAGCATTATATCCTTATATATATATATATAGATTACCGCCGATTTTACGCGAGGTTGCCATGATTGTTTTCTCAGGTTTAACAGGTTATATTGGACAAGAAGATGATTTATTATTTCGGAAAGGAAGCTTTAAACGTTCATTTTCTTGGAGGAGGATTTAACTGGGTTAACAATTTATCCACATTTGAATGAATCAGGGGAGTATTTGTTTTCATTCTTTTACCTTATTTACTTTTACATCTTTTTATTGACCATTGGGGACAATGTTCAGCCTAAATGTAAGGGGAGGATAAATGATGATACTTTAGAGAATGCAATTAGGCTTAAGTTTTTTTGTTTAATAGTAGGTGTGTAATAAAACTAAGAGAAATACTTGTTAGGGCAATTTTAGCGCCAAATTTAAAATTTTTTACAACATTTAGGAGTGAAGCTTTAGCCTTAATGAGCGTCTCATTGATAGGAGTCGTATGACTAGCACAAAAACCGTACTACTCAAAAAATATTTCCACCCAAATATGTGAGGTTCGCCTTTAGATTTGTTAGGAAAAGCATTCATTATTAGTGCTTATGAGTGTACCGGTAGTACTTAGATTCTAGAACTTGCGTTAGTGATGTATCCCGAGACCGCTAGTGAGACTACATTCGTGTAGTAGGATTTACTACATGATAAAAGCCATTAGGATCACCCTTGTGTTTAAACCCGTATCATAATTACTTGACCATTTAAGTCAATTAACTTGACTATTAAAGTCAATTAATCTTTCCCACACCTTTGCGTTGTACTCATTTTTAGTACACGATACCCCTAGTACACCCCTCCGAGCCTATCTTTTCGTTTCTAACTTTAACCATTTTACTTAAAGATAGAATTTGTTTACAATCTACCCCAAATGTACACCCAAATCGCCTTAGCCTCCCGTGTATGCACTCATCTTTAGTGCATTATTGTTATTTGTTTAAACCCTTAGTTAATTGTCTAATTGATTACATGTTGCTAAGTCGAGTCTGTTAATACAAATATCGCCTAAAAACGTTATTTATATTTTACGATCTTCGCTAAGTTTTGTTAATGACAAATGTAAACTTTAGTTTCTAAGTAAAACATAATCTTAGTTTTAAAGACTTGCATAAACTAGACTTTTGCTACATTTTACATTTCATAAAACACAACATCTTTTATTTTCTAAAATTAGAATTGTCACATTACATTTATGGCAAGTTTTGTCATTATACATTTATGGAAAGAAATGTGTTTGACTTACTTTGATGTTGCTTGCAAGCTTTGTATTTGACTTGATATTATGTGATGTGACATTGTTTGGTTTGCAAGAGTAATGAGATGTGACTTTGTTTGGTTTGCAAGATTTATTGCAAAACCAACTGCAAGCCCGGCGGTACCCTGGAGGTACACGGGCGGAACCCTTTTGAGGGGTCCGCCTGATCCGCCAGACCTGCAGAAGGTTTGGCTATAAATATTGAGCCACAAGTTGAATTTTGGCTCATCACTTGACAATATATTTTACACACACATTCATTCTTTCATCTAACCTCTTAACATTTCATATGTGAAGTTTCTTTTTGCAGCAAAGAGATCCACGAGCTTACTAAAAGTAACAAGTATTCAACACAACGTTGCAAGACTTGTTAGCTTAGCATTGTGTAGACTTGTGTAGTTTACACTTCATTTGATTGTGTATTTTCAGTAGTGATCGGTTAGCATTTTAGTCCTCAAAATACAAAGAGTGTTGGGAGTTGTTGTACCCTAGTAAAAGAACTAACGGGAGTGGCTGTGCCCTTGTAAAAGAACTCGACATTTAGCTTTGTGTAGGTAAAAGTATAAGCGACGTGTAAGGTTTTCTCCGCCGGTGAAAGGAGCTTGTTGACTAGTGAAAGAAACTCTTGAGTTGGATACTCGGGGCGTAGACGTAGGGTAAGGAAAAAGAGTCCTTGTAGCCGAACCACGATAAATACTCGTGTTGTGGTTTGATCGTTTCTTTCATTTACTTGCATGTTATATATTGTGTTTGTGCATATATCTTTGATCAAACGGAAAGTTTCAAAGCTAACTTAACAAGTTAAAAAGATTTTAATCGGTAAACTATTCAACCCCTCTTCTAGTTTTCCACAATTGGCATCAAGAGCTACGTTACTCAAGCTTTTAAAATATATTGTGTTTTAAAACTTGAAACGATCCATGGATTTTGAAAATTACAAAGAAGGGCAATCTATGCAAAGACCACCACTCTTTGAAGCAAATGGTTTTATATATTGGAAAAACCGTTTTGAAACTTACGTGAAATCTAGAGATATAGATTTGTGGTATATAATTATTGATGGTGATAACGTAGTTACTAACATCAAAGATGATGATCAAAAGAAATTAATAGGTAAAAATAATGAAGCTAAAATGATGCTTTACAATGCTTTGCCTAAGAAAGAATATAAAAGAGTCTTTTTGTGTAAAACCGCCAAAGATATTTGGCAATCTTTAATTGTCACTCATCAAGGAAACTCACAAGTTAAAGATAACAAAATTGATCTTCTTGTTCAACAATATGAACAATTTGTTATTTCCGAAGATGAGATTATTGATAATGCTTTTGCTAGATTTAATACTATTATTACTTCACTTAAAGCACTTGACGAATCTTTTTGTAGTAAGAACTTTGTCAGGAAATTTCTTAGAGCACTCCATCCGAAGTGGAGAGCAAAAGTGACGGCAATTGAAGAATCCAAAGATCTTTCAAGCATGTCACTTAATGAGCTAATTGGAAACCTCAAAGTTCACGAAATAGTAATGGAAAAAGATTCGGAACTAGTTAGAGGCAAGAAAGAAAAAGTTAAGACCATTGCCTTGAAAGCTAGAGTCCAATCAAGTGATGATGAAGAATCTACTTCGGATAGTGACGATGAGGACTATGCTATGGCCGTTAGAGACTTCAAGAAGTTCTTTCGTAGAAGAGGAAAGTTTGTAAGGCAACCTAAAGATGACAAGAAAACTTTCCGAAAAGATCGTGATGATAGGAAAGGAAAGGTTGAAAGAAAGTGCTATAGGTGTGGAGACACAAGTCATCTTGTAGGAGAATGTCCAAAACCACCCAAGAGCAAACCTCAACAAGCTTTTGTGGGTGGTGCTTGGAGTGACTATGAAGGAGATGACGATGACCCAAAGAATGACGATGTTGCTCTCATGGCTCACAACTCAAATGAGGTATTATCCAACTCATCTTACTCCTCTATTGATGATGACACTTTTACAAAAAGAATATGACAAAATTTGTGAATTGAGCTTAAAAATCATAAACAAAAATAAATTTTTGAAAACTAAAAAGGAGTTTTTAGAAAATGAAGTTTATGAGTTAAAAGAAAAAGCTAAGAGATTAGAAAAGAGTAAAGGTATTGACACATCTTGCAAATCATGTGAAGAGCTTAAACTAGAAGTTTAGAAACTCAAAATTACTCAAAATGATCTAATAAAACAAACCACAAAGTTTAAGAAGTTCGATAAGAGCATTTCTTGTGCGGATGAAATTATGAAACTTCAAAAGGCACCCTTTGATAAAACAGGACTAGGATTTACGAAAATAGAAACTTCAATAGGTCAAATGAAACAAGAAAAGATTGCACAAGAAACAAATAAAATTGCTACAGCAGCCTGCGGATCAGGCGAAACCCAATTTAGGGTTCCGCCCGTTGGTCCCGAAGGTTCTGCCAGGCCTGCTGCAGCAGTAACCTCATCCACTTCGGATCGTTCAAAATTTGTTAAAGTTACATACAAAAATGGAAAAAAAACCTGTGTTTAAAACTGGAGTAGGATTTAGTAAAAATGAATTTAGAGCTAAAACTACTCAACCAAGACCTAAGCTCCAATTCCCAAACGCCCCTTTCCAAAGAGCAACTTCAACGCTCGACCAAACTACCAACATGTTTGGAACCAAAACACTCCTAGATATTACCAAACTCAAAACCACATGCCATGGAACCCTTATGCTCTATTTTCATACTTGGAACAAATTAATGGCATGCTTAACCAAAATGGACCTATGAGAAATTGGGGACCAAATGTTTGAGTGTTTTTCATAAAATAGGTGTGCCTCAAAGTTTGTTTCGAACCGGATGAATGGATTAAAGATAACGGTTGTTCAAGGCACATGACGGGTAACAAAAGCCTCTTCTCAACTTATCACAAATGTGATGGAGGTAACGTTACATTTGGTAGTAATGCTAAGAGCAAAATCATCGGAAAAGGTACAATCTCTCATGACTCCCTTTCTATAGATGATGTAGCTCATGTTGATAACTTAAGTTTTAATCTCCTTAGCATTAGTCAACTTTGTCGTAATAAGTATAATGTCCTTTTCTGTGAAAACGGTAGTAAAATACTTAAAGATGGTATAACCATAGCCAAAGGTGTTCTTAAGAACAACGTATATGCCATGAAGATGGATCCAACATCTAGAGACAAACTTTGTCTTACTTCATTAGATGAATCTTCAACTTTATGGCATAGACGTTTAGGACACGCTAACATGAGACTAATTCAAAACCTCTCCTCCAAAGACATAGTTCGAAACCTACCTAAGTTGAAATATGACCAACACTTTTGTGATGCTTGCAAAGTCGGTAAACAAGTCCATAATAGCCATAAGGCTAAAAACTTGGTTTCTACATCTAGGTGTCTAGAACTTTTACATATGGATTTATTTGGTCCGTCGGCTATACAAAGTTATGGAGGTAACTTCTACACTTTGGTCATAGTTGATGATTACTCAAGATATACTTGGACAAAATTTTTGAAAAGTAAAAATGAAGCTTTTGATAAATTTGAAATTCTAAGTAAGAAAATTCAAAATCAAGTAGGGTCTAATATTGTGTCTATTATAATGGATCACGGTCGTGAATTTGATAATGAATTTTAATTTGGTAACTTTTGTGATAATAATGGAATAACTCATAACTTTTCGGCTCCACGTACTCCTCAATCTAATGGTGTAGTAGAACGTAAAAACCGGACATTGCAAGAGATGAGTAGAACAATGCTTAATGAACAAAACATTCCACAAAAGTTTTGGTGTAAAGTCGTTGACACATCAACATACATTTTAAATCGAGTCTTAATTAGACCATTTTTGAATAAAACTCCTTATGAACTATATAAAGGTAAAAAGCCTACATTAGGATACTTTAGAGTGTTTGGGAGTAAATGTTTCATTCTTAACACCAAGGATTATCTCACCAAATTTGACCCAAAGTCTTATGAAGGTGTATTTCTTAGATATTCACAAAATAGTAAAGCGTACATTGTTTTAAACAAAGAAACCTTAAGAGTCAAGGAATCGTTGAACGTAACATTTGACGAGAGTCCACCTCCCTCTAAGACATCACCTTTGGTAGATGATGACTTAGTTGAAAGCCAAGCAATAGAAAATCAAGAAATTTTAAGTGATGACAAAGAAGATGAACTATTTAACAAAGAACTTGTCAATGTCAAAGAATCTAAAAGTCATCCATTAGATGGTGTCATTGGCAACATTAACGAAAGAACACTAAGGTCAAAAGTTCAAAATGAAAGCAACTATTTTTGTTTCGTGTCAACCATTGAACCTAAAAATATTAATGAAGCCATTAAAGATGAGTCTTGGGTAATTGCAATGCAAGAAGAGTTAAACCAATTTGTTAGGAATGATGTATGGACATTAGTTCCTCAACCAAAGAGTCAAACTATAATTGGAACAAAATGGGTATTTCGAAATAAAATGGATGAAAATGGAATCGTGTCTAGAAACAAAGCTAGGTTAGTTGCACAAGGATATAACCAACAAGAAGGCATTGACTACGATGAAACTTTTGCTCCAGTTGCTAGGCTCGAGTCAATTAGAATCTTGCATATGCATGTGCACACAATTTTAAACTCTTTCAAATGGATGTCAAAAGTGCATTTCTAAAGGGAGTCATTAATGAAGAAGTGTATGTTGCTCAACCACCGGGCTTCATCGATTTTGAAAAACCAAATCATGTTTACAAACTTAAAAAGGCTCTTTACGGACTTAAGCAAGCTCCAAAAGCATGGTATGATCGACTTAAAACATTCCTAGTTGACCATAAGTATACCATGGGCTTAGTTGATAATACTCTCTTCACTAAGAAGAAAAACTCGCATATTATCATAGTCCAAATCTATGTTGATGACATTATATTCAGATCAACTTGTCAAGAATTATGTGTGGATTTCTCAAAAATCATGCATGACGAGTTTGAAATGAGTATGATGGGAGAACTCAACTTTTTCCTAGGACTCCAAATCAAACAACTAGAAGATGGTATCTTCTTTAACCAATCTAAATATATTAAGGACATGCTTAAGAAATTTGGACTAGAAGATTCGAAACCTATCAAAACTCCCATGTCCACGGAAACTAAACTCACCAAGGATGAAGAAAGTGAATCCATAGATAGTACTAAATATAGAGGTATGATTGGTAGTCTAATTTACCTAACGGCTAGTAGACCCGACATTATGTTTAGTGATTGTCTATGTGCTCGTTTTCAAGAAGATCCTAAAACTACCCATCTCGAAGCCGTTAAAAGGATTTTTAGGTATATTAAGGGCACTACACATTTAGGTTTATGGTATCCCAAAGGAACGGGAATAGACACCATAGTGTATGCCGACTCGGATCATGCCGGTGACTATGTCGATAGAAAAAGCACAAGTGGTATTTGTACTTTTTTTGGACATTGTCTCACCTCATGGTTCTCTAAGAAGCAAACGGCTCTTGCGATCTCAACAACGGAAGCCGAGTACGTTTCGGCCGGAAAGGCATGTCAACAAGCTCTTTGGATGAAGCAAGCTCTTGTCGACTACGGAATTCAACTCAACGACATCACAATTCTTTGTGACAACAAATGTGCCATTGATCTTAGCAAAAACCCGGTTCAACATGCTCGTACCAAACATATTGAAATCCATCATCATTTCCTTCGTGACAACGTTCAAAAAGGAAATATCTCAATTGAAAAAGTTTCTTCCGAAGACAACATAGCTGACATTCTCACAAAACCTCTTAAACGTGAACCTTTTAATCTTCTTAGGCTAGGCTTAGGACTCATGGAACCTACATTGTAGTTCTGGACATTAGACAAAAATCACAAAAATAAAAACAAATCTAAAACCATTTTTCTCAGCAGGGTCGGCGGAACCCTCAGCCATAACGGACGGAACCCAACTCAGGGTTCCGCCGTATCCGTCGACCTGCAGAATCATTTTCTTTGTTTATATTAAACCAAACACCCATTATCTCATACCACCACTTCAAGGCTGCTACTATTCACTTTACCACTCATCCACACCTACGAATTCTTGGTCCTCCATTCATTTACATTGCAAATCAATCATCATTGTAAGTATTCTAAACATGATTACAATCCTGATCTGAGTCTAGAAATTCTATTTCTTGCACAAAAACAAAAAAAAACTTGGGGTTATGCATTAACTTAAGAAATTCATGCATGAAATTAGGTAATTAACAAAACTAATCATGTTTCCCATAGTTAGGAATTGCATTCTTAATTAGTATAAACATGTTTGCTAAAACACCCCATGTCAAATCCTTGCAAAAACTTCTCACAAGTAGGACAAATATTTTTTTGTCTCACATTGAGAATACAAAATCAAAACGTTATGTTTAAAACATCACTTGCATAATGTCTCTTGAATGCTAAAGGGAATACATAACCAATATGTATTTTCGGGTACATTCAAACGAAGCTACATTAAACTAGGAGCGTTTGGGTTATCTTTTGTTTTATAATAAAACTTGCATAAAACGATTTTGAAGCATCAAAATGAGTCAAGATAACCACACCTCCACATTGTTTTCATATAGGCACACACTAGAACATCCATATTATAATAGTGGTTTACGTAAACTAAAATATGAAATTTTGTTGTTCTAGGAATCATCATGCCTCCTCTAACCCACTACGACCACAAGGACACCATTAAGTACCTACCAAAACACCACAAAACCAAAGGCCTTACCCCAAACCAAGTAAACATTTTCAAATCTCTAGAAAACACTATGTCTATGAGGGTAGAACCATTGACCCGTCTTTCCTAGAAGGCACAAACCTTTACACTGATTTTGCCACAATCAACTTTGAGTGTCTTTTGAATATAGACGAGCCTATTTGTCCTAGGTTCATTCTAGAGTTCTATGCATCCTCCGTCCTCTCCACGGATGATTATGGTCATATGTCTATCAACTTTAGGGTTAGCGATCATCAGTACTCCTTCACTCTTGAGGAGTTTGCTCAAATCCTAGGTGTCCCAAACCGTGGTACTTGCCTGTATTCTGACTTGCACTCCCTCTCAACTCTTGACAACCTCCAAGACCGTATCCACCCTTATGACACACCCCTTGTCTCAAAAGACGTACTTTGTAACCACCTCTTTGTTAGGACCACCACCACTAGGAGAACCCGTTCGGGGAATGAGGTCGATAAGGACCCATATGGAATGGAAATGAACGAACTTAAGCCCCAATTCAAGAAATGGGAGGAAGTCCTTAGAGCCAATGTCATTAGCACAATAGGGAACCGTGACCATATCAACCTTTGCCTTTGCTACATGCTCTACTCCTTGTCCGTTAGACAACCCTTCAACCTTGCCTACTACATCGCCAAGAGAATGGCCGACATTCCCGTGCATGGCACAACGGCTATGCCATATGGAATGCTCTTGACCCGTCTCTTTAGGTTCATTTCACCCATTCCACCAACTCCTAACCGTCTTCGTCTTGACTACACTCTCATTCCACACACCTTTGTTCCACTTAGTGATAAGAGAGTTTACAAAGCCCAAGGAAAACGCCTACATCCTCCTACCTCATCATCTTCTTCCTCAATGAGTGAAGATGACAATTTGCCAAACTCTAGGCTCCCACCTCTAGAATACCTTTCCCAACTTCCGGATATTCCGAATGAGTCGGAGGAGTTCAAGCAAACAAAGGGGATGTTCAAAAACATTGGGAGATTCCTTGGAAAAATGAAGAAGAAGATTGACCGTCAATGAGTGCGGGTGTGTTAGGAGTGTTTGGCATAAGGTGCTATTTAAACAATTTGGTTGTGTAAACAATGGTTCTCTTGAATTTATGTGTTGGTAGGATGTTTGATACTATTTGAAACATGTTTTAACTAACAATGATGCAGGGAGACAACTTTTGAAAAGTTGTCAAATTTTCATGTTTATATAATTTTCACTAAGTATAGTGAAATTCGCTAGCCCCCGGTCAAACTCCTATGCTATGCGTGTTTACATGTCTAATTTTTGCATTTCCTAACCAGTTATGAATTATATTTTTGGTTTTAGGACTTTTCGAAAATTTTTAAAATCGTCTCGCGGGTTAAAAACGTGGACTGCCACTTTTTTCAGCCCTGGCGGTACCCAAAATTGGGTTCCGCCAGTGCAATTTCTGGGAATTCCAGAAATGGCCCAACAGACCAGGCGGCACC
Organism: Artemisia argyi; assembly: GCA_030686995.1. Lineage (NCBI taxonomy): Eukaryota > Viridiplantae > Streptophyta > Magnoliopsida > Asterales > Asteraceae > Artemisia > Artemisia argyi. The sequence goes on along the minus strand of CM060682.1, from coordinate 128,609,561 downwards.
CTCATATGGGTTCCGCCTGTGTATTCTAAAGGTGCCGCCAGAAACCTGCAGGATTTTTGTTTTCTTTTTCACCAATTCAACATTGAAACACCAAAATCCAACCCTTTTAGGTAGAAACTCATTACTTGCAATGTGTTTAGCATAATAGGATACTCCCTCTTCCATAAACTTAACCAAAACCAATTCCCGCCAAAATTCAAATTTAGCCATAACAACCTCAAGGACCCCTCAAACATAAAGGAAGGAACCCTTTTAAGGGATCCTTGAAATCCCTGAGATTTATACTGCCAAACATCCACCAAAACCACTATGCATTTAGTGCAAAACTTGTCTTCTCACTTCACCATTTTCATTGGATTGACTTCCATGATTTGACAACCCACAATTAGTTTTCCAAATCATTAGAAACCTCCATTTTTGTATGGAGTAACATCAAATCCAAACACTCCTTTCCATAATCCTTCAACACTATAAATTAAGCCATCCTAAACACCATCAAATCACACCTTCCTCAACACAATTTCTGAAACTTATAAACCATTTTTCACCATGACTAAGTCAACAAACACCTCTCAACCATCAAGACCCATCCGGAAAACCGCCCGGATTAGTGTTAAATCACTATGGTCTAATCAACCCATCAACCTAAGCTCCTCATCCTCGGATGAATTCACATCACCCATCAAAAATGAACACTTTTTGAACCTTGCATCTCCATCACCATCACCCATTGAACCAAATGAGCTCACTCCACCACCAACTAAATCACCTATTGACCTAACTCCACCAAGTGCTCCAACTCAACCATCCAAAACCTCATCACCATCACCATTACCCAAAATTGAGCCAATGGAACTATTTGGGTCTCCTCCAACATCACCACACCCATTTGTCCAAGATCTTAATGATCTTCCACCAAGACCTACACAACCACCACCTTTTGCAAATGAATCACCAAGGTCAATTCTTGACCAAGATAACCTTTTTAACCACATTCAACCACCACAACAAGTGTACCATCAACCTAAACCATTATTGTTTCACCCCATCTACCATGACATCCATGGTCCTCTATATGGAGAACCAAACTTTGAAAACAATGATCACCCAAATCCACCACATTCTCAAGCCCAAACCTTTGAGACTTTCTTCCCCTCATATGAGGAAATCCAAAGCATGGTTAAGAACCACCTTCATCAAGTAATGGAATTTCAAACCACCTTGCTTGACTCAATACCAAATCCATCCTCCACCCAAGAACCAAAAACCAACCAACCCTCAAACCAAGAAACCAAAACCAACCCACTTTAACCCACTCATCCCCATGCTTACTCAAATTGTGAGCAAATGGGTGAAACCATCAAAACATTGCTTAACCAATTCCAAAATGAAACCCGTTTTGCAATCCAACACGTCATAGAACATTTGGATGCTCTTTCCCATCCCAACAAATCCTAGACAATCCTTGGAGGCCGTTTGCCCCAATTTAGGAAAGTAGGATTTTATTTTTCTTTCTTGGTTATTTTTTAAGTTTTTGTTTAGAAGTAGAAGAATAGTTCTCATTTCTTGTCTTTTGACTTTTAAAAGTCAAAATTTTACTTGGAATGATAGTTCTTTCTACTTATTTTAGTACATTGTTGGTTGATCATGTTTGTGTTGTCATTGTGGTTGCAATGTGTGTGGTAACTACATTCTTGACTATATATATCACCAACTAACAATTTTTTTTGTAGGGTCCAAAATCCATGTTTCCCATCTTGGCACTCCATTTAGGGGGAGTATCGACCAAGGGGGAGCATTGGTATTATTCCGCTTCGCCACTCTTCTTTTTGTTTCGACAAAAAGAGGGAGAAATATATTAAACTTTCAAAACTTAATATGATTTTCATAACTTAAGAAAAACAAGTTTAACATTAATTTTTTAAGTCTTAAAAACCAAGATTTTGTGAGTTACTTAAAAACAATGTTTATGTTTTGTCATCAACAAAAAGGGGGAGATTGTTAATACAAATATCGCCTAAAAAAGTTATTTATATTTTACGATCTTCGCTAAGTTTTGTTAATGACAAATGTAAACTTTAGTTTCTAAGTAAAACATAATCTTAGTTTTAAAGACTTGCATAAACTAGACTTTTGCTACATTTTACATTTCATAAAACACAACATCTTTTATTTTCTAAAAATAGAATTGTCACATCACATTTATGGCAAGTTTTGTCATTATACATTTATGGAAAGAAATGTGTTTGACTTACTTTGATGTTGCTTGCAAGCTTTGTATTTGACTTGATATTATGTGATGTGACATTGTTTGGTTTGTAAGAGTAATGAGATGTGACTTTGTTTGGTTTGCAAGATTTATTGCAAAACCAACTGCAAGCCCGGCGGTACCCTGGAGGTACACGGGCGGAACCCTTTTGAGGGGTCCGCCTGATCCGCCAGACCTGCAGAAGGTTTGGCTATAAATATTGAGCCACAAGTTGAATTTTGGCTCATCACTTGACAATATATTTTACACACACATTCATTCTTTCATCTAACCTCTTAACATTTCATATGTGAAGTTTCTTTTTGTAGCAAAGAGATTCACGAGCTTACTAAAAGTAACAAGTATTCAACACAACGTTGCAAGACTTGTTAGCTTAGCATTGTGTAGACTTGTGTAGTTTACACTTCATTTGATTGTGTATTTTCAGTAGTGATCGGTTAGCATTTTAGTCCTCAAAATACAAAGAGTGTTGGGAGTTGTTGTACCCTAGTAAAAGAACTAACGGGAGTGGTTGTGCCCTTGTAAAAGAACTCGACATTTAGCTTTGTGTCAGTAAAAGTATAAGCGACGTGTAAGGTTTTCTCCGCCGGTGAAAGGAGCTTGTTGACTAGTGAAAGAAACTCTCGAGTTGGATACTCGGGGCGTGGACGTAGGGCAAGGAAAAAGAGTCCTTGTAGGCGAACCACGATAAATACTCGTGTTGTGGTTTGATCGTTTCTTTCATTTACTTGCATGTTATATATTGTGTTTGTGCATATATCTTTGATCAAACGGAAAGTTTCAAAGCTAACTTAACAAGTTAAAAAGATTTTAATCGGTAAACTATTCAACCCCCCTTCTAGTTTTCCACAGAGTCATATCTTTTACATATTGTTTTGGGATGATTGGGACTCATGGGTAAAGTACTAGTGTTATGGAGTAATGGGGAAGAACATCATATATTACCCCCATATGTGCGTTAATCTTAAAAAGTACTCCAAGTGTTTTGATTATCTTAATTCGAGTCATTAGAATAGTTGATTGTAAAGTATGTAAAAGTTCAAGTGTAAGGGGAATGCAAATTCCCTATGATGTATTATTTTGGATGGTAGGGTAAGAGTGTATGCAAAAAAAATAATAAATAAATAAAAAAAATTGAAAAAATCAAGAAAAAAAAAGAGAAAATAACATACGGACTACCATCCTGTTTCATTCTATGTTTATTTTATGTTTTTGTTAGTTTATGATTAGCTTAAGTCGAGTCGAGTATTGGCTTAGCAATGCGACATTGTACATGTAATTAACCAAGATGATTAACTCACCACCAGTAAATATTGCCTTTATCCAACAAAACCGTGTTTATCCTATCCCTACACCACACATTATAACCCTTTAAAAGACCTCTTTAATAGTTTATCCTAGGTGCTTACGCCAAGTGGTGGAGGTTTGATCCTTTCCCTAGCCTATGGTAATCTATTTGCTATGACAGGTAGTGAGAGATGTTTTCCATTTCCATATTGTGATATATACTTTATTACACCCGAGAGATGTGAATATCTAAACACTATTTGTGAGGTGCTATTGTATAATTTCCGTTCTTGTTTTTTGTTGAAGTGGAATGATTATTTGTTGTAATTACGTTTATATTAGTGTTAAATGACCCCTAACTTGTATTTTGATTAGAATAAAAGCGCATTTGCTTGAGGACAAGCAAATCTCAACTGTAAGGGTATTTGATGAAGCGAAAAGTGTACGGCTTTTGGAGGGTCATTTAAGGCCAAAGCCGAGATTATTTGATCAAATATTGCCCTAAATCGTTCCTTTTGTCATTTTAGGTACTTTTGAGAGGAATTTTACAAAAGGAAGCATTTTGGACGTTTTTAGAGCAAAAAAGTGAAGAAAACGACAAAGTCTCAAAAGCATGCTGGAAATTGCTTTTGACGGCATCACAAGGTGTTAGTGACGGCGTCATGAGTTGACAAAAGGGTGGATAAATCAAATGCACGTGACGCGCCAGAATGTTTTGTGAAGGGAATCTGACGGCGTCACGTACAAAATTTCCAAGGCCATCAAAAGTAACCGCAAAGAGTGACGGCCCAGAACCCAAATAGAGTGACGGCGTCAGAAGTGGATCTAGGCAATACGAGTATTATTTGGCGGCGAGTTCACGACGTCATACTTAACTCTTGACGCCGTCATGATGTAAAATCTATATATAGTTTTCTAGTTTTCATTCATTGTGTGCAACTTTGAGGGAATAAACCCTAGACGAAATTTACAGCTTTTTCAAGGGTTTCAACCCCTTGTTTCTTCCATGCTTAATTGAAGATAAGTACTTTACTAAATCATTCGATATGTCTATGTGTTGTTTGATTATATCTTACGCTTGTCTTCTCTTTAACATGCTAGGCTAGGTTTTCTTCGTGTTTGCTTATACGTAATGAAACTTAGATATTGATTATTGGTTGGTTGTTTGTTTATAATTGTTGTGGATGAATGATTTCGATGTTAGGCTTAAGAAAACTGGCAGACTTCCAATTGGTAACTTGCTTGAACGTCTTAAGAAAAATGATCGGAGGTGTACTACGATTATTTGGTTATATTTAATGCATAAGTAACTTCCAAGGATGCCATGTTAGGAGCTTTTAGTCGGCTCGACATAGGATTGACGTAAAAGCTTATAGAGTTAGGGAAGATTGTACACGGCCCTACGAATGGTATTAAGGAATATAACCCGTCATCCATGCGATTGTAACAAACTAATCAACCTATAAAAGATAGCTAAGGAGTAATGAAATCTAAGTAAACACAATTTTCTCATTATTGTTTACACCACAAATTAGTTTAAGTTTAGTTTATTTTATTTTGATTGCATCTTTAGTTAATTGGGTTAGTTAACTAGCAACTAATTCCGCACACTCCTTCTAAAACCGAGATTTTTACTTGCTTTCCTTAAAATATAAAAATACAAAAAGAATCATCGCTCACCTCTAGACCTAGTTTTAGTGAGTTTTTACCCTAGCGAACACTATTCTTTAAGTTGAACGATCAATCACCCGGTACTTGTCACTATAGTATACTACAACGAACAGGTACACTGCCTGGTGGGGATTGCAAGTTTATCAAGATCCCTTGAGAGGTAAAACCTTTTGCGAGGGCGCAATTCCACGCATCAATCTCAAATTTCTGTCGGATGATATTTTCAAAGTTTTTGCAAAATCTCGGATTTTTTAATCCAAAAATAATATCATCGACATAAATTTGGACTAGCATGATGTCGTCACCTTTTCTTAATGTGAAAAAAGTTGGAAAGATTGAACCTTCAATGAATTTTTGTTTGAGCAGAAATTCTGACAACACCTTGTACCATGCCGTTGATGCTTGCTTGAGTCCTTAAACACCATTGTTGTGGACATAAACGTCATCTGGGCTGTCTGGATCAATAAAGCCTTCTGGTTGACTCACGTACACCTCTTCATCTAACTCCCCATTCAAAATGACCATTTTCACGTCCATTTGGTATACGGAGAAATATTTAAGAGTTGCTTGAATCAAAAATAAGCGTTATGCTTCGATCCTTGCTACTGGTGCAACTGATTCATCAAAGTCAATTCCTTCTTAATGTTTGTAACCTTTTGCAGCAAGGCGAGCCTTGTTGCGGATTACTTCCCCGTCTTCATCTAACCTTTTCTTCAGAATCCATTTCAATACAATTGTGAATTTTCCCAAGAGGCTAAGGAACCTTTCTCCAAATGTCATGGTGTATGAATTGATTAAGTTCTTCTTGCATTGTGATAATCCATATGGTATCTACAAGTAGGGGTGTCAGTAGCGTTGGATTGACCCGACCCGAACCCTGATAAGGCTTATCGGGTCGGGTCAAATCGGGTCAAAAATATAATCGGGTTGTTTTGACCCGAACCCGATAACCCAATAGTGTTATTGGGTCGGGTTAGGGTTAAAAAAATTTGCTATCGGGTCAACCCGATAAGACCCGAAATAACTTTTCTATTTTTTAGTAGATACCTTTTAGAAGCCCAATGTCTGCTACTTACAATTTTCAATGCATGAGAAACGTTTGGTTATCCTAGACATATACATTACAGAACCTAAACCTTTCCCAGTTTCCCTCCTAACAAATCCATCTCAAAAAGCAATCGAACCATTATCCTCTCTTAGTTGTCCATATTTTTCCCTCATAAGATCATCATCATTCAAAGAAAAGGTAAGCGTTCAGTGTGCTAGGGTTTATTGTTTGATTTTTGATTGAAGTTTTGACATTTATTTAACTTATTAATTTTCTTATTAATTAGTTGTTGTCTTTTTTATGTTTCTTTTATTTTATTGTTGTAAGATGGCGTCAAACTCTGTTAATCAACAAACACCCGTTGAAGTTGAGACCAGTGACACGGAGGAGGAGGTGGAACAGCCAAAGGGGCGCAAAAAAACATCACCTGTATGGCTCAAGTTTGAAGAACTAAAGCTTAAAAGAGGTGAGAAACCTACTGACAAAAAAGCTAAGTGAAAATTACGGTAGAACTTACTTATGCCACTCTAGAAAGCATGGTAATAAAAATCTTAAAAATCATCTAGAGACATGCAAACCCTACTTAGAAAAACGGAGTACGTCTCAAACTAACATAACTTTTGAGGGTGGTGATGCAAAAAAGATGATGGCATGGAAGTTTGATCAAAAAAAAGTAAGGAAGCTTTAGCACACATGATAATTGTCGATGAGCTCCCTTTTAGCTTTGTTGAGAATTCGGGTTTTAGGTATTATCAAAGAATCAACCAACCTCTATTTGATGTTCCGTGTCGAGGTGCAATTACACAAGAGTGTTTAGGGCTGTATTTACATGAGAAAAACAAACTTCGTGAAACAATTAGGAAAAATATTGGTAGGGTTTGTTTGACTACCGACGCTTGGACATCCATTAAAAAGAAAAGTTATATGGCTCTTACGGGCCACTTTATAGATAATAACTGGAATTTGGTTAAGAAAGTGTTGAACTTTTGTCTTCTTGATGGCCATCGGGGGATTGATATAGGAAAGGGGGTTGAGAATTGCTTGAATGAATGGGTTTCAACAATGTTTTGTCTATTTCAGTTGATAATGCAAGCTCAAATGATAGTGCTATTGGTTTTATGAAGCTTATATTTGAAAAAAAAACCATGGTTGTTTGTTATCAGGAGAATGGCTCCATATTAGATGTGCGGCTCATATTGTCAACCTTATAGTACAAGATGGCATAAAACATGTTGGTAAGTCGATTGAAAGCATTAGGTGTGCCGTTAAGTGGATTAAAAAGTCGGGTACTAGGATTGAAAAGTTTAATAAATGTGCTCTAAGTGCTAGATGTGATAGCACTAAGAGTTTGGTACTTGATTGTCCAACTAGGTGGAACTCCACTTACAATATCTTAGAAGTAGCTCATGAATATAAAGATGCTTTTGCTAGGTACGATTTAGAAGATGTGGAATTTGGGCTTCATATTGTAAACCAAGGTTATTCGGTTCCAACATCGGAAGATTGGGTTAAAGCTAAAAAGTTGTGTCATTTTTTAAAAACTTTTTATGATATTACTTTGAGAATTTTCGGGACTAAGTATGTGACATCACATACACTAGTCAATGAATTAGCCTCAATTCGTGCTCTTTTAAGAGCACAACTCGATTGTGATATTCATGATGAACCACCTACGGACAAACATCTCTATGACATTGCTAAGGCGATGAAACCGAAATATGAAAAATATTATGATGAGGTTGAAAACATGAATTTGTTGGTGTACTTTTCTTTCATTCTTGATCCAAGGAACAGGTATGAATTGTTGGATGTAATTGTGGATGATCATTACGGAAGGGAAAGCATATCAGTTGTGGTAAAGAAAAAAGAGTACATTAAAGGGAAAATGAAACTTCTTTATGAAGATTACGTGCGTATTCATGCTCCATCTTCTAATTCATCTTCAACCTTAGGGAAAAGGCCAAGGACCACTAATACTAGCAACGAACTCGATCATGGAGATATGTTGAGAAGTAAGATGAAAACGGGCCAATCATCTAGTTCATCAACTAGTGAATTAGATAAGTACACCGGTGAATTTTGTGAACCTTTTGATAAAAACGTGCATTTTGATATTTTGCTATGGTGGAAAGTAAACAGTCCTAGGTTTCCAATTCTATCTTTAATGGCTAGAGATTTGTTGGCCATTCCAATCTCAACAGTGGCTTCGGAATCGGTATTTAGCACTAGTGGTCGAGTCTTGGATTCATATCGGAGCTCTTTAGGTGACAAAACTATCGAATGCTTAGTTTGTGCTCAAGATTGGCTTCGTATAAGTTTAAATCCTGAAAAAGAAGAAGATATGGATACCATTGCAAAAATAGAAAAAGGTACATCTTTTATTTATATATTTGAATATATACGATACATATTATATATCGCTAAATATTTTTAATGCTCCTTTATGTAGAGTTGATGGAGCAAGAAGGTTCACGTTTGAATTGAAGATTGAAGATTGAAATTAGTTTGAGCTCAGTTTGAAAGGGTTGTTTGGTAATGTACAGATGGAACTGATTGATGGTTGATCACATGGAAGTTGGAACTGATTGATGGTTGATAATCTATAACTTGCAAGGTAGATCTTGTTTGTTTCAGGTCTGCAAAGTTATGGTGTTTGTGGAAATCTATGGCTTTAGACTTGAAACTCACTGCAAAGTTATGTTCACCTATTTTTCACATGGTTTTCATGTTGTAATCCCAGTTTCAAATCTCTTCTTCTCCTTTGAGACTTGTATTTATGGTGTTCCAGTTCTCCCCTAGTTTGGATAATCTAAAATTATCCGGAATCATATAATATCAACAATCTTTCATTTCTAAGAAAACCAAGTAGGATTTTGTTTACATATTTCGTTATGTTCATCTCAGCCTATGTACTTTTTACATATTAACTGGTTTTTGTCACAACTCGTAATTTCAGGTCCTTTTTCAAACGTTGAAATTTCATTATTGATCTCGGGAAGTTACTATTCATCATTTACTATTCACCGATCACTATTCATCATTTTACTATTCATTGTTTTCGGAGTCAGTTTGAGATTCCAAGAAGCGTTCAAAAATTTTACTATTCATATGACACTATTCATTCCCGGAAGGAAATCACTATTCACGATTGTCGTTCATCATTTCGTAAATCTAGTTTACAGGTATTCAAATTCGCGTAACCAGTTAGGTTTAGCTATGAATTTATGCATCATCAGTAGGGACACGTCATATAGACTGGAGTAGTCTACATATCATTAGTAACATCATCAGTACTTTAGGCCCTATACGGATATGCATTATTTCAATTTACGTATGTTTAATTTGTAATTAACGTTACCACTCAGTTTTTACTACTAATATATGTACCCGATACTCCCATCTACAATCCTAATATATTTTCATACTCATTATAATAATATAAATTTTATATTATTAATTTACCCGGTGTTTTGAAACCATTTGCTATATTTTCCGGTAAACGACTATAATTACATCGAATCACGATATTTCAACCCGACAATTATTTTAATACCCGATTATTATCAGGAATGTAATTTCATAATTTTTACAACTTCGTCATATTTTATTTCAACACGACACGATTTATTTTTGGTTAACTCGGTACCCGGTAACACCTAAACTACACAATAACTAACTAAATCTACACAAATGTCTTCATATTACTTACACACTCATCCTTTTCTTACTAAAACCCACCATCCCCACCTTGATTTAGGGATCTTGTCCCATAAATATCTACTTCAATGTATATCTCATCCATTTTCTTACAAAAATATTACACATCAAATAAACTAGCAAAACTCTTTCTCCTTTCTCTCCATGAGTATGGATCGGTCAAGAAACACAAGAAGCAAGAAATCCATAAACTTTTGAAGTTCAAGTGTTTAATCAAGTCCTAGTTATGATCTAGTTAGGGTTTTGTGGTAAAAACCCTAGGTTATTATACATTTTCTCATCAAATCACTCCAATATTTCAAGTAAGCTTCAAAAATATCTTTATGATCCTTTCATACTTTCATTTACTTCATAGGTTTATATATTTTCAAGATATACTAGTTGGCAATGTTTTAAAAAGCACGCCTAAGGCGCGCCTACTCCCTAAATCCCTCGAGGCTCCAGCCTTTGGGATTTTTTCAGATCGAGGCTCACGACATGCATGAATCCCGTAAAAATCTTTGCGCCTTAGGGATTTTTGCGCCTTGGGGATTTTTGCGCTTAGAAGATGTAACGGGGTTTTGGCCTTTTTTTCTTAATAGTAAGATACATTTTGGGATTACATGTTATATACATTGGGCCCTTTAAGTTATAAAGTATCTAATAGCCCTAATATTTTAGAAAATAATTAATACACACAATTAACAAAGAAATATATATTTTTTGTAACCCAATGTCTAAGAATAGTAGCTTATTTACAGATACAAATGTTGTTTCTTTAGTGTTAAGTGTTACCAAACAACTATATATTTTTTGTTGTTGATAGTTGATAGAGATACATGGTAATTTGTTAAATTTTGTAAGTCATAAACTCATATGTTGTAATGTATATTCAGGGATTTAGGGTAGTTCATGGATTCTGATATGTTGCTTGCTTGATATTTTGGGTTTAAATGCAAGCTTTGTTAGATGTAATAACTATTAAGTGGCATTATGCATTTAATATTGATATTTTGTGTTATTTATGCTGCATAAGTTGTCACATATGTTATAAAAAAAAACTTAATGTATAGTGCGCCTCATATTTATGAATCCCGCGCCTTGGTTTGCGCCTCGACTCGAGGCTCTTTGACCCCATTTGCGCTACAGTGTGCCTTGAGCCTTTCAGAACATTGCTAGTTGGTAATGCAACTTACTTATATTTTAGATACCACTTTGCACATAAACTATCTTTAACACTAGATCTATAAATTTCACTAGTAATCTCATGAGATCCACCAAGGTTAGTGATGTTTAGGACCCCATGACACCCTAAGAAGGTGTATGGTAAGATTAGACTAGATTTGTGGTGATTGAAAGTGTTTTGGTTGAAGTTGAAACTAGTTTGGAACCCTAGAAATGATTTTTGAAACTATATATATACCTACTGTCCTTATTTTGAAAATGTGGGAAAATCAGTAGATGGTGGGTAATTTTTGACCAAAGATTTAGAAAATACTTTCAAAAACGAAGTCGTGGGCGAAAGAACGGATTAAAACGAGTTTATAACGAAGGAGATATGATTTTTGCAAGTTTAACAACGAAAACTATTTTCTGAAAATGTACTTGATGTTGGACGAATTTCGACGGACAAAAGAGGCATTAGACGTAATCTATAGGAGCCGAACTACTAAAAATATATTAGTATATATTAAGACGATTCCGGGTATATAAAGAACGTAGAAAACGAGCTTATAACGACCAAGATACAAGCGTTTGAATTTTAGACGATTTTAATATTTTCCTTCAGCCCAACACTTCGAAAATTTTCCAAGTATTAACCATTTCGCCAAGTGACAAGGTTGAGAGCCATTTTTCTCATTGATAAACTCATTTCTGGAAAATTTACATCATTAACAAAAAGTTAGTTCATCCAGCGTCGTTTTCAAAACATCCAACCGTTTGTCAAAAGGATTTATAACAAATAACTTATGGCCTTCCAAACTTTCCCGAAAACTGCCCAGAATCTGTCAAAACAGCCCAAACACCTCACTTCGCGGCTATTTTTCTTTATGATCGAGACCCGTATGGACAAACTTCCATTCTATGACATTTTAGATAAGGTGAAAATCTTATCAAAACTACTGAGCTTCTTTCCTAACTCTTAATATTCACCATTTTGCGGCTAGTTTTGCGAGACCAATTTGGGCATATTTTCAAGTAATGAAAATGTTATTTTACGACGAAAATACTATATTTACCGATAACACACCAAACGAGGATCGTGGAGTACCGTTTCAACCTATTTACATAGAAAGTGGTTATTAACTTAACGAGACGTCAAAAATGTATTTTTCGACGATAAACATTATTTTCAAATTTCACGAGTGGTATCGATAACATACGTATTTGCATGTGTAGCATCATTTTATTTCTTACATTAGAGACTATCATTCATATTAGGTTGTGGTTAGAGATCGTGCCTCATTTCAGTGTATCCACTTTTGTCATCGTAGCCATCGCACCAGGTGAGTCATAGCCCCAACTCTTTTAATTGTTTTGTAAACTCTTTGGGGGAGAATACATGCTCATTTTACTTAAACGCATTACTCACTTTACATGGTTGATTACCTGTATTTAATTGGTATGTTTGATTACATGTATTTCATTGGTATGTTTGATTACCTGTATTTCATGGATATGTTTGATTACCTGTATTTCATTGGTATGTTTGATTACCTGCATTTCATGAGATTTGTCATCCTTGTTTATATGACCTCATGGCCACCAAATTGTTCATATATGTCAAATGTAGTATTGTGGTTTTCCCACTTGGCTGTGATGTCAAACGTATTGTGGTTTCCCCACTTGACTGTGATGTCAAACGTAATATTGTTCTTTTCCACTTGACTGATTTATCATATGACCTCATTGTAATATTGTGGTTTCCCCACTTGGCTGTGATGTCAAACGTAATATTGTTGTTTCCCCACTTTGCTGTGATGTCAAACGTATTGTGGTTTCCCCACTTGGATGTGATGTCAAACGTAATATTGTGGTTTCCTCACTTGACTGTGATGTCAAACATAATATTGTTGTTTCCCTACTTGACTGATTCATCATATGGCCTCATTGTCAGAATTGTTTTATAGCAGTATTGCTATATTTATCTTTGAATCTAAATACAAGTATTTCTTTTGTTCACGTAAACTATATCATATTTGGCAGTGGGTCGTAAACACACAGGTTACAAGTCTCTTATGGCGGGACTTGTAACTGAGTGGATTTACGATGCCTTTGCTGGGAAATATTCATTCATATGCATTACATTCTTTTTCACAAGACTCTATGAACTCACCAACCTCGTGTTGACACTTTAGCATGTATTTTCAGGTATTAAGTTATGGCACGCTACTGGAGGTTTTGGCAGGGCATGGCATGGTCATAGAAGACTCTGATATTCATTTGGGGACCGTTTTAAACTATTTTAAGGGCCTACTTCCGCACTACTTTTAACAATGTAAATTCAACATTTTTGATTAAACTATTTTATTCTAAATGATTGAAGTGAAAACCGTTTTTGTACTTGTGTTGAGATACCAATTGAGTTACACCCCAGCTACATGTAAGCTTCCGTCGGACCCGATTTTGGGGGTGTGACAGATTGGTATCAGAGCTTTGCCTATAGCGAACTGAGTGTTTTTAAAACCTAGACTATAGCTACTTTCAAGAAAACTTAACCCTATGACCGTCACGTGCCTGCCTGCCAAGCTGAAGCCTCATTTGTGGTTTGTTGCTGACATAGGTGATGAGATTTGTATCTCATTATCTGATATATCATACTTATTTAATCTAGTTTATTACCATAATTTTGTTCCCTATTAGTATGCTTACATAACATATGCATCTCATTGTTACGCCTTCTCCTTGCATAGTTTCATCATTCGACCACGAGTTTGGTCACTGCTTTAGTCTTTCTGAACGTCTTTGTATTTGTGAAGGACATAGTATTAGTATAACTGAGCTGAGTATTTCAAAATTCATGGAACCTCAGTGGAGTGTAGATTGGTCATCTACATTCGACCTGGGATATTGGGATATAGGCTGACCACCTATGTCTGACTCAGAGGTGAATTTTGCAACACTGAGAATAGTTATAATAAAATTTTGTCTGGATTAAATTCTCTACCCAATTTCCAAATGTTTCATTTTACATCACAGTATTCTCTTTCATCACAATCTCATTATGTCGCAGCTGTCATAGTCATTTCCCTCCTCACCATCACTACCATTTCCCTTCCCCATTCCCAATATATATAAGGAATTAGCTAACCCTCTATAGATTCCTATGTCACTCATCCCTCACTACTCCCAATATTGATAAGTGGATATTATCAATGACCTCCCTAGGAAAGACTTTCCATACCATCTATGAGGAGGATCCCTCGGTACATTAAGACCATTCCAAAACTCAACAGAAATCTCAGCATATCACAAAACCATTCGAACCACTATCACTTGCCTGATCGCCAAAATTCTACCATCTAGAAAGTATTGGCTTGACTGAATTACAAGATTTGTTTCGATACGAGTGCTCACTAAGCAACACCATAGAAATAAATCCAACCTCCTAACCAAGACTATAGAACCTTCAATTGAACATGTCCTCACCAATAGACTTTATTCAAACATGTTAGACACCGATGCAATTGTGCAGACATACCTATCCGACTATTTTATCCTCTTAATACTTTCACATTTTAAATGGATTTTTCTCCAAACTACGGTTATACAAAACATATATCTTGTAAGAAATACTTTTCTGATGCACTTATCTTTTACAAAACTATTGAATGTTAAGAAATTTTAAACATCGATCTTTGGTAAACCATACCATCTACCTCATGTTGGAAATAGTCCTATCTTGCATAACTATTAAATTTTGAAACATCAAGAAAAATGTTACTTAGAAAGATGTTTGCTTAAAGTTGTAAATTCATTTATTCAGGGAAGGTTTATGAACAAAACACGCAATCTCAAAACAAACTTCAAAAATCAATCACTATATTACATCACTTATACATTTAGGAGTTTGTGAATTGACGACATAGGGCTTGGGGAAAATCTTAGTAATGGAAACTAAGCATCGTAGGTGGAGAAAGACTCAATTCATGACATCCTGCGGAGGATCACAGCCTTATCCTAATCTATTATTTTCAACAACACCCTTTGACGGACTTAACCTTGTAAGTTTTTCCACAAGATTCATGATATCCATTTCAATTATTCCTAATAGAGGAATTTGATTCACCTCAAACTCCTAGCGATTTCATTAAGATTCTTTTGGAACTACACCACCTGTCATCTGCAGACCAATGGTCAGGATTAGAGAATGATTAAAACATAGGGAGATATGCCCACATCGGGTGTGATTGACTCTGGAAATGGTTGGGCTAACCATTTGCTATAAATCTGATTCATTGACAACAATAGCTATCACAAGATTCCAAAGACAACACCATTGAGACACAATACACAAATATGGAGAGATAAACCCGAGATACATTGGACCATTCAATATTTCAGAAAGAATGAGCCTAGTGGCCTACAGACTTGAGCTCCCATTAGAGCTCAGTAGTTTACACGATAAATATCATCATCTTTTCACCAATACCACTCTAGAGACCAACACAAACTGAACTTCGGGACGAAGTTCCTGTTAGAGGGGAAGACTGTCACAATTCGTAATTTTAGGTCCTTTTTCAAACGTCGAAATTTCATTATTGATCTCGGGAAGTTACTATTCACTGATCACTATTCATCATTTTACTATTCATTATTTTCGGAGTCAGTTTGAGATTCCGAGAAGCGTTTGAAAATTTTACTATTCATATGACAGTATTCATTCCCGGAAGGAAATCACTATTCACGATTGTCGTTCATCATTTCGTAAATCTAGTTTACGGGTATTCAAATTCGTGTAACCATTTAGGTTTAGCTACGAATTTATGCATCATCAGTAGGGACACGTCATATAGAATGAGTAGTCTACATATCATTAGTAACATCATCAGTACTTTACGCCCTACACGGATATGCAATATTTCAATTTACGTATGCTTAATTTGTAATTAACGTTACCACTCAGTTTTTACTACTAATATATGTACCCGATACTCCCGTCTACGATCCTAATATATTTTCATACTCATTATAATAATATAAAATTTATATTATTAATTTACCCGGTGTTTTGAAACCATTTGCTATATTTTCTGGTAAACGACTATAATTACATCGAATCTCGATATTTCAACCCGACAATTATTTTAATACCCGATTCTTCTCAGGAATGTAATTTCATAATTTTTACAACTTCATCATATTTTATTTCAACACGACACGATTTATTTTTGGTTAACTCGGTACCCGGTAACACCGAAACTACACAATAACTAACTAAATCTACACAAAAGTCTTCATTTTACTTACACACTCATCATTTTCTTACTAAAACCCACCCTCCCCACCTTGATTTAGGGATCTTGTCCCATAAATATCTACTTTAATGTATATCTTATCCATTTTCTTACAAAAATATCACACATCAAATAAACTAGCAAAGCTCTTTCTCCTTTCTCTCCATGAGTATGGATCGGCCAAGAAACACAAGAAGCAAGAAATCCATAAACTTTTGAAGTTCAAGTGTTTAATCAAGTCCTAGTTATGATCTAGTTAGGGTTTTGTGGTAAAAAACCCTAGGTTATTATACATTTTCTCATCAAATCACTCCAATATTTCAAGTAAGCTTCAAAAATATCTTTATGATCCTTTCATACTTTCATTTACTTCATAGGTTTATATATTTTCAAGATATACTAGTTGGTAATGCAACTTACTTATGTTTTAGATACCACTTTGCACATAAACTATCTTTAACACTAGATCTATAAATTTCACTAGTAATCTCATGAGATCCACCAAGGTTGGTGATGTTTAGGACTCCATGACACCCTAAGAAGGTTTATGTTAAGATTAGACTAGATTTGTGGTGATTGGTGTTTTGGTTGAAGTTGAAACTAGTTTGGAACCCTAGAAATGATTTTTGAAACTATATATATACCTACTGTCCTTATTTTGAAAATGTGGGAAAATCAGTAGATGGTGGGTAATTTTTGACCAAAGATTTAGAAAATACTTTCAAAAACGAAGTCGTGGGCGAAAGAACGGATTAAAACGAGTTTATAACGAAGGAGATATGATTTTTGCAAGTTTAACGACGAAAACTATTTTCTGAAAATGTACTTGCTGTTGGACGAATTTCGACGGACAAAAAGAGGCGTTAGACGTAATCTATAGGAGCCGAACTACTGAAAATATATTAGTATATATTAATACGATTCCGGGTATATAAAGAACGTAGAAAACGAGCTTATAACGACTAAGATACAAGCGTTTGAATTTTAGACGATTTTAATATTTTCCTTCAGCCCAAACACCTCACTTCGCGGCTATTTTTCTTTATGATCGAGACCCGAATGGACAAACTTCCATTCTATGACTTTTTAGATAAGGTGAAAATCTTATCAAAACTACTGAGCTTCTTTCCTAACTCTTAATATTCACCATTTTGTGACTAGTTTTGCGAGGCCAATTTGGGCATATTTTCAAGTAATGAAAATGTTATTTTACGACGAAAATACTATATTTACCGATAAAACACCAAATGATGATCGTGGAGTACCGTTTCAACGTATTTACATGGAAAGTGGTTATTAACTTAACGAGACGTCAAAAATGTATTTTTCGACGATAAACATTATTTTCAAATTTCACGAGTGGTATCGATAACATACGTATTTGCATGTGTAGCATCATTTCATTTCTTACATTAGAGACTATCATTCATATTAGGTTGTGGTTAGAGACCGTGCCTCATTTCAGTGTATCCACTTTTGTCATCGTAGCCATCGCACCAGGTGAGTCATAGCCCCTACTCTTTTAATTGTTTTGTAAACTCTTTGGGGGAGAATACATGCTCGTTTTACTTAAACGCATTACTCGCTTTACATGGTTGATTACCTGTATTTAATTGGTATGTTTGATTACCTGTATTTCATTGGTATGTTTGATTACCTGTATTTCATGGTTATGTTTGATTACCTGTATTTCATTGGTATGTTTGATTACCTGCATTTCATGAGATTTGTCATCCTTGTTTATATGACCTCACGGTCACCAAATTGTTCATATATGTCAAATGTAGTATTGTGGTTTCCCCACTTGGCTGTGATGTCAAACGTATTGTGGTTTCCCCACTTGACTGTGATGTCAAACGTAATATTGTTGTTTTCCACTTGACTGATTTATCATATGACCTCATTGTAATATTGTGGTTTCCCCACTTGGCTGTGATGTCAAACGTAATATTGTGGTTTCCCCACTTGGCTGTGATGTCAAACGTATTGTGGTTTCCCCACTTGGCTATGATGTCAAACGTAATATTGTGGTTTCCCCACTTGACTGTGATGTCAAACGTAATATTGATGTTTCCCTACTTGACTGATTCATCATATGGCCTCATTGTCAGAATTGTTTTATAGCAGTATTGTTATATTTATCTTTGAATCTAGATACAAGTATTTCTTTTGTTCACGTAAACTATATCATATTTGGCAGTGGGTCGTAAACACACAGGTTACAAGTCTCTTATGGCGGGACTTGTAACTGAGTGGATTTACGATGCCTTTGCTGGGAAATCTTCATTCATATGCATTACATTCTTTATCACAAGACTCTATGAACTCACCAACCTCGTGTTGACACTTTAGCATGTATTTTTAGGTATTAAGTTATGGCACGCTACTGGAGGTTTTGGCAGGGCATGGCATGGTCATAGAAGACTCTGATATTCATTTGGGGACCATTTTAAACTATTTTAAGGGCCTACTTCCGCACTACTTTTAACAATGTAAATTCAACATTTTTTATTAAACTATTTTATTTTAAATGATTGAAGTGAAAACCGTTTTTGTACTTGTGTTGAGATACCAATTGAGTTACACCCCAGCTACATGTAAGCTTTCGCTGGACCCAATTTTGGGGGTGTGACAGTTTTTGGTTTTTGAATTTTGTAAGTGTATCCAAAGGTGAAGGTGAGACAAGAAGACGATCCACCAGAGTTTCAGAGGATTTGTTTGAAGGATTTTCGGTCACTGTCTTTACATGATCATCTATCCACTAAGGCTGCGAAACATGATAAAGATGGTAAAACGCCACCACACGTGAGGGTTCATAAGTCTCATATCCCTGGTCCGGGCATGTTTGCTAGTCTACTATCTAAATATTTGATCATCAACTTTAGCCTTTTGCTAGCAGGAACTTCAATTCCATCTGCTATCATTTTCTTCAATATGCCAGCCGCTTCGTCAATAACTCCAAATCTACTAAACAAGTCAATGATACAAGTATAATGCTCACTAGTTGGCTTAATCAAGTATTCATACTGCATAATATCAAAGTAGTATTTTCCTTAGATATTCTTTAAGTTGACTAACCCATTTTTCGTAAAAATCTAAGAACTTTTCTTCTATAGGTGTTGTACTTGTATTTGTCATAGTTTAGGTTGTTTTATTAAACTGAGAAGGAATAATTAATATTATGGTTTTTAAGGTTTTGTAGGGTATTTATATATGTGTGACTTGTATATTATCTTGTTGTCATACTTGTGCTTAGTCTGCATCTTCAGTTAGGAGTTGTATATTATCCTATTGCAACTTTGCAAGTAGTTCAGTTAGGAGTTGTATATTATCCTGTTGTCATACTTGTGCTTAGTCTGCATCTTCAGTTGGAAATCTATGTGTTTTACTAACTGTTAGTTAATCGGGTCACCCGAATCACCCGACCTGACATAACCCGACCCGAATCCCACCCGAACCCGACAACCCGATTCTTAATCGGGTCGGGTTGCGGGTCACTTTTATAAAAATCAAAACCCGACTCAACCCGACCCGACAAACCTGATAACCCGACCCGATAACACCCCTATCTGCAAGTGCTTCTTTGACATTGGCAGGTTCTTCTTGACTCAAGAATGAATTGTAGAAATAGAAATCTGGTGTAGCACTTCTTGTTTGAACGGGTTGAGAAGGTTTTCCAATCATTTGTTACAAAGGGTGAACTTGAGTCAATCTTCTTCTGTGCGGATATGGTTGGTAAAACATATGCATGTTTGAAGGCTAAACATATCACGTCTCAGAAGGTCCACCGACCTCAGCATAGGGAGTCACGAATGGCTTAATGAACAGTTCCTCTTCAGACGATGCATGAGTAATTTCCTGATCATCAACATTCTGGTAGGAGGTTGGAGTGGTATTGCTTGGTGAAAGTTCTTGTTGAATCTTAGTTGTAGAAGGGGTATCTGGTACTTGATCAGCATCTTCATAAGTAGTTGTTGATGAACCGGATATTGGAGAAGGAATGTTTGCTTGAGGATTAACTTCAATAATTGGAGTTGCAGCGGATATTGTTGACATCTTCATCCTATTTCCTCCATATGATTCATCATAGAAATTTTCAAACAAACCATCTAACTTTTCCTTTTGAATACGGTTAAGCATTGGTGTTGATGATGTTGTGTTAGGTACGAGTCCTGAACCGTGTTGTTCAGAAGTCATGAGATGACGACTAATTGAGTTTGCTCCCCCTCAATTAGACAATCATATGTAAAGAGCTTCTTCAATAACTTGTGACGTGTCTGAATCGGCTCCCCCTCTAACTGGCCATCTCCTTTTAAAGATTCAGAACATGAACGTCATGATCACGTTTGAGGGTCTTGATATTTACCGTCTTTTTCTTCATCTGAATTAATCATGTTTAACCGATCCAATGAAGTTCCAAATGATATACCAGGTTCTGATCACCCAACTACGGTATCCCACTATTCGTAACCGAGTAACTTTGAAACAGAGCGAACAACCATGGTTTCCCTGTATTGTTAACTCACTGCATGTACACATTTTTCTTTCATGGAAACGTAAACCAGAACAGAGAACAGTATAAACCTATTCTCCCCCTCAGAGATAACATACATGGTATTTGCTATATTTGAGAGTTATCAGAAGCAGTATGAATATTTAAGGTTCAAATGAATCAACCAATCAACTGGAGTACTAAATGATAATGCCAAGTTCGAATCCCAGAGGCTAAAATAGAACTCGAACACAGTAATAAACCACGGGATTTTTCGGAACGGTAGACATCAATTTTCCCGACATGTGTAATTAAGCTCGATCCCTTCTTGATTTATAACCCCAACATACACATTTCTCCTCCCAGAGACGAAGAGAAAGTTTATATGATTAGGAAACTCCGATATACGCCTATTCTCCCCCTAAAAAATGGCATGAAATGACGTTTTTGCCATATTTGATATTCCTTGATGATTGTGATTCATAGACATAGCATGAATATTTGTTGACGCCCAAAACAACTGCGAAGAAGATGGTAATTAAAACTCTCTTGTAAAGTCCCTCTTTGTCTCCTCATCAATGGTTTAGCAATTGAAGAATTAAATGAAGCTCGTGATATGCCTAAACCACTTGATGTAGCATGTTCAACTTTATAGGAGCACAAGTTGAAACACGTCTCTAACAATTTCCACCTCGTGTCTTTAAGTCTGACCAATTCTTGAGAAGATCTTGTACTAGAATCCCGTTAGAAGCTCGAAAAACGAAAATCTCTTGATGAAGCTTGATAATAGACAATTTCGTGACTTAAACTTGAACTAATTTATGATTAAGAACCTATTTTGGAGGAAACATTCAAAACTCCTTAGGTGGTGGTATATACTCATCCTTCCATCCTTTACTGTATATACCCGCCTCTTGATCTATCTACATCTTGTGTGACACTGAGCACTACAACGTAACTCCTTTAAGTGATAGTTATATTCTGTGTGGCCACAACGTAAACCCATTGACAAATATAACTTGATAGCCAAGTCTAATCACTGTGAATACGCTCGAGCAAGGATCTTCAAACATCGTGCATCCAACCAACCCCTAGATATTTGAGATACTAAGTACACGAACCCGTAAAGTAGCAAACCAATCAAGCGACCATAATTTCTTAATTCCGTTAAGCTCAAATGATCTCGTGACGAAACGTGATCTCAAAAAATAACTTCCAATCGATCAAGTAGTACAAATTTATCCCCAAAAAAAATAGTCAAACCCCGTAAGTTTTATTTTGTCCATAGTTCGAGTGCATGTCCAATCACTAGTCCAATAATTTGTAGCCAAATTTTAAGTCCAACAACCTTATACCACATAATTTAAAATAAACGGAATAAGAATCTTAAGCCAATATTTGTTTATACAGTCGAAATACATTTTAGCTCAAAGAATATGTGGCCGATCCCATATGCACCATGCACGTTTACTTCAAGATTATTATAACCCATTCCAATCCAAACATTAGTCAAGCCCAGTTTGTTTAAAGTGCTAAACTACCCATGCTTCAAAGTCCAACTCCAATTCCACAAAACCCATTAATCCTTAACCCTAATCCACGGGTATTTAATTGTGTTTACCCTAAGGCTGGACACATAAGGTGGAAACGAACGACTCATCCGATCGATTCCAGTCGATCGCCACTATTGTGGCTACTCGATCGACCCACGAAAAAAAACCCAAACGATCGGCTTGAGGATCGAAATTTCTTTCTTTTACTTTGTTGCTTTTTTGATCAAACCGTTGCCCCTTTTTCTTTTGAAGTGATAAAATCCAAAAAAAATAAAAAAAAATAAAAAAAAAAATCTTACCGAGTACCATTTCCTTTTTTTTTTTTTTTTTTTTTTTTCCTTTTTGATCCATATTACCCTTGGAATAAATGTTAGTAGAGGTTACTAAACTTTCAAGATAAACGCAAGGCTTTGATAGCAAAATTAAATGATGGATTGAAGTGGGATGATGAAGGTGTACGAAAGTGGAGAGAACACAAAGAGATGGATAAGTTTGTTTGACAAAGTGAAAGTATATCTTGTTAGATTTTTTATTTTGTTGTATGAATGATGCAAGTAATATTACACCTGTCCTAAACAATTAATAAAAGTCTATGCAACAAAACAACTCATCTTAACCTCAAAGCCGATTTGGTGGAAGACATTTGGCATCATCATAATCCAAACTAGTTTGATCGTTTTAATGTAATTTGAATAAGTGTTGTAATGTTTTTTATTTTATTTGAATTAATATGTAACGTTGTGTAAAAAAAAAACTGAACTTGGTCGCCCTTACTGGGGCACTAAATCATCTGCAGGTCGCTGAAGAGAGAAAGCTAACGTGGCAGGAAAAAGTAAGGGGATTGAATCCGCTTACTGTGCCCAGCCTAACATTCTCACATATACACGCCCCCACACTTATAACTACTTCTTCCCAAGCCTGTATAGTCAACGACTCATTCACAACAAATACACTCCACCCTTTTAATCAATACAAAGTAGATCTAACATTATATTTTCCTTATATCTCCCTTTCAAAAAGAACGCAACAACAAATCATTTATCCATCCTTATCACTCCAACTAAATGTAAATGTGCCATACTTTTTACTGCTGAAGACCAACGAAAGATGAACAACCTATTTTCATTAAAATTTCAGAATGAATTCACATCCCCACTCATGTCCTATGATAATGACCAGCAACCTAATCGCCTTTTCTCCATAATACACACTTGTACCTCACAAAAATAACCATCGCAACCCACGTTGTTTGTTCTATCCACGTCTACAAGATCTTTAAATAAAGGTCTCGGGTAGGTACTTTTGTTGTTATTTTGTTTGAAGATCATTGATGTATCAAACCGAGGTCTTGTGTTTATAATTTATTAACGAATCAGAAAAGAGATTGTAGTTGTGGTTTTGTTGTAATTATTAATATTGGTGACGTGAGTTGGAGGTGAGACTGAGATGAGATAGGAAGTTATATGTTGTTGTTGACTGTTGGGTTAATGTTGGTTGTAGACTTTGTACAACTTTTATTGGCACGAGTTATAAGGACGGGGTAACTTTTTTATTTTAACGGGGGGCTATGCCTATTTTGGCGTTTTGTGACAATTTTTTTTTTTTTTTTATATTAAAAAGCTATAAACCTGAAAGTGTGGAACAAAAAATATAAAGTTTAATAAGTCAAACTGTTAAAACTGTCAAAAATACGGAACAGAAACTGGGCTGCGCTGAAAAAAAAAAAGAGGACAAAAGAGGAGACAAGGGGCTGACACTGTTGTCCCTCGTTAGAATAGTACATCCCCTTTTCTTATCTTCATTTGACTTTTTATTTCATTTCGGTTGACTTTTTCTTTTTATTTTCTTTTTCAATAATCATGGACTGTTAAGGTTTAATAATCTTTGGTCAACTGGTCAAATCCGAGACTTTGAGTATCTTATGGTGTTGCAGGTTAGTATCGCAGATTCGAGTCAAAAATTTGGCAGCATTTTCTTTCGTAAAAACGTGGGTAACAAAAGTTTCGCACTGTAGCTATCACAGTCTGCCATCGCAGACCTGTCATCACAGCCCATAATGCGAGTAAAACCCAATACGAGACTTTTTGCTAGCAAAAAGTACTACCACTTTTTTCTCGTATCTGAAACTCTTAAAAGCTTGAAATCAGACCATAAAACATGATCCTGACCATAAAAACTTGAAATAACCATAACAATCTTGTTTAGAATCAAATTATAACATAAAACAATAAATTTAGGATTCAAAAACAAAGATTTGATACCAAAAACACTATATTCGAACTGATTTTTTGACCATAAAAAATGAAAGGACAATATTTGGATTGTTTGCTTTGAGACCATAAACAATAGCAGCAGTTTATGACCAGAAAAATAAGAACAATTGATTGGACATATAAAACCTATACGAGACACATAAGAAACACCAAACAAATAAACAAAACTGTTGTACCCTTTTACTAGGTTAAGGTTAACTACAAAGTTAATCTAACCAAGTTCCATGGTATAGCAAAGTATTGATTAATTATAAAAGTAAAAGATAAGACACAAAGTTTTTCAACGTTTAATTCTTTATTAGAAATTAATCAAAAGAATTATACCCAAGTGTTTGTGGAACAACACTTGGGATTGAAATGACAAGTATGGTGTACTCCTCACTAAACCCAAACTAAGTTTGAGTGACAACTAAGATCCTGGTGAGCTAACTCAGGGATTGTGTTGTTCTTTGGAGAGAGTAGAGATTTGATTTTTGAATGTCTAAGCATTAAGTGCACAAACGTAATCTTTACCTCTCTCACTTATTCTCTATTTATACACAAGTAATTTCTAACACTTACCTAATGGACAAAGACTACAAGACAATATTACATCATCCTACATTGGACAAAATACATAGGTATTTTGTCCCTGTTACAATTGGCTATAAGTAGTAAAGGACAAGGATGCTTTCTGGTCTTCAGTGTTGACACAGGTCTTGGTATTATACTCATTCAAGGAAAGTTGACCTTTGCATGATAAGGACCATCCCTTATCCATTCAAACTTATCCCGCTTAATCTCGCATTTACTTCAGTCTTCTTATCTCCAGTCTTTGTTCATTCAGTGATCTTAGTTGGTGAGGAGTCATGGAATTCAGTGAGTTACTGTCATCCCTCACTGAGTCCATCATCCTCTTCTTTGGCTCAGGTATCATTCACTGAGAATCGCCTCACTGAATAGTGAACCTTTCTTTATAGATTCGCCCTGAGCGTCTTGAGGATGACTCACTGAACAGCTATGCAGTAAGTGACTTGTTTGGTGTTCTCGGTTATGAAACACTTAGGATATTTTATGTTCAAATCCTATATTAAGGAGTTTGGGTTTTAACAGACCCAACAGTCTCCCCCTATTTGGATATACAAATAGCCTGAGTGTTTTCAAGGTTTTGTGAGAGATAGCAAAGGTATTATCTCTACAATCCTGAATTACTACGTATTGTTTAGGACACTGAATGTTAAACAAAACATCAATATTATTCATAATTATTACAATCCTAAACAAAACAAAGTAAATAAAGATAGTTGGTGTTGCAGACATGCTCAGGCTTCAGAACTTTAGACCCATGGCTTCAAGTTTGGCTCTCTTTGAATTCAGCGGGTGTTTATCAGGATGCTCTTTGATTTTGTTCTTTAGGTCATGACAGAATTTTGCATTAGCCTCATTCTTGATGGGATTGGCCATGAAAAAGTATCCTGCCATTGCCTTGACTCCAGCATGATCAATGTCAGCCCATCTTTGGAAGGCTGGATCTCCAAACTCATATGTGAAGAAGAGACCTCTCTCAGGTTGCTCAATGACTAAATTATTCATAAATGTAACTCCTTCAGGGAGGGCTCTGTTGTAGTTTAGACCTGGAGCACTGACTTCTGGTTCAGTCTCTATCTTCTTCCTTTTCCTTTTAGAAGACTGAGTAGTAGGAGCCTGAATGGCAGGTACTGATGCTGGTAGCAATGAAGGGATCCCAAGTTCCTCATGCTTTTTGGCCAACAAATCATACCTAATTCTGAGGGATTTCATTAGGTTCTTGACAACGACATTGTTCTTCTTTGCAATGATTGGACCTAGCTTATCAAGCTCAGTGATCCCAAAGTCAGCAAATCTGAAAGGATCATGAACTTCAAAGTGTCGTTTGTCCTGACCTCTGTAGACACTGAGAACAGCAGGTTTAGAGTTCTGGTGAATCTTGACATCAGTGATAGTTTCTGGGTTCAGTCTCTGTGTCATGATCCATGTATACTTCTCAATGTTTTGTTGCCTGATTTCAGCAGTTCTCTTCAGTTTGGCCTCCCTCTTTTCTTTTAGAGCCATCAGGGCAGCATCCTAAGCCTTTTTAAACTTTTCACCACCTTCTTTATGTGCAAGGTCCTGAGGCTTCAGTCCAATAGTTGTGGCTTCCTCATTAACCACCTCAATGAGAGTAGCCTTGCTTGCTTGTTCCTCCAAAGCTACTTTCCTCAGTCTTTCCACTTTATCCATGTGAGCTTGGATTTCATCTTCAGTCATCATGTATGTAACGCCATTCATTTGAAAAGGAATCCTGACAGGTGCATCAGGGTCCGGTCTAATGACTGAAGAAGCAGCAACCAATGTAGTTGTAGGCTCAAACACAATAGTGAGAATGCCTTTGCCCTTATCCGTCTGGATTGATGGTTGAGTGGTTGTTTCAGGAGAGTGGAAGGATGAGATTGGAGTGGCTTCAACTATGTGCTCCCCCTTAGCCTGAGAGGAAGGTTGACTGGTGGAGGTATCAGGGACTCCTATTTGTGGGACTTCAGTGGATCTCTCCCCCTCAACTGTTGCCGCAGCATCGGTGAGAGCAAGATTTGGTGCCACTGAAGGACCCTTGAAGGCCTGGTACAGTTCTGAGAGCATGTTCTTGATGTCAGCAGTGTCCTTCTGAATTGTAGACACTTTGGCATCAAGGGAAGCCTGAGATGATTCAATGGCAGACATCCTTGGCCCAAGATTCCAGGCCAAGGAGTTTGAAGACTTAGCCCAAGCAGCCAAGTTTTTCTCCATGAGACTGAGTGATGAGCAGATGGACACCACTGAAGAATTGAGACCCTGAAGATTTGCAGCCTTTAGCATAACCACCAACTCAGTGAATTGATCAGAATTCTGTTGGTATGTCTGAGTAGCCTGAAGGATTTTCTGGTTGAGTTCAGGATCATCTTTGACAGACTCCTGAATGGTAGAAACACTCTTGGTAAGGTGGCTGAGCATTTCGTTGAACTTGCTGAGGTGTCCATTAAGAGTAGTCAGTTTGAATGCAACATCAGCTTGTTGTTCCAGAGTGTTGTCATGAAAGGCTTCAACTGAGTCCATGAGGTTGAAGTAGTGAACAGCCTGCTCAGTGTGCATATCAAACACATCTCTACTAATATCATCGTAGATGACTTTGCAGGCCTTTTTCAGAAACTTCATCAGCTTTCTTTCAGTGAGGGGCCTGGAGTCATCATACTTAGCCAATTTGTCACGAGAAGAAGGTTCTGGTACATTTTCTTGTTGAGCAACAGGAGACAGAGGAGATTGTTCAGTGGCTGTTGCTTCAATCTCCATATCATCACCAGCTTCATAGAACTCTTCCTCACTGACTTTGCTATCATCATCATCAAGTCAAGAACAGCCTGAAAGGTAGCCATTGAGTCTATCTGAAAAAATGGGTTAGCCGGGTCCTCTTCATAAGAAGACTTGCCTTGGTTGTGGTCGCTCCCTGACCCCTCAAATCCAACAGACTGGGTTTTGTCTATATGGTCCTCAGGGTCAGTTTGCGAAGTATGGGCAGCTCCGTGAGGGGGTGTAGGTTCCATATCAGCGGGTGGTTTTAATCCCTCTAAGTCTTTGTCCCCTGTGACTCCTTCAGATACTGACGGGTGTGCTTCAGTGTCATCATTAGGAATCAATGAAATGTTGAGGCCCCCCGTTCCAACAGGCTGGTGCTGGCCTGTCGAAGATGTAGGGGCCGCCACTCCCTGAGACTCTGGTTGTGATGTACCAGAGATGTTAGCGGGATAAGTGGAAGGCGCTCCCCTACCAGCGGGTTGTATGTTTCCCTCTGGATCTTTGGGAGTAGTCGTGTGGACCAAGGACACTGACTGTGATTTGTCAATGACCTTCGTTGTCCCTGGGGGTGGTGGAGCCTGGTCAAGGGTGACATTTTTGGGCTTAGGTCTTCTTTTTGGCTTAGAAGCCTGTGTCCCTGAAGCCTCAGGGCCCTGTGCCTTGGGTTTGGTTTTTGGCACAGTCTGAGACTTCCCTGTCCTCTTAGGAGGGGAAGGTGGGTACACTGAGTCCCTCCGGTTGTTTATGGCAACCATATGGGCCGTCAATTCTATGTTTGAGACTGAGGATGGGTCTTTTGAAAAATTTGAGGAACTCAGGATGGCTGGTAAAGAACTTAAGTGTTCATCCTGAGTGTAGTCACAACCCAGTAACCTTTGAAGAGTACATGAGATAAACCTAGGATACGACACATAGTGTAGCCTAGTTTTATTCAGTAGCTTGGTTACAAGATCACCATAAATGATCTCTCCAATGTCGACAGTGACCCCGTTCATTAGGCAATAGGCCATCATCATTTGAACAGAATTAATCTGTTCAGTGGATGAATGGTTCCCACCGAGAACCTGAATCACAAATGTGAACAGGATCTTCCAAGCCATGGGAAAAGAGCTCTTGGTGACAGGGGACTTGTCCAAATATTTTGGATCCAAAGCAATTTTTTCTAACCCTGATTTGACATTATTTGGGTCAGGGTGTGCAACATATTTTCCATTGTTATAATCAAGTCCTGTTGCTGAGCAAAAAGTTTTGAAATCCAGGACAAATTTTCTTTTCCCATTTAAAACAGAGAAAATGATGAGAAATTCCTTGTGGGGCTTGAGTTCGTTCTCATCAGCACTGGGTGTAGGGTCAATGGCCTGAGCAGTACACCAGAACTCCTTGAGGAGGTGATGATACTGAAAGTAGGGTGTTGAGGTGAAGGCATTTTTCAAATGACAATTGTACAAAAATTTCATTATTTCCTTGTAGGCAGGAACATTGGTTGGGTAATTAAAATTGCCTACAACATTGTTTGTTTTAAATTGTACATCAGCCAGAGTCATTTTTGCCCATTGAGGTGCAAGCATGATTCCTTGGTCTTCTGCCATTTCTAGGTCAAGAAAAGGTTTTGAAAGTTTTATGGCAGAATATCACACCCCAGATGATTCACAAGTTAAGTCTAACTTGTTTTCTGTTGTGAAATGTGTGATATTGTTATCAAGATGTTTGCAAATAGGAAGGATTTCTTGTTGCAAATTTCTTAACCAAGAAAGGATGTTTTGAAAATACCTTTTGTTTTTTAATAGATTACACACAACTTTGCAATGGAGAAATTTTTGCAGAGTTTCTTTAAGAAATTTTTGTATGTGTGTTTTGTGATTTTGGAAAGGGGTATTTATAGAGGGTGAGGAATACCATTGGTCATAAATTTTGAAAATCAAAATGAAGAACCATTTTGGGATCCGTATTAAATGCCACCACTCCACATACCCAAGTTTTTCGCAACTGTCGAGGTAAACAGTGCAAAGAGCCTGCACAAAATGCACTTTTGCAGACATGATGTCACAAAAATATCAAGTGATATTATTTGTGAGGGAAGGCATTAAATGCCTAGTGGGATGTTGATGTGTAAGTGGGGGCTCAAGGTGTGGATGCCAGTAAGGCAGAGACATATATTCCTATATTAAATAGAAAATTCAGTTACCAACCTAGGACATTTACTAACTAGATACTTGAAGCATTTAGTTATGCATTGAATTGCATTGGTATAATGTCCTGAGCCCCCTGAATGAGAATTCATTCAGTGTGAATTGTTTTGGGTAAGGAGACCAGTGAGTTACAATCTCAAGGTGAGAAGCTCCCTGTGAATGATTTTGGTGATGTTGAAGGGTTTCACTAAGTAAGGTTGATTATCAGGGGATAAGAATATACATCATGTAAGATATCTCAATTAGTGATCTGATTATCAATATCTAACATGCCTAGTTCTGCTTTCAGCCTGGTGAAAGTAGGTTCATCCAAAGGTTTAGTAAAGATATCAGCTAGCTGATACTCTGTGGGAATGAAGTGTAATTCAATATCACCTTTCATGATGTGATCCCTGATAAAATGATATTTGATATCAATGTGTTTTGTTCTTTGATGAAGCACTGGGTTGTTTGAAATGGCAATTGCACTTGCGTTATCACAAAAGATGGGTACCATTTTGTAATGAATACCATAGTCACTGAGCTGACTTTTCATCCATAACACATTTTCACAACAGCCAGCAACAGCAACATATTCAGCTTCTGCTGAGGACATTGCAACATATTGTTGCTTTTTAGCACTCCAACAGACTAGCTTTCCTCCAAGAAATTGGCAGGAGCCTGAAGTACTCTTTCTATCCATGTTGCATCCTGCATAATCAGAGTCTGAGTATCCTTTGAGATCAAACCCTGAACATGGGATAGTAGAGTCCAAGACTGGAAGTGCCCTTAAGATATCTCAGTATCCTTTTGACAGCAGTGAGATGAGATTCCTTTGGTTCAGACTGATATCTTGCACATAAGCACACTGAGAATTGAATATCCGGTCTTGAGGCAAGAAGATAAATTAGTGACCCAATCATGCCTCTATATAGAGTAGGATTAACTGGTTTTCCAGCAAGATCAGGCCCTAAATTGTTGGGAGGTACCATTGGGGTTTTCATTGAGGCACAGTCACTGAGGTCATACTTTTTGAGTAGGTTCCTAGTATACTTTTCTTGACTGATGGAAATTCCATTCTCAGTTTGTTTGATTTGTAGTCCAAGAAAATAAGTGAGTTCTCCCATCATACTCATTTCAAATTTCTTTGTCATCAGCTTTTCAAACTACTTACAAAGTTTGTAACTTGTTGAGCCAAATATGATGTCATCCACATATACTTGGACTAAAATCACATCCTCTTTTGTCCTATAGGTGAACAATGTGTTGTCAATTTTACCTCTGACAAACTTGTTTTGTATCAGGAAGGCTGAAAGAGTTTCATACCATGCTCTGGGAGCTTGTTTTAGTCCATAAAGGGCTTTGTTAAGCTTGTAGACATGGTTGGGAAACTCACTGCTTTCAAAGCCAGGTGGTTGTTGCACATATACATCTTCTTTAATGGTACCATTTAGGAATGCACTTTTTACATCCATTTGGTAGACTTTAAAGTTCATGTATGTTGCATATGCAAGAAAGATCCTAATGGCTTCCATTCTTGCAACAGGTGCAAAGGTTTCCACATAGTCAATACCCTCTTGTTGATTATATCCTTTTGCAACAAGTCTTGCTTTGTTTTTGACTACTGTTCCTGACTCATCTGTTTTGATTTTGAAGACCCATTTCATTCCTATGATAAACACTCCTTGAGTACATTCAACTAAGGTCATGACATCATTTCTATCAAATTGTTCTAACTCATCTCTCATGGCCTGAACCCAACTCTCATATTTAAAGGCTTCTTTGACATTTTTAGGCTCTATTTCTGAGATAAAGTCAACATAGAGGCATACATTGGCTGAGGCCGCCTTGAGTTTGGCAGCCATGCTCCTTGTAAGCATGCCTTCTGAGGGTTCACCTATGATGTTAACCAGTTCAATTGTTTTGGACTTGGTCCAGCTATCCTGAGGTCTAGAATAGGAATTGGAACTTGTAGAGGCCTGATGTATACTTGGAGTGGGGTCTGACATGGGTGCCTGAGGTACTTCAAGATTGAGATTTTCAACAGCCTCAATATAGTTAACTTGAGTTGTGGTATCCTGAACAATAGGTTCACTGGTGGTAGTCTCATTGGAGACTGATTGAGTTTCTATAAACTCACTGATGGTGGGTTGAGGTAGGTTGTGTGGATTGATGTAGTAAGAGACATCAGCATCAGCTTGATATTGTGTGGAGAGATTACTTTCAGGATGAAACACATCAGGAGGATATCTTGATGAGTTATCAATACCAATTTCTTCCACAGTGGAATTTGAAAATCTAACAGCTTCAGTACTCTCATCAAAAGTGACATGGAAGGTTTCCTCAGTCTGTTGTCTCCTGGTGTTGAATACCCTAAAGGCTTTTGGGACAAGGGAGTACCCTAGAAAGTATCCATCATCAGCTTTTGCATCAAAATTTCCAAGATGGTCCATATGATTATGGATAAACACAGGACATCCAAACACATGGAAATAGCTGATATCTGGAATCCTTCCTTTAAACAACTCATAAGGAGTTTTGCTATGTCTCTTCACAATAATGGACCTGTTTTGTGTATAGCAGGCTGTTTTTACTGCCTTAGTCCAAAAATGTTTGGAGAGAGCAGATCCATTAAGCATTGTTCTAGCAGCCACAATGAGAGTTCTGTTTTTTCTTTCAGCAACTCCATTTTGTTCAGGGGTGTAAGGAGAGGTAAAGTTTTGAGAGATACCCTTCTCATCACAGAAACATTCAAGGTCATTGTTTTTTAATTCAGTTCCATTATCAGTCCTGATTTGTTTGACCCTGATGTCATTCTGGTTTTCAATCTTCCTAATGAAGGACATGATTGTTTCAGCAGCCTGACTCTTTTTGGTAAGAAAATATACCCAAGTGTATCTTGAGTATTCATCCACAATGACCAGAGTGTACTTCTCATGATGAATAGCCATTGGACTGATGGGTCCAAAGAGATCCATGTGAAGTAGGTGCAGGCATTTGGTGATAGAGGAATTTTGTTTGGTTTTAAAGGATGCCCTGTGGTGTTTACCTTTTTCACAGGCAGGGCAGAGTTTATCTTTTGAGAACACAAGTGATGGTAAGCCAAGGACTTTGTTTTGTTTGGCCAGGTTGTTTATGTCTTTGAAGTTCAGATGGGAAAGTCTTTTATGCCAAAGCCAGTTGAAGGTTTCAGTGGCTTTAGCAAAAAGACATGTTCCATTCTGAGTGAGTGAGGACATATCCAAGACATAGACATCCTGCCACCTTGGTGTAATAAGAACTACTTCTTCGTTTGCATTAAAGATGGTACCTTGCTTATCATCAAACTGAACTATGTATTTTGCATCACATAGTTGACTGACACTGATCAAGTTGTATTTAAGACCATTAACATAAGCAATTCTAGTAAAAACTATTCCACTACAATTTACTGAACCATAACCTTCAGTGAGACAAGATGAATTATCAGCAAATACCACCTTTGGTCCTGGTTCTTCTACATATTTGTGCAGATATTCCTTCACGCCAGTCATGCTTCTTGAACATCCACTATCAAGATGCCAAACAGGATCTCTGGCATGTCTCTGCACAAATGTAAACTGAGTTAGGTTTTCTAGTGAACCCACTTTCTGGTGGGCTTGGCTTTAATGGCCTTTTTGAACTGGGATATTGATCCATGATCAATGGTGGTGTGAATGTTGCTTCCACAGATATTGCATATGGGTGAAGGGGTAGTTTGTTGGGTTGGTTTGGTATTTCCTGTCACAACTCGTAATTTCATATCCCTTGTTCAGATGTCGAAATTTCATTATTCATCTCGGGAGTTACTATTCATCAGTTACTATTCACCGATCACTATTCATCATTTTACTATTCATCATTTTTGGTGTCAGTTTGCGATTCCGAGAAGCGTTCAGAAAATTCACTATTCACATGACACTATTCATTTCCGAAGAGAAAACACTATTCATGCGCATCACTCATTTCATCGTAAATTTAGTTTACGGATATTTACATTCGCGTAACCGGTCAGGTTAAGCTGCGAATTCATGCATCGTCAATATTTACATCCGCGTAACCAGTCAGGTTTAGCTGCGAATTCAAGCATCATCAGTAGGGACACTTCATATGGACTAGAAATGGCTTACATATCATTACAATAGCATTTGCATACTATTCCACTCGTAGGATATTCAAATTACTATTTTTGGTATAATTGACTTTTTACGTATGTTTATTTTTAAATAAACGTTAACACGTAACCAATAATGTGACTAACACGTCCGACGCTCCCGACTATGATCTTTATATATTTTTATATTCATTTTAATAATATATAAATTATATTATTAATTTACCCGGTATTTTGGAAAATTTATTTAATTCGTATCGTAAGTTTAATATAATTACGACGGTTTTCGTAGAAACTAAACAATAATTATTCAAACACCCAAAACTTGTACCCAACATATTTTCACAATTTTTATGACTTTATTATGTCCCGGTTAACTTCGTTAAATTTATTTCTAGCTAAACCGGTACCCGATAACACTAAAATAACTCAAAAACTACACAAATGTCAAACCAAGTCACCAATATCTTACAACAATCTCACCCACCCTCCCCTTTTTCCTTGAAATCAGCCGACCTACCCAACCCCCCCTTTATTCACTTGACTTTTTTTCATGACAAATAATTCACTAGATCATATACTTCCTTTTACCAAAAATTAAACATAGATATTATTCAAGAAAGGTGAAAAAGAAGCAAGCCTCTCTCCCCCATTATTTGAGGTTCGGCCAAGGGTTCTAGGAGAAGGAGAAACCATCACTTTTGCAAAGATCAAGTGTTATTCTAGTTCCATTAGTTACCTATTTTAAGGTTTTGAAATAAAAACCTTTAGGTTAATTAGGTTTTCATCTCCAAAACTCTCTAATCTTTCAAGTAAGTATGTCAAACTCATTTTCATAATTTTACCAAGTTCTAATTATGTTCATATGATTTTTATACAAGATCTACATGCATATGTTAGTTTATACCACTCTATTTAAACTTTTATATCTTTTAAGCCTTAGAAAAGGATAATAGGTAGATCCTTGGTAGATTAACTTGGTGGATGATGTTTAAGAACCCATGACACCCTAAGAAGGTGTATGGTAAGAATAAATTAGTTTGGTGGTGATTGAAAGTGATTTGGTTAGATTTCAAACAAGTTTGAAACTAGGAAAATGATTTTTGAAACTATATATATACCTACTGTCCTTATTTTAAAAACGTGGGAAAATCAGTAGATTGTGGGTAATTTTTGACCAAAGATTTAGAAAATACTTTCAAAAACGAAACTTTTTGTGAAAGAACGGATTAAAACGAATTTATAACGAAGGAGATATGATTTTTGCAAGTTTAACGACGAAAACTATTTTCTGAAAATATAACGTGCTGTTGGGCGATTTTTGACGGACAAATAGCAGCGTTAGACGTAGCCTAGAGGAGCCGAGCTATCAAAAATATATTAATACATGTTAAGACGAATCCGTGGATATAAAGAACGAGGAAAATGAACTTAAAACGACAAAGATATACACGTTTCAAAATCGACGAAACTATATTAATTTGGCAGCTACAATTGGAAATATTAAACTACGTACTAAATACTATATTTTCTAGAAATATTGTTAAAGAGCTATATTCTTAACCAATGAAGTACGTATGACCCAAGGCTTATTTATACGACTAATTGACGTTATTTTAAGGTTTTCAAAACGAGGAATATAACACTAACATTTTATATATGATATGTTACGACAAGTTTTTATAAGTCTAGTGGGACTTATTTTTCCTAAGTATGGAAAATACCTTACTTTGACAATAACAAGTATTTTCAAGTTACGAGTGGTATAGGTATCATGTGCATGAACGTTCACTACATCATTTCATGATCTAAAGTAGATCATATTCATTCATTTAGGTTGCGGCTAGTGTTCGCGCCTTATTGTCCCTATCATTTCACGTCATAGTATCATCACTTCAGGTGAGTTTTCATAGCCCCGTTTTAATACAATATTTTGATTTCAAATCCCACGGGGGAGAATACATTGCATCAATTATTTTTGTACATGCCCAAGTATTAAATTCCATACATTGCTTAAGTTGCCTTACTACCAAGTTAAGTCCCCTTTATTATCATGGACCGTTAATTAAGATACAAGCGAGAGTGGGTGAATAGATCTATTGAGGGTGACTCCTCCATCCGTGTTTGGGTTGCTCCAACGGAATTACGGATGCATTTCATGTCAAATCTATTTGAGTGCCTGGTAAACACTCCTTTGGGGCCAATACAATATTATGTCTAGCTTCGGGGTCATGAGCTTAAAAGCCAATGTAGCATTTTTGACATTTTATCGGTTTACTTTATACTTGTGGCTAATGTACATCCGATTTAACTTACAAACCTATGACTATTCACCAACATTATTGTTGACCGTTTTCGCAATGTATTTTCAGGTAACTAAGACATATTCTTCATGACATGCATGGAGTTATATCATTGAGTAACAAGGATGACGCGTCTCATTTTGAATTTTCATGCACTTATGAATTGTCGTTTGATTGTACTAAACTTATTTCCTTAAACTTTTCAAGACTTTGGGACCTATGTTTTATAACTCTGAATATTTTAAATGAATCAAACGATGTATTTTCAAAACGACACTTTAGGTCGTTCAATATAACTGTAACTGTGGTGCTATGATAGTCACCCCAGGTATTCCATTCCGCTGCCATTCAGGTATTTTGGGGGTGTGACAGATTGGTATCAGAGCTAAGGTTATAGCGAACTAGGATGTATCTTGGACCCTAGACTATAACCACATCATCATAGCATCTCATCATTTCATCACAGGTGCATATTCATTATACATGTTGTTTCATGCACACACTGTGCGAGTTATTTATACCCATACTCATATATAATTATATTGACCTGGTTCACAAGTGACATGTCTTCAGATACATACCCTGTCATCCTTTTATCGGATTCCGACATTGAAGATGCCTTGACATCTTCCACTACCATTGTACTACCAGTTACACTTACGCCGCCATGAGGACCATTGAATTGTTATAGGAACAAGGTTTTCCTATCATCCAGCCCATACGTAGAATGTCATTTGGTAGAGTATTCAGACTTAATCTTAATGGACCTATTAGTATGCTTATTACAAGGAAGATA
Organism: Artemisia argyi; assembly: GCA_030686995.1. NCBI lineage: Eukaryota > Viridiplantae > Streptophyta > Magnoliopsida > Asterales > Asteraceae > Artemisia > Artemisia argyi. The sequence goes on along the minus strand of CM060682.1, from coordinate 128,572,091 downwards.
GTATGTTTTCTTTCCTTCACTAGTAGGGCGCTTACTACTCAGGTACTACCACCACCATCAGCTACTTATTTCACTATTGGTCGTCCCATAGTGCGTACTTCAGTTTTACCTCTTAGATGTCGCGAGATAGCGCGAAAGAGGGTAGTATTCCATTCACTATTATCACCATCGTCTCCTAACTCACCACTAGGATCTCATAGTCAGCAACTTTGTTCTCATCATCTAAAGCACCACCAACACCATCACATCTCAGAGACCCTACACCCATATATGACAGGCCGCTTAAGAAGCAACCACTATTTGACATATCATTATCATCTACCACACGTTATGAACTAAGATGTTTACATTCTTTAAATAAGTGGGTTAGTAGACTATTACCATTCCATAAGATTCACCCATGTATCCAATAAACCATTCAACGAATTTTACTACACGCTATATTACTACCAAATGGGGAAATTGTTTTACGAAATTATTAAAAGAAACTATTTTATTACCACCCTATGAATTGATTTTTCCGTCATTACGTCAAATATTTACTATTATTATACGAAGAAATTTTCATGTTACTTGAAAGGAAATATCTAGAATACCATTTTTCGTAACAAAACGTTGAACACCATCTAAAACTTTTGAGAAAAATAATGTTGTTTTGACTAAATCAAGCATCGCATAATTGGTCCTAAATTAAACATAGCCTGATCACCTATGTATAATTCAGGAAGGATTATGCCATGAAGAAAACAATTTTTTTTTAAAGGGATTATTAATAACAATCTTCATCCAAAACATTTTAAACAAATAAACTCTTTCATAGACATCTCTTTTTGACAAACCCTCCCTGGATACTTACCCCACCTGTCACTCACGCAGCCATTAAGTCGGATTTTTCCATTGACTTCTCTAGGAGAGACTTTCCAAATCAATTACAAGGAGGATTCCTCGATACAAGAAAAGAAATAAAAGGATTACAGAACTACTAACCTAGACTAGGAGTATACAGTAAGACAATTTATAACTCAACAACAATTCTAAGATACCACGAGACCATCCGAACCACAATCTCCGACCTAGTTGTCCAGCTCTATCATTCAAAAGTACTAGCTAGATTGAGTTGCAGGATCGAACACACTGTGAAGGTACGCTAAGCAACACTATAGAAATAAACCAAGCCTCTTAACCGATACTGTAAAACATTCCAATTAAACATGGCCTCATCCATACGCAAACTTCCCTACAGTGAGTTTTCGCAAAGAATAATTGATTCAAATTATGGATATCGTTATAGATTCCCCTAAAGCGTTGTGTCCTCAAGAAATTCTAGATAACCTCACCTATACATCAAGAGAGGCATCAGGCCCAAGCATATCTCCCCAGCTTCATGTGAAAATAAAATAGACATTCATCGACATAGTATCAATTGACACCTTCACTTTGCCAACATGATGACAATTTCAACGATAAACCATCTCAGGACTTAAGTTAGTTTGAATACCTAGGCTTGTAGTTTTTCCAGATACCCGCCAATAGGCATCTTCCAATATCAGGAACCGAACGTTAGACATCTATGCATTTATGCGAACATTACCTATCCTACTATTTTATCCTTGTTAGTATTTTTACTTTTAAATGAAGTTGATTTCAAAATTGTGTTCATACAAATCACATATCTCGTAGAAAATAATTTTGAATTGCCTATTTTAAACAAATACGATCCTTTTTAGTCAATATTTAGCAAAACCATTGTACAATGAGAAATATATAACCATCAAACTTTGGCAAACAGTCCTACTCACAACATGTTTGAAAACCGCGTCACATTTCATAACTATTGAATTTTGAATCATCAAGAAAGATATTATTTAGTAGACCATTTGTTCCATTTTCTAAATTCATTTATTCAGAAAAAGATTTCGACCAAAAACTCAAAATCGTGAGATAAATTTTGAAGACAAATCACCATACTACATCGCTTATGCATTTAGGGCTTTGTGATTTGACAATAAGGAATATTAGAATATATGATGAAGAAAATTAGGAGGGACACCATAGATCGATTACAAAAGTCAGTAATGGAGACCAAGCACAATAGGCAAAGAAAGACACATGTCTTAGCACCCATTAGACCAAAACACAAGGAATCAAAATTCTTACCCATATTCTATCTTCTTTGTATAACGCCCTTTTCGAAAAATATAACGTTGTAGAATTAGTCACCAGATTCATTGTAACCGTTTCAATTATTCCTGATCAAGGTGATCGAATCACCTCAGACTTCTAGCAATCATTTTAAGATTTCCTTCGGAACCCCATTTAGATGTAAACACCACCTATCATCCTCAGACCAAGGGTCAGATCGAGAGGACAATTCAAACATAGGAAAGATATGCTCAAAGAGTGAGCGATTGACTCTAGAAATGGTTGGACTAACCATTTATCATAAATCAGATTCGTTTGCAACGATAGTTATCGCACGAGCATAGAGACTACACCATTTGAGGCACTCTATGGTCGAAGTACCAATTACCAATTTACAGACCAAAATCGGAAAGTTAAATTAACTGGTCTAGAACTAAACTATGGAACAACAAAGGAAATTTCACAAGTCAAGAACCAGTTACAAGAAACGAGAAACTGGTAGAAGTAGGGTTGGTGCATGATGCACATCATGCGGATTGGGTATCCTGGAATAGCAAACCATCTAGATTCAAGTGGGAGAACGAACTAAGTTGAAAGCTTTGCCTTGGAGAGGCATGATATAATTTTGGTAACACGAGAGATAGAACCTCTAGTATATTGGACCATTTAAGATTCATTTTAGAATCGACCAGCTGACATACAAATTTGAGTTCTGGCAGAGTTCAGCAACATATATTGCCCATATCACATTGTAAACCTCAAGAAGCGCTGATCATCTATTGATGGACCGAACGCAGAAAAAGCCAAACTCACTATTCCTGTAAGCACTCATGAAATAACCAGGAATTTCCTGCAAATCAAGAGTCATTACAAGTCGATAAGTTGTAAACCCTTTGAATTTCAAGTTGGTGGTAGGGTCACGTTAAAAGTTCTGCCTAGGAAAGGCATGATACCATTCAGAAAAATCCGGGAAGTTAAACTCGATATACACTGGACCATTTAATATTTCAGACAGAGTAGGCCTAGTGGCCGTCAGACTTGAGCCTTGTCGGAAAGTAGCAGATTACACAAACCTGTTTTACATTTTCAGATCCCAAGAAATGACTTTCAGATTAGTGACTTGTGGAAAACTAGAAGGGGGGGGGGGGTTGAATAGTTTTACGTCCTTTTAAATTTATTACCAAAATATTTTGTAGCTTATTAAAAACTTTTGATTCGATCTCAAGTGAATTCAAGTGACAACCAATATAAGCAATTCTAATCTAATAATGAAAGTATTGAAATGTAATGAAGAAAAGATAGAGTTAGAAAGATCAAACCACAACACGCGAATTTATAGTGGTTCGGCTACAAGGACACCTTCCTTGCCCTACTCCACTCCCCGAGTACCACACTCGAGAGTTTTCTTCACTATGTCAACAAACTCCTTATGGTGGAGAAACCTTACACACCTTGGCTTACACGAGTTAACGACACTAAGCTAAATGTCGAGTTCTAATCGTAGCTAGAACCAATCTCACAACTTCTTCACAACTTCACACCTTCACAACTTTTTCAAGACTTCACACCTTCTTCACACCTTGTCAACTTCACACCTTCTTCTAAGCACAACTAGATCACAACTACTAAACTACTTTACAACACACCTAGTTTCTACAAACAACAAATTCACACAACACTTTTACAAAGATCTAACACTACTACAATATGAAACTAGCTAATCACAACACTACTACAATTAGATGGATGTAGAGGAGTGTTCTTCTTCTTGCACTTGAATGGATGAAGCTTTGGATCACTTGGAAACAAAGACTTATGAATTATATGATCAAAGGATTTTAGATCTAGAAATGGAGGTTGGATCAGAAAGTTTATAGTGCAAAAAGGTGAGAAAAATATGTGAAATGATCCAATATTTATAGGGCCAGAAAATACTGTACTGGAGCGTGGCGGTACCCTTAATGATTAAGGGGGCCGCCTTTCTGAACGTTGGAAAAGTTTTTTTGGATAAAATTTGCCCTTTTTGGTTGGAAATTTGAAATCATATCTTTATAGTTTAATATAACAATACCAAAAATGATTTACAAATATATATAAAATGTTAATATCATTTTATAAAAAGTTATGTCTTAAGACAAGGTTTCCTTTGATCATGTAATGCATAAGATGCTTAGTTTATGCATACCTTAAGTGATATTAGATGTAGAGGTAAATATTTGTTACCAAATACTTGTTTATGTCTTAATCTTGACTTAATTTGATTTGAGTTTTGTGATTATCAAAACATAGGTTTATTGAGAGATATTAATAACATTTTTAAACATTATTTATATCAACAATCTCCCCCTTTTTGATGATTACAAAACTTAAACTCATTAACTCAAAAATTAGTTTTTAAACAAGTATTTTAGTGAGTTTATATTTACTTCTCCCCCTTTTTGTAGAATCAAAAAGGTTATGCCGACAATTTTCAAACGAGAAAAATGACGGGAAGATATCTCCCCCTTGATGTGTACTCCCCCTCGTTTGGGGGAACCAAGAGAGCGAGCTATGGAATGCTTTGCAAAACAAAAATATTAGAAGCACAAGTATATACATGCAAACATATATATAAAGTGATAAGAAAATAATTAAGCATGTTTGAAAGAAAGCATTCATATTAAAGAAATGGTTGTGTTAAGACACAACATACAAGTAGCAATAAGGATTACAAGTAGAAAAGCTAGTACACAAACTAACAACTAGGAAAATACATCATCATGCAAAGAGTACATGGTCTTCATAGAGCTTGCAAGCAAAAGGGTGGTAGAGGCTTTATTTATTAAGCATATTATATGCTTAGTTTGGAGAGCATGATGGTGATGGTGGTGGAATGGGTGAAAATTGTGGTGGAGGAATGATTGGAGAGGATGGTGGTGTTGGTGGTGGTGGTGGGTTGGTAAGCAAATGTTCAATATATGAAAACATATATTGAATTTCATCTCTAAGACCAAAGATGACGGTGCGGTTGTGGATGCAACAAAGACAAGTATCCCCATGGGATTCAAGTAACCTCCAAGGCACGGGATTGGCAAAGAATGGTGGTGTAATTGGTGGAGATGAAAGATGAGCATCAAGTGGTGTTATTGGTGAAAGAAAGATGGTAAGATGGGTGGACATGGGTTCTTGTGTAGGATGTGGTGATGATACTTGTGGTGACAAGTGTGAATTGATGTAGTCATTGATTGATGAGGTTGAGGGTATGGAGGATGAGGAAGTTCCATGAGTGGAAGGTGTTTTGGATGGTGCATTGGGTGCACTTGGAGATGAGTATTTTGGTGGAGGTGATGGGGTTTTGTTTTCTTCATTTGTTAAGTCAATGAAGAGTTGTTTTGGGGGAATGATCACAAGCTTTTGTTTCTTGGAGGCTTTGGAGTTTGAGGTGCTTGGTGGAGTCATGATGATTTAGATGATGAATGATGAGAAGAAGAATGGTGATTATGGAGGGAATTTATAGTATGGAAATGGTTGATTTAGGTACGTATTTGAAATGGTTGAATGAGATTCTAAAATCAGTTGGGTTAAAATGGGAAATGGTAGCTAATACTAGAGAAAGGATTCACAAGATGCAAAAGAAAACAGTGAACCCAGTTCCAGATGGTCGGTCCCCTTAATTGTATGTCGGCCCCCTTAATGATTAAGGGGACCGCCTAGGGAATTAAGGGGGCCGCCCATCTGGTGTTTTCCCAGACGACCAGAAACCCAAAATTTGCAGAATTTGGTGATTTTTCAAGTGTGTTTTTCCAGCAAGCTCTATTAGAAGTATATACTCTAGGAATGATGATATATAAACATATATATATATATATATATATATATAACCAAATTTTGCATGCAAATTAACATATTATAATCCACATTGAAAAGAAACATATCATAACATTAAGATAGTAGCAAGATAATAGTTAAAGTCTAAACATCATTCAAGAGATAAGCAAGAAATAACACAAGTATTCCCGAATAAATCGGACAAATAACAAAACATACAAATGTCTACTAGAAACAAATAATGACAAGTAGCAATACATCAATATCTTCTACTTCTTCTTCTTCCCAATCATCTTCCTAAACATCTTTCCAACGGATTTGAATCCTCCTCGAAGTTCTTCATGTATTTGTTGTTGACGGTTGATAATGGACGTTTGACGAGTGAAGAGAAGCTCATCGGTACGTTCATGAGGAAGAGGAACTTGATACTCGGTTTCGTCAATGTCGGAAAGATTTTCAACAAAGGTCGTGGGGGATGGAGTACTAACACGTGAGGTGTTTTCCTCCTCATCATCATCATCCTCACGATGAGATGTAGAACCACGAGGCCTAGAGTACAAAGGAACACGAGATTTTGCTTTGTCACTTCGAGAACGACGAGTACGAACAAGAGTGAGTTGGTTCAAAGTAGGAAGGATTTGAACGTAGTAATCTCTTTGAAGATGAGGGTAATGTTCCATGACATAACGATAAAGTCGTGTAAGTAACATACCGTAGGGAAGATTGGCATTTGGGGTGTTTTTGGCGGACATGATTCGATGAATAAAAAGATAAGCCAAATTGTATTGCTCTTCAGCAACTACACAATATAACATGTGGGCAATGCTCGCCGTGACATGATCACGGTGACCACCAGTACCAAACGCGTTCTCGCGAATGAGTTCTTCCCACTTTTTCATATCTTGGCTTAGCTCTTTGAGAAGGATTTGATTCACATGAATATCGACATTCTTTGACTTGATTACTCGACTAGTCGTACGACGTTTTAGTTCAAGCATTCGACGAATGTCTTCAGGAGTAGGAATCTCAGAATAGTATGGGCCATCCTGAGGACGATTTCTTTCAAGAGAGGAAAGATCCCATTCATTTGAGAATACGGCTTGGCCGTTGTATGGGATTCTAAGAATTTGTCCAAGTTGAGCAAGAGTAAGAGTGATGAATTGATTTTGAATCATGAAGGAAATAAGAAGATGACCATAGGGATCGGTTTGCACCATCACTTGGCTATAGAAGTCAAGGATAAAACGAGGAATGATTGGTTCGTTGATTTGGAAAAGGCATTCAAAACGAATATTGGAGAACATTCGTTCGGTTTGATCAGATTCATAGAAGGATGGATCGACAATTCTTCCTTCGTGAATGTTTCTATTTTCGATAGGACGATAGAAACATGCAACCGAAGGAGACATGCCGGGAGTAGAGGAAACATTTGGAATGTATTTTTTGGTTTTGGAGACATCACCAACCGTGGTCTTAGGCATTTTCACCTAAACAATATAACAACAAAAATAAAATTAAGATAAAAACAACTATCATGCATATGTTATATATATATATATATATATATATATATATATATATATATATATATATATATATATATATATATATATATGCAATATATGTGGAACGAAATTCTACTTCGACACAAAAAAATATTCAATGAAGTAGTTTCATAATGTTCCTTTTATTTTGATTTTAAACTCGTTTAGAATATATGATATCAAAGAGTATGATATCATAATTCATTTCGAAGTAAGGCTAGATATATATTAGATTATATATCTTCCATTTCATAAAAGTTTGACACAACATAAGCTTGTTTAAAATATTAAAATGCGAATTTTATTTTTCAAAAATATATTTTTCGAGATAAACCAAACGCTCTCTTAACTAGATAAAAACATCCTAAAACATCAATATATATATTGATTATATATCTTGATGACATCTATTGATTCTAGTAGTATTAACAAATTTTATGAGCTAGTTTTAAGTTTCAAATAACCACATATAGTTATAGTTTGTTCACGAACCAAATGCCCATGTTGTCTTCATGAACCATTTTATAACGAATTGAAAAGTATGTTTTGATTGTTTATAACATTAAAACAATGTAATGTAGTAAGTTTTAAATAGTTTTTAAGAGTTATATCAACAATGTGGCTTTTGAAAAATAAAATTCAACAAGGGTTTATGAGCGATTAATGATTTTGACAAAATGATATGTTATACTAAATTTGAGTTGCAATACATCATCCTAATCCTATGGGAAGCATTTGGTAGTTAAATTCCTAGCTTCTATTCGAATTAAAATAAATTTTAATAAAATGCCTAATTATTTATTAGACACCAAATTGAATGAAATGTGATGAAATGCATGTTGGAAAACTTACAAAAGATGTTGTTGTATGTTTGGTTAACATTTGCCCCTTGCGAAACAACCCCGGATTGGTGATATGGTGGAGGATTTTGATGGTTTTGGGTGTTTTGGTTCGTACTCAGCAGTGGTGGGGAAGAAATATATGAGCAAATGGAGTGTTTGGGAATGGAATTAAGGTGGAAAATGGATTTGGGAGTGTCAGATGGCCGGTCCCCATAAACATTAAGGGGACCGCCCCCGATAACAAGCCGGTCCCCTTAATCATTAAGGGGGCCGCCCTTGAAATTTTTGAATTTTCGCGGAATTAGTTTCTTGAACAAAAATATTTATACGTATATAATTAGATTTATAATATATCAAAAATACGTAAACGTTTATTGGCACGATGATAAAATACTTAACAATTTTTAATTACCATTTCGATAATTAAAATGTACCTTTGACAATTTTGGATAAAATGATCAAAGTGTTAAGTTGATGAGGGGTTTGAGGTGTGTTCGGGAATATGTGAATAAGTGTATATATGTATATATGTATATTAGTATAAATGTGAGTGAAAGATGGGTTGATGGGTGAGGTTTGAAAGATAATAGCGGAGATAGAATATAGTCGGCGAAAGGAGTTTATTTCATCCATAGTGTTCATGTGCGAAGGCGTTCTTGCATGATAAAAGTCCACTTGACTCATATCCCTTCATCATCATGAGTCTTCTAAAAGAGGACTTAATAGAATAACGCGAGGGGGAAGGAAATGGTTCGATAATGAACGATTTCCTGGAGTTCTAGAAAGTCAACTAGTGATGTATCTAGGTTATGTGCAAGTAAGTATATATATATTTAATATAATAAGTATAAGAGTGTGTATATATATATATATATATATATATATATATATATATATATATATATATATATATATATATATATATATATATATATATATATATATATATGATCGAACAAATAGAGGGAAATAGCAAGCTATGTCTATGCAAACAACGTAATCAAATAAAGCATATTTATCTAAGCATGGCAATGAGTTGTGAAAGAATGGCGTACCCGGTGGTCTTCAAAAAATCTTCAAAATCATCAAGATGACATATAGACTTTGAAAAAGTCTATGTTGAGAGAAACTTCAAGATTGCCTCAAGGAATGTTCATCTAGCTATTCGATCCCCATTGTCTCTTTGGTCCAAAGTTGTTTGGTCCAAACATATTTAACATTTGACTAGGATGCATGAAAGGTGGTAGTATACCCCAAGGATTGTAGCTTTGTTGGTAGTTCTACATTTGATTACTATTGTTATTATAGTTTTGCCTATTTTGGTTTCTTCTTAGTTGAGGTGTTTTAGACCTAGGATTAGGATTATTTGGTTTTCTAGGTGGTGGTGTTTTAGATCTTGACTTAGGTTTAGAAGATCCTACCTCGTTTTTTAAAGACGGTTTATAAAAAGCTTTTACTTCTTCATTGTTGGCAAGAGGTATTTTTCCATCATTAATAAGTATATACTTAGGATTAGATTTTAGAGGTTTTTGTTCATTAGGTTCATTTTCGAATTTGACATTTTTAATATCACTTGTTGAATCTTCATTTGAATTAAATCCTAAACCGGTTTTATCTTCGGATGTTCTTTGAATACTAATTATTTTACTAAGTGAGTGACTACTATTTTCAAATTTATCAAGTTTGCGAATTTCTTCCCTAAGTATTTTGTTTTCACCTTTAAGCTCTTGACATGATTTACATTCTTCAAAAATTTCTTTACCTTTTTCAAGTTGATGTATTTTAATTTTTAGTTCTAGTACTTCATTTTCCAATTGATTGTTTATGTATTTTAGTGATTTGTTTTTTGCCATTACTAGTTGTCCTAATTTGCATAGCCTATTATATTCATTATCTAGATCTTTTTCATCTAATGATAAGCTTTCATCACTAAAATATTCGGTTTCGGAACGTACCTCATTTGATGTATTCGCCATAAGACACTTCTCTTCTTTTGTCGTTTCTTTCTCATCTTCATCACTATCACTCCAAGCGCCTCCAACAAAAGCTCTTTGATTTTAATCTCTTGTCATCATTGGACATTTTCCAATGAGGTGATTTGGATCACCACACTTGAAACATTTCCTTTCAATCTTGTTGTTCTTGTCATCCTTACTCTTTTGAAATGTTTTCTTTTCATCATGCGGTTGTCTTACGAATCTTCCTCGCCTTTTGAAGAATTTCTTGAAATCTCTTACGGCCATGGCGTATTCTTCGTCATCACTTTCGGAAGATGAGCTATCTTTGATACTAGATTCCTTTCTAGCTTTCAAGGCGATTGACTTGCTTTGCTCTCGTTTTTCTTTGACCATTTCGGAATCCTTCTTAATAATAACTTCGTAAACTTTGAGATTTCCAATTAATTCATCAAGTTGCAATGTTGACAAATTCTTTGATTCTTCAATAGCCGTCACTTTAGCTCGCCATTTTGGATGAAGAGCCCTAAGAAACTTCCTAACAAAATTCTTACTAGAAAAATTCCCATCAAGTGCTTTTAAACTTGTAGTGATAGTGTTAAATCTAGCAAAAGCATTATCAATTGATTCCTCTTTCAGAATCGTGAATTGCTCATATTGTTGAACGAGTAGATCTATCTTATTATCTTTGACTTGACTATTACCTTGGTGAGTTATTAGTAAAGAGTTCCAAATTTCTTTTGCGGTTTCACACATAAAGATCCTTTCATACTCTTTACGTGGTAGCGCATTATAAATAACCATTTTAGCTTCATTATTTTTAGCAAGTTTTCTTTTAAATCATCATTTTGTTTTTCAAAAGGTACGATTTCATCTTTCTTTGTTTCGGGGTTATTTTGAATAGGTAAAAAATCACCATTAGTAATAACATGCCAAAGATCTAGATCTTTTGACTTCACATAAGTTTCGAATCGATTTTTCCAATATAAAAATCCATCACTTTCAAATAGCGGTGGTTTTTGCATAGATTGCCCTTTTAAATATTTTTCAAATTCCATAGATCGTTACAAGATTTAAAATACAATATATTTTAAAGATCTTGCTAGACGTGGCTCTGATACCAATTGTGGAAAACTAGAAGGGGGGTTGAATAGTTTTACGTCCTTTTAAATTTATTACCAAAATATTTTGTAGCTTATTAAAAACTTTCGATTCGATCTCAAGTGAATTCAAGTGACAACCAATATAAGCAATTCTAATCTAATAATGAAAGTATTGAAATGTAATGAAGAAAAGATAGAGTTAGAAAGATCAAACCACAACACGCGAATTTATAGTGGTTCGGCTACAAGGACACCTTCCTTGCCTTACTCCACTCCCCGAGTACCACACTCGAGAGTTTTCTTCACTATGTCAACAAACTCCTTATGGTGAAGAAACCTTACACACCTTGGCTTACACGAGTTAACGACACTAAGCTAAATGTCGAGTTCTAATCGTAGCTAGAACCAATCTCACAACTTCTTCACAACTTCACACCTTCACAACTTCTTCAAGACTTCACACCTTCTTCACACCTTGTCAACTTCACACCTTCTTCTAAGCACAACTAGATCACAACTACTAAACTACTTTACAACACACCTAGTTTCTACAAACAACAAATTCACACAACACTTTTACAAATATCTAACACTACTACAATATGAAACTAGCTAATCACAACACTACTACAATTAGATGGATGTAGAGGAGTGTTCTTCTTCTTGCACTTGAATGGATGAAGCTTTGGATCACTTGGAAACAAAGACTTATGAATTATATGATCAAAGGATTTTAGATCTAGAAATGGAGGTTGGATCAGAAAGTTTATAGTGCAAAAAGGTGAGAAAAATATGTGAAATGATCCAATATTTATAGGACCAGAAAATACTGTTCTGGAGCGTGTCGGTCCCCTTAATTAGGGGGCGGTCCCCTTAATGATTAAGGGGGCCGCCTAGTAAAATTAAGTGGGCCGCCCTCCTGAACGTTGGAAAAGTTTTTCTGGATAAAATTTGCCCTTTTTGGTTGGAAATTTGAAATTATATCTTTGTAGTTTAATATAACAATACCAAAAATGATTTACAAATATATATAAAATGTTAATATCATTTTATAAAAAGTTATGTCTTAAGACAATGTTTCCTTTGATCATGTAATGCATAAGATGCTTAGTTTATGCATACCTTAAGTGATATTAGATGTAGAGGTAAATATTTGTTACCAAATACTTGTTTATGTCTTAATCTTGACTTAATTTGATTTGAGTTTTGTGATTATCAAAACATAGGTTTATTGAGAGATATTAATAACATTTTTAAACATTATTTATATCAACATGACTCATAATTCCAATTGGAAGAAATCCAACCCAATGACAAACTTAAACCTAGTAAGAGAACCAGTAGAAATTAAGGACCGTGAGGTCGAACGGTTGAAGCAACGTCGAATTCCTATCGTGAAAGTTCGCTGGAATTCTTGAAGAGGACCTGAATTTACTTGGGAACGGGAAGACCAAATGCAACTCAAGTATCCACGTCTTTTTACCGAATATACTTCAGAGACCACCCAAAACTGAACTTCGGGACGAAGTTCCCTGTAGAGGGGAAGACTGTCACAACTCGTAATTTCAGATCCCTTGTTCAGATGTCAAAATTTCATTATTCATCTCGGAAGTTACTATTCATCAGTTACTATTCACCGATCACTATTCATCATTTTTTGTGTCAGTTTGCGATTCCGAGAAGCGTTCAGAAAATTCACTATTCACATGACACTATTCATTTCTGAAGAGAAAACACTATTCATGCGCATCACTCATTTCATCGTAAATTTAGTTTACGGATATTTACATTCGCGTAACCGGTCAGGTTAAGCTGCGAATTCATGCATCGTCAATATTTACATTCGCGTAACCAGTCAGGTTTAGCTGCGAATTCAAGCATCATCAGTAGGGACACTTCATATGGACTAGAAATGGCTTACATATCATTACAATAGCATTTGCATACTATTCCACTCGTAGGATATTCAAATTACTATTTTTGGTATAATTGACTTTTTACGTTTGTTTATTTTTAAATAAACGTTAACACGCAACCAATAATGTGACTAACACGTCCGACGCTCCCGACTATGATCTTTATATATTTTTATATTCATTTTTAAAATATATAAATTATATTATTAATTTACCCTGTATTTTGGAAAATTTATTTAATTCGTATCGTAAGTTTAATATAATTACGACGGTTTTTGTAGAAACTAAACAATAATTATTCAAACACCCAAAACTTGTACCCAACATATTTTCACAATTTTTATGACTTTATTATGTCCCGGTTAACTTCGTTAAATTTATTTCTAGCTAAACCGGTACCCGATAACACTAAAATAACTCAAAAACTACACAAATGTCAAACCAAATCACCAATATCTTACAACAATCTCACCCACCCTCCCCTTTTTCCTTGAAATCAGCCGACCTACCCAACCCCCCCTTTATTCACTTGACTTTTTTTCATGACAAATAATTCACTAGATCATATACTTCTTTTTACCAAAAATTAAACATAGATATTATTCATGAAAGGTGAAAAAGAAGCAAGCCTCTCTCCCCCATTATTTGAGGTTCGGCCAAGGGTTCAAGGAGAAGGAGAAACCATCATTTTTGCAAAGATCAAGTGTTATTCTAGTTCCATTAGTTACCTATTTTAAGGTTTTGAAATAAAAACCTTTAGGTTAATTAGGTTTTCATCTCCAAAGCTCTCTAATCTTTCAAGTAAGTATGTCAAACTCATTTTCATAATTTTACCAAGTTCTAATTATGTTCATATGATTTTTATACAAGATCTACATGCATATGTTAGTTTATACCACTCTATTTAAACTTTTATATCTTTTAAGCCTTAGAAAAGGATAATAGGTAGATTCTTGGTAGATTAACTTGGTGGATGATGTTTAGGAACTCATGACACCCTAAGAAGGTGTATGGTAAGAATAAATTAGTTTGGTGGTGATTGAAAGTGATTTAGTTAGATTTGAAACAAGTTTGAAACTAGGAAAATGATTTTTGAAACTATATATATACCTACTGTCCTTATTTTAAAAACGTGGGAAAATCAAGATTGTGGGTAATTTTTGACCAAAGATTTAGAAAATACTTTCAAAAACGAAAATTTTGCCGAAAGAACGGATTAAAACGAATTTATAACGAAGGAGATATGATTTTTGCAAGTTTAATGACGAAAACTATTTTCTGAAAATATAACGTGCTGTTGGGCGATTTTCGACGGACAAATAGTGGCGTTAGACGTAACCTAGAGGAGCCGAGCTATCAAAAATATATTAATACATGTTAAGACGAATCCGTGGATATAAAGAACGAGGAAAATGAACTTAAAACGACAAAGATATACACGTTTCAAAATCGACGAAACTATATTAATTTGGCAGCTACAATTGGAAATAATAAACTACGTACTAAATACTATATTTTTTAGAAATATTGTTAAAGAGCTATATTCTTAACCAATGAAGTACGTATGACCCAAGGCTTATTTATACGACTAATTGACGTTATTTTAAGGTTTTCAAAACGAGGAATATAACACTAATATTTTATATATGATATATTACGACAAGTTTTTATAAGTCTAGTGGGACTTATTTTTCCTAAGTATGGAAAATACCTTACTTTGACAATAACAAGTATTTTCAAGTTACGAGTGGTATAGGTATCATGTGCATGAACATTCACTACATCATTTCATGATCTAAAGTAGATCATATTCATTCATTTAGGTTGCGGCTAGTGTTCGCGCCTTGTTGTCCCTATCATTTCACGTCATAGTATCATCACTTCAGGTGAGTTTTCATAGCCCCGTTTTAATACAATATTTTGATTTCAAATCCCACGGGGGAGAATACATTGTATCGATTATTTTTGTACATGCCCAAGTATTAAATTACATACATTGCTTAAATTGCCTTACTACAAAGTTAAGTCCCCTTTATTATCATGGACCGTTAATTAAGATACAAGCGAGAGTGGGTGAATAGATCTATTGAGGGTGACTCCTCCATCCGAGTTTGGGTTGCTCCAACGGAATTACGGATGCATTTCATGTTTAATCTATTTGAGTGCCTGGTAAACACTCCTTTGGGGCCAATACAATATTATGTCTAGCTTCGGGGTCATGAGCTTAAGAGCCAATGTAGCATTTTTGATATTTTGTCGGTTTACTTTATACTTGTGGCTAATGTACATCCGATTTAACTTACAAACCTATGATTATTCACCAACATTATTGTTGACCGTTTTCGAAATGTATTTTCAGGTAACTAAGACATATTCTTCATGACATGCATGGAGTCATATCATTGAGTAACAAGGATGACGCGTCTCATTTTGGATTTTCATGCACTTATGAATTGTCGTTTGATTGTACTAAACTTATTTCCTTAAACTTTTCAAGACTTTAGGACCTATGTTTTATAACTCTGAATATTTTAAATGAATCAAACGATGTATTTTCAAAACGACACTTTAGGTCGTTCAATATAACTGTAATTGTGGTGCTATGACAGTCACCCCCAGGTATTCCATTCCGCTGCCATTCAGGTATTTTGGGGGTGTGACATTTCCTCTTCTAGATTGAATAACATGTTCATGTCCTAAACTGTCATGAGTAGGATCTCCACAGATATCACAACATGGATACATCAAACAATCATCAGGGAGATGATCATTGAATCCACAGTGAATGCAAGGTGTGAAAGGTTTAGTTTTCTGCCTTATCTGTTTGGAGCTTGAGGCATAGTTATGAGACTGAGCATTGTGGTAGGATACAGCACTTGATGAGACTGTGTAGGATAGATGATCATAGGTTCTGTGATCATCCTTTTTGCATATCATGCAAAAGAGGATTCTATAACAGTCATCAGTGGTATGTGTTGTATAACTACACAGTTCACATCTCATTTTTCATTTAGATGTTGCCTTGAATTTGGCAGAACTTGAGGAAGCTGGTTTAATTTCCTTTTCCAAAGGTTGAGTTTTCTTCTCAGAAGATTCAATTTTTTCACTCAACTTCCTAACAAGTTCAGCCAAATTGATCAAATTTGGAATCAGGGCTGTCAGTGATAACCTCATTTGAGACTGAGGTTGTGGAGTCATCATTTGTGGTAGAGACTTAAGTGAGTGGTCTTTTCAAGATAGTTCTTCCTAAACCAACTTTCTCTCTTGGAGAGTGTTAAGTATACACCAAGGGTGTTAGCTCAGAGCTAGGTTCAGCTCCCTGAAGAACTTTCATTGGTGGGAGTGGACTCTGTGATATAGGTTCAGACTCATTAATGGACTCAGGAAGACTAGACTCATCAGTGACACCAAGCATATTTTTGATGGCCTGACTTTCAGGTTCCAAAATTTTACTAGTGTTAAAGTTTGGCAGTTTGCTATATGGGTTGACTCTTTCAATCCAGTCACTGGGTTTTGGTGCCATTTCCTTGTTAAAGGATATGCCTGAAGGCAGAAATGCCTTTTCACCATGATTCTCACTTGAGGACTCAGTGGTTTGATCTTCACCAATAATAGCTTTCTTGAGACTCACTGAGTCAAAAACCCTAGGGTTTTTCTGAGTCCACTTATATATCACAGCCTTTTCTTTCTTAAGTTCTTCTTGAAGAGCCTAATTTTGTTTTACAAGTTCAGTGTTTTGAATTTGAAGTGTGACAGCCTCAAGTTTTGCTTGTTTTAAAACCAGTAATTCATCTCGACACTTATTTAATTCAAAAGTTAACTTGTTGAATTTTGAAAATAAATTTTGTCTTTGCTCTTCAACGAACTTAAGATCTACATTTAAGTAGTTTAAAAAGGATTTCCAATCAGCATCATCATCCATAGATAACAAAATGTTTACCTTTTTCATGGTGATGTTGACCCATTCTCCATTTCTAGCATGACTTTTTCCAACAGCCATCTTGTTGTCATCAGAAAGTGCCATCAGTGCACTGACCCTTACTTCTTCATCAGAGGAGACATCTTCCTCATCCCAATCATAGGCTTCAGCAACAAGCACCTTGTTTTTGCCTTGAACAGGTTTGGTAGGTGCAGCATGAGGTACTGAGGGAGTTGTCTCAAGGAGAGCAAGTTTAGCTTTTGCTTTTCTGTATTTAGCTTCAAAATATTTTTGAATGTTTGCATTTTGAAAATGTTGAGTGGATTGAAGCATTTTTGGCTGAAACTTGCCAGTTCCTCAGGAAGAATTACTACCAGAAGGTTTGTATGAAGGATCTTATGTTGTTTTTGAAAAACAGTCTTTAGCAAAGTTACCCTTTTTGCCACAGTTGAAACATTCAGTGGACTCATTTGCCTTAGCTTTTTGAAAATTGAACTTGTTTCTTTTAATAAAACGTTTTGGATTTGCTAAAAGAGCCCTTTCTTGAAATTCAACTTGAAGATCATTGAGGTACTCATCACTGGTTCTCATATCAACCTCATCATCAGAATCATCTTGAAAATCCTGCACAACACCATTAGAATAGAAGGCAGTGGATATGGATGAGACAGTCAGGGCCTTTTTGTTTTCTTGAGCCTTTTTAGGGTATCGCCTTGCGATTAAGTTGTCTTCATAGACAAACTTCCTATATATTTGAGGCAGCTCAAGATTCTGAATGTGATTAGCATTCCTGAGACCCTGAGAGAAGTTTAACCACTTCTCAGGGAGACTGTTGACAAAGCCAACGTTGATCTCATGCTTAGACAGTACTACACCATCATTTGAGAGCTCATTGAGCAAGGTTTTGTATCGGGTATAAGTTTGAGAGAGACTTTCAGATTCTTTGGCCCTGAAAGTGTTATACTCAAGTTTCAGGTCCATGATCCTGTTTTCCTTGGTATCTGAGGGACCTTCAAAGCTATGAACCAAGTCAAGCCAAGTTTGTTTGGCTGTAGGACAGTTAATGACTGATTCCATTGTATCGTCAGGGAGACACGATATAATGATGCTTTTCAGGCGTTGGTCCTGATTGACCACCCTTCTCTCATCAGGAGTCCATTGTGCTTCAGGTTTAGGTAAACCTTGAGCAGTCGTTGGGACAAAGGGACCTTCATTGATACACTTGATGTAGTATGGTTCCATACCAGTCAAGTAGCAAAGCATACGCTTTTTCCACTTGCTAAATTTTCCAGCTTCTAGTCTAGGAGCGACAGCTGAATAGCTACCTCCCTTTTTGTCAACGAGATGGGGTACATCGCTATCAGCCATGGTGGGATCTTTTGATTTTAAAAACTGAGCACTCTTTTTGTATGAAAGATTTTGAAAGTTTTACAAATCAGAGGCTCTGATACCACTTGTTGTACCCTTTTACTTGGTTAAGGTTAACTACAAAGTTAATCTAACCAAGTTCCATGGTATAGCAAAGTATTGATTAATTATAAAAGTAAATAAACGTAAAAGATAAGACACAAAGTTTTTCAACGTTTAATTCTTTATTAGAAATTAATCAAAAGAATTATACCCAAGTGTTTGCGGAACAACACTTGGGATTGAAATGACAAGTATGGTGTACTCCTCACTAAACCCAAACTAAGTTTGAGTGACAACTAAGATCCTGCTAAGCTAACTCAGGGATTGTGTTGTTCTTTGGAGAAAGTAGAGATTTGGTTTGTGAATGTCGAAGCATTAAGTGCACAAACGTAATCTTTACCTCTCTCACTTATTCTCTATTTACACACAAGTAATTTCTAACACTTACCTAATGGACAAAGACTACAAGACAATATTACATCATCCTACATTGGACAAAATACATAGGTATTTTGTCCCTGTTACAATTGGCTATAAGTAGTAAAGGACAAGGATGCTTTCTGGTCTTCAGTGTTGATACAGGTCTTGGTATTATACTCATTCAGGGAAAGTTGACCTTTGCATGATAAGGATCATCCCTTATCCATTCAAACTTATCCTGCCTAATCCCGCCTTTACTTCAGTCTTCTTATCTCCATTGTTCATTCAGTGATCTTAGTTGGTGAGGAGTCATGGAACTCAGTGAGTTATTGTCATCCCTCATTGAGTCCATCATCCTCTTCTTTGGCTCAGGTATCATTCACTGAGAACCGCCTCATTGAATGGTGAACCTTTCTTCATAGATTCGCCCTGAGCGTCTTGAGGATGACTCACTGAACAGCTATGCATTCAGTGACTTGTTTGGTGTTCTCGGTTTTGAAACACTTAGGATATTTTATGTTCAAATCCTAGATTAAGGAGTTTGGGTTTTAACAGACCCAACAAAAACAACCTAAACCCCCGGTTAGCTCTTGATACCAATTGTAGGAACAATGATCTGGTCTAGGTTGTGATATTGTGGTGTCGGGTGGACGGCCGGAATAGTAACCGGTCACACCCATGGTGGTGTTGATGTTAGAGAAAGAAAGTAGAGAGAAGGAAGAGAGAGTGGTGAGATAAAGCTTTTCTTTATTATTGAAACACACACCTCACAAGTGAGACTTGTGAGGGTATTTATAGTAAACAGCCATAAGGATGAGATACCTCCCATCCTTTCCTAGGAAGAGGTGTGATACGACAACATTCTTAGTCACCCCCCCCCCCCCCCCCCGAGACTATACAAGTGTCTCGGGGGAGGAATATCTAATCTAGTAAACTACTTGTATTTCTGTGTTCCAACATGGTGGTGGATGGTGGGTCAGTAAGCACCAAGCTACGGCTGCAAGAAGAAGGTTATACAATACGGCTGTTGCAATGATGATTATATTTTTTTTTTGCCGTTGGTGATGGGGTCCGCTAGTGGTGGTGGTGGTGAGGAGGAATCGAGACATGGAAGCTGGTGGCGATCGAAAAAAATGAAAATGTAGTTTGATGGTGGGGGTGGTGAATTCGCGCAGTTTTAAGATGTCGGTTGAGGATGTTAATATGTTGTTAGGTGTTGTTGTGGATAGAAAACGTGGCATTAAGGATGTTTTGTTTGTTTATAAGGAAATGGTGAAAGGTGGTCTTGTGCCAAATGTTGACATATTGAATTATTTGTTTAAGGGTTTGTTTGATAATGATTGGGTTATTTGGTGCTTGATCAGTTTAAACGAATGAGGAAAAATGGTGCTGCCAGAATAGTAGAACATATGAGATAATGGTTTGTGGTCTTGTTAGTAAAGAGTTTTACGGATGAAGCATTTTTTGTTTTGAATGAAGTACTTGAGAATGAGTGTGATCTTGAATCGGATTTTTTTTTTGTAAAGTGTTACCTTTGTTGTTTAGGATGAATAGAGATGATATCGGGTTGAGAATGTTTGAGAATATGAGAATTTAAAGGTTGTTCAGGATTTATCAGTGTATGAGGTTTTCATATGATATTACTCTTGGACCACGAAAATCTTCTAAGTCATGGAGATATATATATATGACGTAACTTATGTAGGAGTTACGTCGTAACCTTGGTCAGCGTTGATTTTGGTCTTTAGTATAATTTTTTGTTACGACGTAAGTAGAGAGTGATTTACGCTGTAACTTTTGTCCGGTCAGCATATTTTTGTTTATTTTCGTTAATAACCTTCCAAATCCGCGTCTCTTTATTCCCATACTCATTATTAACCTGAAAATGAAATATAAACGAATAAGAGTGTATATTCCAATAAAATGACATAAATGATGAGCATATTAGGGGGAAATTGACACTAAAATATCAGGACTATTTGATTCTATCAGAAAACTACTTGCATCGTGTTATATGGCCGTTACCGAGGATGGAAAAGTCGGGCGTTCACAATCGGGCCAAATGTTTTGGTATCGGATTATGAACGAGTTCAATAAACACAATTCAACCACCCAACAAGGATATGCTAACAAGCAAGTGGAAAACGTTGAACCATGATTGCCAAAAGTTCAACTCGACCTACAAACGTTCAAAACGTTTGGAAAAAAGTGGGAAAAATAAGTTGAATAACACGTTCAAAACGTTTGGAAAAAAGTGGGAAAAATAAAGTGAATAACATGAAACGGGCTAGACAAATGTACCGTGAAGAGCATAGAGGAGCGCCGTTTCCTCACGAGGAGTGTGGGATGTTTTGCGAAGCTATAAACAATGGGACGCGCCAGAAACGGTTGATTTAACCAGTGATGTCCCAAGCCAAACAAACGAGGCGTTATTCGGTCATAATGCTCAACCACGGCCGATGGGTAAAAAACGTGCTTCGAACACTATGTATTGGATCGACACGGAAAAGAAGAAAATCATCAAAAAATATATTTTACAACCAAAAGAGTAGATTTATTTGTATTTCGTAATTTTCTTATGTTGTAGTTTCCTTTCTGTCGTTTTTTTTTAATTCTTTTAATTTTTATTTTTTTAAATTTGTATTCTAATGTTTAAGTTTTAATGATATGTTATTTATTAAATGAAGTATTAGTTTTAGTTTAGGGTTGAATTGGTAATTTTTATTTTCTAAAGAAAAATAGGGACCAAAATGTAGTGTTATGGTGATGTTATGATCAGGGGTGTTTTTTTATTGTTAATGTTAAAATGTTGAAATTGATTTGAAGCTAACGTGCCGCGATGTTATGAGTTAACACAAGGGTACCGCACCTTGTGCTCTTAGGTTTATAAGGACAATTTTTACATGAGAGTATACATCATGATCAGTATTTGTTATGTTGATCTTAAAGTTTAAATACATTCTAAATAAAACTATAAACTTTATAAAATATTACTCCGTATTATTTA
Source organism: Artemisia argyi (assembly GCA_030686995.1). Classification (NCBI taxonomy): domain Eukaryota; kingdom Viridiplantae; phylum Streptophyta; class Magnoliopsida; order Asterales; family Asteraceae; genus Artemisia; species Artemisia argyi. The sequence continues at coordinate 128,550,026 of CM060682.1, read as the reverse complement.
AATTATTGTTAGTGAAATTATACGACATATAAAAATTTGTGCATAAGATTTAAACCAAAATCTTTTATATTTATATTTATATAATAAAGAAATTACATTATTTTGGAGTGATTTTACAAAATTAATGTTAGCGGAAAAAATTGGACCAATAGTAAAGCTCGATTTTAACACATAAGAGCAATCAAGCAATATGATTGGCCAATAAAATGTTAAAATTGAATTGATTTTGATCAAACTTTAACAAATTTGGTGAAAATTTTGATTGAGGAAAAAAAACAAATAAAAATGCAGGTGTCAAATTTATGAAAATAAAAACTTAAAAAAAGATGAGGTAATTAATAAAACATTAGTTGTTGAATTTTAAATATATTGTATGAAGTTAAGTGTAAAATTATATATCTCCATATTTTATTGATAACTTTATATAATAAACAAATAACCCCTTATACTTTATACCTCATACACTTTATAATATGAATTTTGTTTACAATTACATGAGTACTAGTATTAGCTAAACTTACAAAATTTTATAAATATACGCATTAGTTTTAATATATGTTAAATATTTTTAAAATAAATATAAGTTTGAAACTTTCATGTTTTTTAATAACTTTAGATAATAAACAAATAACCCCTTACACTTTATACCCCATATACTTTATAATATGAACTTTGTTAACAGTTACATGAGTATTAGTATTAGTTTGAGACTTCCATCCATTAAACTTACAAAATTTATAAATATACGAATTAGTTTTAATACAAGTAAAATATTTTTAAAATAAATATTAGTTTTAAACTTTTATTTATTAAAAAATTCTTTTTACTATGTACGTTAAATAAGGACTCCTATTATCCTATTTAAAAGTTTAATCTATGCGTATAAGGATTTGAATATTAAATATGGCTCAATTATTATTAACGGTAATAAAATATCAAATTTTAATCACGAATTACTGTGATATGAAAATAAATATACGCGTGATACGCCTTGGCCCGAGCGCATAGCCTATTTAGGTATTAGGGTTTTACCGTACTTTGTCTTATAAATACTCTTGTAATCATTTATTATAATCAATCAATCAAAGTTTAAGATAAACAAATCTCTAGTTCTTCTCTCTATTTTTTTAAGGAGCTCGCACACGCTAAAAGCGGTGCCTTATCCCGATACAACCTCTAACCGGGTCGTATCAATTGGTGCTTTCATTGAGAGCTCTCGTTGAGAGGGTTTTTTATTAGGGTTCCAATAAAAAATAAAAAAATAATTAAAAAAAAAAAAAAAACTTGTTCATCGGTACTATTCATCGCATTGTTCATCGTAGGTACTGTTCAACAGAGCACTGTTCATCGAAACTACTGTTCATCAGGTACTGTTCGTACTGTTCATCACGGGTACTATTCATCAGGAATTTTGTTAATACAAATATCGCCTAAAAACGTTATTTATATTTTACGATCTTTGCTAAGTTTTGTTAATGACAAATTATGAAGTTTAGCTATAAGTAAATCATCACTTTAAGTGTTTAAGTCTTGTTTAACTAAGGTTAACATTTCTTTTTAAACAAAACATTGTTTTTACTTCTAAAACTAAAATGAGTCTTGTCACATCATATTCATTTCTTAATATAGTAAGGTCACATCACATTTAGGGCAAGTTTTGTCATTATGCATTTATGGAAAGAAATGTGTTTGACTAACTTTGTTGTTGCTTGCAAGCTTTATATTTGACTTGTTATTATGAGATGTGACATTGTTTGGTTGCTAGGAGTTATGAGACAAGACCTTGTTTGGTTTGCAAGATTTATTGCAAAACCAACTGCAGCCCTGGCGGTACCCTGGAAGTACACGGGCGGAACCCTTTTGAGGGGTCCGCCTGATCCGCCAGACCTGCAGTGTTGTTTGCTATAAATACCAAACCATTTGTTAGTTTTTGGTAACACTTTTAGGATATATATATTCACATACTCTCTCAACTAACTCAGTAACTTTTTGATTTGTGATTCTCTTATGTAGCAAGGGACTTCACAAGATCATTCAAGAAGTTACAAGCTTCAACTCTAAAGTTGCAAGTCTTGGTAAATTGGTCATGTATAAGCTTTGGTAGTTTATACTTCATGTGTGTCATGTATATAGAAGTAAGTGGTTAGTATTTTAGGCCTTAAAATACGTAGTGTGTCGGGAGTTGTTGTACCCTTGTAAAAGAACTAACGGGAGTGGTTGTACCTAGAGGTGGCAATTTGTGCCCAAAATCAAAAAAATGGGCTAAATGAGCATATTTTTAAAAGATTTGGGTACATTTGGGTCCCCTCTTTTTTTTGAAATGGGCATATATTGCCCATTTAGAAGTTAAATGGGCATAACGGGCGCATATTTTTCTCTCAATTGGAGAACATAAATTGAAAAACTTATGGATATATTATATTTAGTTACTTAAATTTAAATGATGTGTTATGTTTGAGGAATTTTTTTTGTTATTTTAGGTCGTTTCTAAAACGATTCGTATAACATGCGCCCGTTTGGCCCGCGCCCGTTTAGCCCGTAGCCCGTTTAGCCCGTAGCCCATTTAGCCCGTAGTCCGTGCCCGCCCGGCCCGCCCGTTTTGCCACCTCTAGTTGTACCCTTGGTAAAGAACTCGACATCTAGCTTAGTGTCGGTAAAAGTGTAAGCGACGAACGGGAGTGGTTGTACCCTTGTAAAAGAACTCGACATCTAGCTTAGTGTCGGTAAAAGTGTAAGCGATGTTGTAAAGGTTTTCTCCGTCGGTGAAAGGAGCTTGTTGATTAGTGCTTATAACTCTCGAGTTGGAAACTCGGGGCGTGGATGTAGGGCAAGGAAAAAGAGTCCTTGTAGCCGAACCACGATAAACAATCGTGTTGTGGTTTGATCGTTTCTTTCCTTATCTTTGCTTATTACATGTTGTTCTTTTGTTGACATAGCTAGTTACTTATAAAGGTTCTCAAAGAACTAAACAAGTAAAGATGTGTTTATATCTTCAAACAAAAGTAAAGGTTTTCAAAGAACTAAACTAGCAAAGTTAGGATCATCACAAGCAAAGCTTTTCAAAGTTTGAAACTAGTAAAGTTAGAATTGTTATTCACATGAAAAGCTTTTCAAAGAATCAAACGTATAACATTGTACTTATATCTTTAAGCAAACGTAAATGTTTTTAAAGATATTTAAGCTAAATAAGAATCGAAAAAGCGGTAAACTATTCAACCCCCCTTCTAGTTTTCCACAATTGGTATCAGAGCTACGTTACTCAAGATCTTTAAAATAGAATGTATTTTAAAACTTGGATCGATCCATGGATTTTGAAAATCTCAAAGAAGGACAACCTATTCAAAACCAACCGCTATTTGAAAAAGAAAACTTACTTAAATGAAAAAGTAATTGTGTAAACTATGTGAAATCAATTGATCAAGATCTTTGGCATATTATTTCTTTTGGTAATTTCAAACCAAAGAAAACAAGTTTTTGATAACCAAGATAACCATCTTAAACTTGATAAAAATACTAAAGCTAAAACAATGCTTTACAAAGCTTTAGTACCATGAAAGAATGTATTTTTGTCAAAAGGCTAACGATAATTTGAAAAATATGGTAAACTTTCATCAAGGAATATGTCAAGTCAAAGATGATCAATTTGATCTTACATATGAATTAGAAGTTTTAGAAAAACTAATTGATAGACACTTAGTAGAAGTTAATACATGTGCTACTAGTTTAAATGTTTTAAATGAAGGTACAAGTGAAGATAAGTACGTGTGTTTTGATGAACCTGCTTGCGTATCTTGGAATGTAATGGATGTTGACGAAGACAATGATCCGGTAGTTTATTGTCAACTTATTAATACAACAAGCAAGGTGTAAGTTAAGGTGATTACTCGTGCCAAGCTCGTAGTAGTCTTGCTTGCAATTCATGGAATAACTCGGATGAAGATGAAGTCAATCATCCGGTTTGTGATTCTAAACTAGATAAAACATCAAGCAAGGTACACTTTGAAACCAAGATCTTTTGCTTTGATTAATTTATCCTAGAGTTTTCTAAACTAGAAAATGAGTCTAAACATTTGTGCAACATGGACCTAAAAGCTATCTTCAAGAATGAGTCTTCAAAATCTCTTAAGAATATCTTTGAAAAGGTAATCTTATTAGAAGATAAAATGTCTAGAATTAAGAGTAATGTTGAAATTAATCTAGAATGTAAATTGTGTCTAGATTACAAACATGAGATTAAAATGCAAAATGAGAAAGAAAAAATTATTAGTTAAATTTGATGAAAGCTAAAAATCTCTTGAAAGATTGTTGAGGAGTCAAAGGTTGTTTAAAGATAAAACCGGATTAGGATTTAACTCAAAAGCACCATTAACTAATAAAACAAAGCAAGTAAAATTTGTCTAACCTAGAAGAGAGATTTAGAGATAATTCTATCTCTAATAGAAACTCATGATAAAAGAATTAAGATTAGCATGCTCTATGCTTTTATATGATTGTCTAACCTTCTTGAATACATGAGTAATTGAGTTTCAAAGCGTGTCGTCAAACCAAGACTCTACGCGTTCTGTTTATCCTCTTGATAGCATCTCTATGCAATTTAAAAGGTACACATTACTTCAACTTGACTTTAATAGTCTTTTGCTTCTAGCATTATGTGTTAGAATACGTGTGATTAGTAATACTCTAAAAGTGTTTACTTGCTATTAATAATAACTAGGATTAGATTCTATGCAACAAAGAAATTCGTCTTTAGTACTAGTAGGAGATATAAGGTGCTTTGGTTCTTTAACCATCAAGAGATAAACACAAGAAACTCTTGTGTGAGTCTCACTCAACTCTTGCTTACAAGTGAGCTAACTAAGAATTTCCTAAGTGTTAAAATGTCTAACACTTTTGTGATGCTTGCAAAACAAACCTTTGTTAAATAACATTCTCAAACACCATACTTTGAGTCTTAAATTGTGTTTTTCCTCAATCACTTCTTCATGATAATCTCACATAAAACACACAATGTGAAATAAATTACATTAGCTTACATTAGGATGTGTGAAAGAAAATGAGTTTTCAACATCTAGGATTTACACATCAAATGTGACACATAGTCTCATGATGTTGTACCTCTTGGACTTTTTCAAAATAAATAGAGTTCATAGTGTCTTAAGTAGGGGTGTAAACGAGCCGAGCCGCTCGTGAAAAGCTCGGGATCGGATCGGTAAAAAGCTCGAACGAGCCGAGCCTAAACGAGCCCGAGCCCGAGCTCGAGCCTAAATTTAAGCTCATTTAATAATCGAGCTCGAGCCCGAGCTCTATATAAAAAGATCGAGTAGGCTCGCGAGCCCTAAACGAGCCCTACAAATATATAGGGTATATCCGTATATATATTGTCCTATAAGTAAAGCACATTCTAGATAAAAACACGCAGCCACATGTTTCTTTCCTCTCAAAACAAAAGCGCAGATCTAGATAAAAATAATTCATCCCTTTTTATCTTTTATCTATTCTCTATAATACAATCACCAACAAAAGTTACGATTAATTCTTTATGCAATCCAAATCACAACTACGTTTTCTTATCCAAAAATTAAACACGAATGACTAACGAACTTCTCGTTTTTGGCTTCAAGATCTTGAAAAAGGTCTCGGGTAGGTTATGTGTTCTTGTTTTTGTTATTTTTAACCAAAGAAAGTTAAGAATGAAACAGTTTTTTGTTTTGTTCTTACTTTAAAAATTTTCGGATATTAAAGAGAAGCTTGGCTTCTAAAAAAGATCTATGATGCTATCTCTAAGCTTAGAGAAAACTGAGATCTTGTTTCTTTTCCTTTTGTATTCGAATATTGTTATGGAACTGAGTTATTGGTTGTGGTTTGTTTAGATTTGATTTTTGAGTTGGGGAGTGACGGTGAGAGTTATTGGTTGTGAATAGATCTAGATTTGTTCTTGACGTGATATTGGATTTGGGACAGTTTGTTGTTTTAGTTTGGATATATGGTTTAGTACAGCTTGTGGGTTGTTTGCTATTATTATTTTTTTGGTTTGGATATTGCTTGTTCTTCCTCACGATTAACCGTGTATAATCGAGCTTAAAATTATAAACGAGCTCGAACTGATTAACGAGCTCGAGCATTGTGTTAACGCCGAGCTTCATTTTAACTTTTTTTTCAACACATTGTATAATTTACTCGAGCCCGAGCCGAGCTCGAGCTTGTGAAAATTTTCACGAGCCGAGCTCGAGCTCAAAATATGAGGCTCGAAACGAGCTCGAGCTCGAGCTCGAGCTTTATATATATAAACGAGCCGAGCTCGAGCTCTGGCAGGCTCGGGCTCGGCTCGGCTCGTTTCCACCCCTAGTCTTAAGTAAGAAAACCCAAAGAGTCGAGGAGTCGTTGAATATGACATTTAACGAGTAATCTCCTCCTTCTATGATATCATCTTTGGTAGATGATAACTTAGTCGAAAGTCCAATGATGGCAAGACAAGCATGGAGTAAAAGTACAAAACAACATCTTTTCACCTTGAGATTAAACATTGAATCAAGTAAAATTGACATAAGTTATAAAACTTGATTTATTGGTCATTAGTTGTGTCTAAACAAATTCAACAAAAACAATTTTTGGAATTTAGAATAAAACAAATAGTGAAACGAAGTTGATATTTCAAAGTAATCAAGTGAGTATAGTGTCAATATTTGAAAGACCTTTTGATAATAAAAGCAAGCCACAAAAGCAAAGGATTTTTAACTTAAAGACATTCCTAGTTGCTCTCTTGTTCTCAATGGTTAAGATTATTGATGACTTATCAAGAATGAGATTAGTAAATCCGTAGGTAAAACTAAACGTAGAGAAATGTTTGGAAGACTACTTGTTCTCATAACAATTAGATTCAACATTATGTTTAGTTTTTGTCTATGTGATCGTGTTAAAGAAGATCCTAAAACAACTCTTTAATTGAGCCTATTTGTATACATCATAAGGTACTACACAACTAGGATTATGGTCTCCCAAAAGAACGGGAATAGAAACCATAGTGTATGCCAAATGGAATTATGTCGGTAATAAGTTGATAAAAAAAGCACAAGTGGTACTTGCACTTTTATACTTACTTACCCAATGATTCTCCAAAACGCGTAAGATTCTCAAATTAGTATCGGATGGAGAAGCACTTCAACAAGCTCTGCTTGAACAAGCAAATTCGCGTCAACAACAGAATTCATCTCATCAATGTTGTTATCCCTTCAACAAAAGAAGCATCGACTTCAGCGACAATTCAATTCATTATGTTCTTAATAGACATATTTGTGATCCATCATCATCGCCTTAGTAAGATTGTTCATTGAGGAACGTCTTATCTAAGAAAGTCTTCTACGTTAACTATTTCATCAACGCGTTAACAAAATCTCTTGAAAAGTGAAGCATTCATAATTCCTAGGCTTAGTCAAAGACTCATAAGACCTAAAACCTTAAGGTTTGAACGTTAGGATAAAACCATAAAAATCAAGACAAATTATTTTTTTTGAGTTTCTCCCTGCAGAACCCACGGTACCTTCAGACCATACGGGCGGAACCCATTTTTTGGTTCCGCCTGGTCCGCCAAACCTCAGATTGTTTAATTTTTAACTTCAAAGCCAAACACCCTCTTAAATCTTAACAAAAACTTTGAAACAGCATCACCCTCTCTAAAACACATATCCTCACGAATTTTAGGGCTTCTAATTCAATCTCTTCCAATCCAACTAACTTTGTAAGTATTCTAATCACAATTGCATTTTTAATTTAATTATAACATTCTTGCTTACAATCATTAACTAGAATCTTAGGGATTTTGCATAAAACTTCATGATTCTTGAAAAACTTGGTGGCTAATCAATTATGTATTTCATTAGTTAAGAAATGTATCTTCTCATTGTTACTTTGATTTACCAAACACACCAAGTGCATTATTTTTCTAATTGCAACATGATTCATCACCACATTGTTAAAACAAATGAAAAACATCATTTAAACATCACTTGCATACTATCTCTTGAATGCTAAAGGGGATACATAACTAATATGTATTTTCGGGTACATTCAATTGAAGACACATTCAATTAGGAGAGTGTTCGTTATCTTTTGTTTTCACAACAAAATTTGCATAACAAAACAATTTAGGAATCAAAATGAGTCAAGATAACCATGTCTTCACATTGTCTTGCATATAGGAATATATTAGAACATCCTCGTTGTTAAAAGTCATTAACATACAATTTTATGTTTTCTAGGAATCAACATGCCTCCCACAAACAAATCCGATCACAAAGAAACCCTTAAATACATGCCCAAACACCATATGACCAAAGGTCTCAACTCGGTTCAAATAGAAACCTTTAAGGCATTAGAAAAATGTTATGTTCACGAAGGTAGAACCATTGATCCATCCTTTCTAGAAGGAACATCTATTCGCCAAAACTTTGCCGCAATCAACTTTGATTGTCTCCTTGATATAGATGAACCAATTTGTCCTAGGTTCATCTTAGAATTTTATGCAACCGTAAACCTTTCCTCATGTGCTGGTGGTAGGATATCATTAAATTTCACAACCAATCAAATATCACATGACATAGATTTAAAAGACTTAGCTATAATTCTTGGTGTACCAAATGAGGGAACTTGTCTCTACACGGATAAGTGGCCCATTTCAACTCTTGATTCTATTGATCGTTTTTATCCATACGATACACCTCTTGCTAGTAAAGAAACCATTAAGGAACACCTCTTTGTTAGAACCTCTACCACTAGGGTGAATCGTTCGGGGAACATTGTAGACAAGGATCCTTTTGGTATGGAGCTCAATGAGCTTAAACCACAATTTAAGAAGTGGGAAGAAATTCTTAGGGCTAACGTCATAAGTACCATAGGAAATAGAGATCACATCAACGCATGCCTATGCTACATGCTATTTAGCATTTCCACCGGTCAACCCTTCAACTTAGCCTACTACCTTGCCAAAAGAATGGCCGACATATCCTTAGTTGGAACAACCGCTCTTCCCTATGGCATGTTTCTTACCCGCCTCTTTAGAGCAATCTCACCCATTTCTCCTAACAAAGATGGAATACGCCTTGACTATTTTCTCGTTCCTCACACCTTCGTTCCCCTAAGTGATAAACGTGTTTAAAAAAATAAGGGCAAACGTACTCGATCACCTACACCATCATCATCATCATCATCCGGAATGAGCGAGGATGATAAACTTCCCAACTCTAAGTTACCTCCTTTAGAATACCTTCAAGCTCTCCCCATCATTGACAATGCTTCCGAAGAATTCAAGCAAACCAAAGGAATGTTCAAGTGTTTTGGAAGGTACCTAAACAAGCTCAAATAGAAGATAGACCGGTTGTGAGAAGATTAAGGAGCGTTTGGCATAAGAATGCTTTAGAATCGTCTTTGTGTTAAAACTACGTGAATTATGTGTTTTTCACTTTCATGGTTTATTATGTTTGTTGGATTATGTTTGTATGAACTTTTATGCATAATGACAATGTTTAAGGTGTTTGCCATCTTTTCTATGCTTATGGCAATTCTTACTAAGTATAGTGAAATCCTCGACCTCAAAGTCAAAGTCTCATGATATGTATGTTTACATGTCTAATTTTTGCATTGCCTAACCAGTAATACCTTATCTTTTCGAGTTTAAGAGTTTTCAAAAAATTTGAAAATCGTCTCGCGGGTCAAAAACGCGGACTGCCTAATTTTTTACCCCTGGCGGATCTGGCGGTACCCAAAATTGGGGTCCGCCAGTGTATTTTCTGGGAATTCCAGAAATGGCCCAACGGACCAGGCGGTACCCTCAAATGGGTTCCGCCAGTGTCTTCTGAAGGATCCGCCAGACACCTGCAGAAAATTTTTCCATTTTTCTTAAGTCCAAAACTTGTAATGTGTCAAAACCATTATCCTAAATGAGAAACATCTTCAATTAACTTCAATAACCATATTAGAACTACCTTCACTCACTAAAACAATTAGGAAGACAATTCCCTCCAAAAATTCAAATTCAAACATAATCAACCCAAGGAACCCTTTTAAAGGATCCTTCAAAACCATTGAAACATTTTTCAACCAAATCACATCTCATGATCACAAAGCATTGAGTACATTTGTTGGTCTTTCACTCCACCTTATTATATTGTAATGACATGCATTGATTTGACATTTTCATGAAAATTTTGCAAATCATTTGAAACCTCAACCTTTGAATGGTAGAACATTAAATCCAAACACCCTATTCAACATCTTCTTCATCCTATAAATTTGAAAGCTTTGCAACAATTAAAATCACACCATCACCATTAAAACTTCTTCTCTCAAAACATCAAAACCACACCTTTGAAAATGACCAAATCCAACACATCATCCGAGTCATCAAAATCCCTTTCAAGAATCACTAGGATTAGTGTTAAACCTTGTTGTTTTAACAAAACTGTCAAGTCAAGCTCATCTTCTTCAAGTAATGCTTCACTTAACATTTCTTCACCTATCCAAGATTACCTAAATCTCACTACCTCAACACAATCCCCAACACATTGTAATACCAATATGATCACCATTCAAGATTTGCTTAATCTTGCTACTCCACCACCTTCTCCATCACATTGCAACTCAAACCTAGCCATTAATCCATCACTAACTAGAACTTTGAGTGAGTCAACTTCACCTTCTCAACAAGCTTTTAAATCAAAAACTCCTTCACCTCAATCACCAACACCTACACCAATGGAACTTTTCCATACACCACCAACATCACCATCCTTCTCACTTTTTGATACGATAGCCCAAATGGAAACCCAACAACACCCTAGTGAGCAACTAGATGATGAACCCCATCAACCATCATTAGTAGAACGGTTGGTTTACCGTTATGCTAGACCATCCATTTTTCCAAATTATCAAGGTCATACCCACTCACAATCATTTGTGTTTCACCCAATTTACAAAGACCTTCATGGCAATCCTTCCGGCGAACCTAGTTTCCGCCATTTTGTTTAAAATCAACAACCACAACCACAACAACAACAACAATCACCACAAGAGCCTTCCCAACAATTTGAATCCCTACTTTCTTCCTATAAGAAAATAGAAGCATCCATGTGGGAAAAACCTCCAAACATGAATGAGGAAATTAACACTCATTTAAACCACCTAAATGCCTTCAAACGAATGGTTGATTCTCAAATCAATCATGTTATGGAATTCCATACGGCATTAAGCTCAACAAATGAAGGAAGCAAATACACTTCTCAACCATCCACATTTGCTCCTTTAAGTTCAACCCATCCACCACCAATAAATCAAACCTCTCTTCCACCAAACTTTCCTTGCGGACAATGTGAAAGAACCGCTCACATTAGTGAAGGGTGTAGAAGGGAACTTAGGGAACTTTCCGAAGAAATGAGATTTATCTTAAACCACATTTTGGATCGTCTAACATCCTTGTCTCATCCACCTCAACATTAGTGTCTCCAAAATGAAACAAAACTGTTTCTCTTGGAAAATGTTTCCCATCTAAACAAACAAACCAAAAACCAAGTCACCTTCTCACCTTTCAAAATAAAACCCGCTACAACCCTCAACTCACATTTTCATCCTTAAACAACCCCATCCTTGTTTTTGGAAAATGTTTCTTACAAAGAAAAATGATGATTTCCTTGTAGCTTTTTATGGTCGTATAGCTTATTTGGAGCTTTTTCTTTATTTCTAGAGGTAGGATAGTGTAACCAAAATTTCTTGTCTTTGACTTTTTAAGAAGTCTAAATTTTACATGAAATGAAGTTCATTACACTACAAGGTTTTCTTTGTTTGTTGACCATTTTAGGTATGATATGTGAACTATACCTTGTTATGGCACCATACATAAATCTTGTGCTTTAAAAGCTAACCTCTCTTTTTGTAGGTTCATTTTCCATGTTTTCCTTCCTTGATACTCCATTTAGGGGAGTAATATTAAAGGGGGAGCATGAGTGTTGTACTATTTCACTTCACAACTCTTAGTTGTGTTTAAACATGAAATGCTTTCATGACTTGGTATCTTGTGCAACAACTAACCTTTTCTTGTAGGTTCAAAATCCATGTCTCCTCTCTTGGCACTCCATTTAGGGGGAGTATCGTCCAAAGGGGAGCAAGTGGTTACTTCCGCTTCGCTACTCTTCTTTTTGTTTCGACAAAAAGGGGGAGAATTTAGATATAAACTTGTTTCAAAATTTTTTTTTTTATATATATCACATCATCTTAGCAAAAACAAGTTTTTATACCTAACTTTATAAGACTTAATACTAAAAGTAGTGACTTACTTATAAATAAAGTTTATGTTTTGTCATCAACAAAAAGGGGGAGATTGTTAATACAAATATCGCCTAAAAACGTTATTTATATTTTACGATCTTTGCTAAGTTTTGTTAATGACAAATTATGAAGTTTAGCTATAAGTAAATCATCACTTTAAGTGTTTAAGTCTTGTTTAACTAAGGTTAACATTTCCTTTTAAACAAAACATTGTTTTTACTTCTTAAACTAAAATGAGTCTTGTCACATCATATTCATTTCTTAATATAGTAAGGTCACATTTAGGGCAAGTTTTGTCATTATGCATTTATGGAAAGAAATGTGTTTGACTAACTTTGTTGTTGCTTGCAAGCTTTGTATTTGACTTGTTATTATGAGATGTGACATTGTTTGGTTGCTAGGAGTTATGAGACAAGACCTTGTTTGGTTTGCAAGATTTATTGCAAAACCAACTGCAGCCCTGGCGGTACCCTGGAGGTACACGGGCGGAACCCTTTTGAGGGGTCCGCCTGATCCGCCAGACCTGCGGTGTTGTTTGCTATAAATACCAAACCATTTGTTAGTTTTTGGTAACACTTTTAGGATATATATTCACATACTCTCTCAACTAACTCAGTAACCTTTTGATTTGTGATTCTCTTGTGTAGCAAGGGACTTCACAAGATCATTCAAGAAGTTACAAGCTTCAACTCTAAAGTTGCAAGTCTTGGTAGCTTGGTCATGTATAAATTTTGGTAGTTTATACTTCATGTGTGTCATGTATATAGAAGTAAGTGGTTAGTATTTTAGGCCTCAAAATACGTAGTGTGTCGGGAGTTGTTGTACCCTTGTAAAAGAACTAACGGGAGTGGTTGTACCCTTGGTAAAGAACTCGACATCTAGCTTAGTGTCGGTAAAAGTGTAAGCGACGTTGTAAAGGTTTTCTCCGCCAGTGAAAGGAGCTTGTTGACTAGTGCTTATAACTCTCGAGTTGGAAACTCGGGGCGTGGATGTAGGGCAAGGAAAAAGAGTCCTTGTAGCCGAACCACGATAAACAATCGTGTTGTGGTTTGATCGTTTCTTTCCTTATCTTTGCTTATTACATGTTGTTCTTTTGTTGACATAGCTAGTTACTTATAAAGGTTCTCAAAGAACTAAACAAGTAAAGATGTGTTTATATCTTCAAACAAAAGTAAAGGTTTTCAAAGAACTAAACTAGCAAAGTTAGGATCATCACAAGCAAAGCTTTTCAAAGTTTGAAACTAGTAAAGTTAGAATTGTTATTCACATGAAAAGCTTTTCAAAGAATCAAACGTATAACATTGTACTTATATCTTTAAGCAAACGTAAATGTTTTTAAAGATATTTAAGCTAAATAAGAATCGAAAAAGCGGTAAACTATTCAACCCCCCTTCTAGTTTTCCACAAATTTTTTTTTAGTTATTAATCGCTTGAGTATTATTCATGGCATCCGGCGACAGCGATCGGGACGTGGAATACGCACTCTCTAAGCTCTTGCAAATGGGTACGGTGGCCGAATATGAGAGTGAGTTTGTGGTACTTGCAAATCAAGTAACAAGGATCTCTGAATCTTTACTTATATCATTTTATATCTCCGGACTTAAACTGGATCTACAATGTTTACTCTTAAGGTCAATCCCAAAACTCTAGACGAATCTTTTTCATTGACCCATGCAGCGGAAACACGCTTCGCGAACCTAGATATTTGGGAATTTTTGAGGTCAAATCCTTTAATTTTGGGAGAAGACTTCTTCAAAACTCGTATCACTGAGGTTCATTTTGAGACAATTGCAAAGGAAGAGAAAGAGTACATCGTTGAAAAGAAAATAGATGTCATCTTACCATTAGAGGGTGAATTTACTTCACCTAAGGCTGAAGGGTTAGTGAATGTTGATGAGTATTTTGGAGTTGAAGAGGTTGTGGGTGGTGGCGAAGCGATTAAGGTTGGCGAGGATGAGTTGAACAGAGTAATATCGACACTTAAGGATGGAGGTGGTGAATTTGATAGTCGTTTGGATGAAATAAATTTGAATTTAAGCGAGAAATTAGTGGACTCTCAATTTGCATATTCTTCGTATCACCTTGAGGGCAAGGTGATTTTTGAAGGAGTGGGGAGTGTTATGGCATGGGTAGCGGAAGACGGAAGAATGGTGTTGTGTTATGTCCAAGGCAAAGGAATACGAAAGAAGAAAAAGGTAAAGAATGCAATTCAAAGGAGATTATGGGATCTCGGATTACGCCAATGTTGAAGGGGGACGGACAGCCCAAACGACTCAAGAAGTCCAAACGTATGGCATAAAGATTATGTCATATAATCTATTTTTATTTACGTGTCTTTGTTTAAGACTGTTTTTATTTTTATTTAGGAAAGTCAATTAAGAATATTTTAAGACAACACCTTGAGGGCAAGGTGGTTTTGAAGAAGTGAGGAATGATACGCCTGAGCCCGAGCCCATGACCTATTTAGGTATTAGGGTTTTAGCTTACTTTGTCTTATAAATACTCTTGTAATCATTTATTATAATCAATCGATCAAAGTTTAAGATAAACAAATCTCTAGTTCTTCTCTCTATTTTCTTAAGAAGCTCGCACACGCTAAAAGTGATGCCTTATCCCGATACAACCTCTAACCGGGCCCTATCAACACGATTGTACTTATAACAACAACTCATGTAATTATTATTTAAAGTTTATATACGGATATCCTTAAAATATTTTTGAAAAACTTTACGGAGTATATTTTAACTTCATCGGCTCATTATGTGCTACTAAACTCGCACATTTCGTACAAGATGATATCAATTGTTGAAAGTTAAGCAACAACATCAACCTCAACATCTATGCCAGCTAAATAAAAGTTTATATACGGATAAATTTTAACTTTTAACAACGACAACGCTCGTGCTACTAAACTCGCACGTTTTGTACAACATGATATCAAATATAAGAGATTGTACTTATAACAACGACTCATATAATTATTATTTAAAGTTTATATACGGATATCCGAAAAGTATTTTAAAAAACTTTACGGAGTATATTTTAATTTCATCAATGCTCATTAGGTGCTACTAAACTCACATATTTTGTAAAATATGATATCAATAGTTAAAGTTAAACAATAAGAACAACAACATCAACCTCAACCTCAACATCTATGTTAGCTAAATAAAGTTAAATCTTTTATCCAATAAAATTTTGTACAAAATATTAATAGATATTAATACATAATGACAAACTCATATATATTTATTAGTAGTACTTATATCACAATTTTTACAGGTAAATTCTTATATATTCACATAGTAAACCAAAATTTAAAATAAATTTGATTTATGTGTAAGCCCCGTGCGTGCACCGGACTTATAACAAATTCTAAGTAATACTCCAACATTAACCTACGATTACGAGTTGCCGGGACTATGTTGTATGGTTTAGCGAATAGCGAGTGCCCCATCGAATGATTATGGAAAGGAAAAATACTCTCAAAATACAAACCTTAAAATTAACAACAATCCAATTACCCATTTATTGCCCCAAGAGTTTCAACTGAAGCCCATACCTTAAACCCGTTACCCATTTACACTCCAATAACAAGAAGCCCACATATCCTCCCTTCTGAAATTAGGGTTTCAGATATATGCCTCCACTTCTTCTATATATTCTCACATCTTTCACTCTTCTTCAAACCAAATCAAACAGCCGTCTTACACCCATATCTTTTCCTTCTCCCAAAACCAAACTTTCACTCTTTTTTTTTTAATCATTTTCTTGTTTTTTTGAATTGAAACTTTTTTTTTTGATGGTTTTGTATCTGCAGTGATTATAACAATAAAAGACTTTGTTCCTGACTGCTAATGGCATGATAGACTCTTTTACACCCATAGAATATGAGCATCCTTACCATCACAAAATATGTTTTTAACAAAAGGCTAATGATAGCCATTTACTGTGTTTTATGTATAGAATGTGGAATAGTTGCAATGATTATAAAAAATTCCTCGTACTGAATGCTAATCAGCATGATAGACATCTTTACACCCATAGAATATGAGCAACTCCACATTAGTTTGTTATTAATATATATATATATATATATATATATATATATATATATATATATATATATATATATATATATATATATATATATATATATATATATATATATATATATTTTACTTTGTTTTGTTACATTTTATTGCTAGGAGTTTGCTATATATTGATAGGCAGTGATGTTGTATTACTGTTTATATTAGCTCTCCTAAAAGTTAATTTAAATAGGTGGTGTTTAAAGCCTTTATTTGAATCTGTAAATTGTGGTTACGCACACCTCCATATTTAGAAACATAGAGTTCATAGTTAAAAGTTAAAACTTAAAACTATGATTCTGTAGTGTTTGTAATAAAGGTTAGTTTTTGATTGTGTATATTACTTTTGACAAACTTGTACATTTAATGTTTGAAATATAAGGTGAGTAGGACTAGTTTACTGATCAAATTTATTGAAGTCTGTATGATTTGCAAACTTGTTATATCTCAAGCGGCTTTTAATTTTTTTTATTGTTTACAAAATTTGTTAACTTGTAACATAACTTGATTTTGATAAATCGATAAGTTTATATAAGCATACTAGTTATAATACCCGGTTTTTAATTTTTTTTTAATGATATATTTTTATTGTTTAAAAAATAAATAATTTAATCTTATTTTTGTTTGACTTATGATTTTTAATTATATTTGTTTATTATTAAAGATAATTATTTAAAAAATTTTAATCCTTTTTTTAGTTCATTTTATTTATATTTTTTTGTATATATCTTCTACTTGTGTAATATTGCATCTTATCTATATTTTTTTGTATTTATCTTCTACTTGTGTAGTATATCAACAAGGCATGAGTTATAAGGACCCCCCCATAGGGAGGGTTTGTGGAAGTTTTGTGCTGTCGCCGCCTGTACTGTCTGCTTTAATGCTTGTATATTTGACAAAAAATAGGTGGGACCCTCATGATAGACCCGTCCTTATAGGGTATCCGATCAACAAAACAAATTTTTAAAATTTTAAATTAAAAAATAATAATTAAAATATTACCTAATAAGAAAATATTCTTTTTTTCGAAATATGAAAGTACTGTTTTTGTTTTATTATATAAAAGATGTGTTTCAAAATAACTGAAAATAAAATAGGGTTTGTAAAGCTCAAGTTTGAAATTAACAAGCTCATAATGTTAGAGGTGGCAAAATATGTGAGTTAGGTCGGGTTTGGGTCGTCTAGATGGGTTTGGGTGTAGATTAGGCTTCTAGAAAAAAATGTCTAAATTAGGCCGGGTCTAGATGGGTTGGATATGTGCTAGATTGTTTTTGGTCCAGGCGACAAGTTTTTTTCTTTTGAGTAAAAAATAAAAAGGTGAAAGAAAAACAAATTATAATAATTGACTTGACTTGTTATACACGACTCATTTGGGGTAAACCATTTGTACATAATAAATGTACTAGAGTATATTGTGAGATTGCGGTTTTTAGCCCGGTGTGTTTGATGTAAAATTGGTAATTTTTTGTGACGTCTAATTTACAAGACCAAATTGTTTTTGCATGTGATTTCTATCTTTGTTAATATTTCAGTTCGTTAGTGTTTTCTTAGGCATCCGTTGTTTTATTGTAAGCGCACTTATGTATTAAACTTTTTAGCTAAATATTTCTTAACCATAAAATTCTAAGCGTCGACACAATACTAAACTTTTTAACTCAATATGTCTTGAATGTACAATTATAAGCATCGACATAATTCTCATGCGGTAACCGGTAACATGTTGTTAATGAATTGTTTGTTTTAAACAAGTTGCTAGGTCACTTGTCATATTCGTGTTTTTTTATTTTTATTTTTTTGTTTTTTTTTCTCTGAATATATGCATATCCTATTGTGTGTTTATATAGGTGTTGATAGTTTGCTATTGATTTAAATTATTTCAACCTAATATTCACGCTATTATCATTTCTGCAAGAGTCGTCTAAGAATCTGTCATCACTAACACGCGAGTACCTGCTAATTGTGATTAAAACACTTTTAGAGTCAAAAGACCATGTCTATGTCTTGTTTTGTTACATGTATTGGATTATTGGTTTTAAAAGTTAGCTATTTTTAGATTCTTTGGACACTTGTCATATATATATATATATATATATATATATATATATATATATATATATATATATATATATATATATATATATATGTCACACCTCCAAAATATCTGTATGGCAGCGGAATGGAATACCTGGGGGTGACTGTCATAGCATCACATTTACAATTACATTGAACGACTTAAAGTGTCGTTTGAAAAATACGCCGTTTGATCATTAAAAACATTCAGAGTTTACAAAACATAGGTCACAAAAGATGTTGCCAATTTAGGTAAAAATAAGTTCAACAAGATCAAACGTTTCATAAATGCAGAAATATATGGTGAGACGCGTCGACTCCGCGACTCCATGAAGGTCCAAATGTATGCAACATGAGCTACCTTAACAACCTGAAAATACATTGCTAAAAAGTCAACACGAATGTTGGTGAATAATCATAGGTTTATAAGTTAAAACGGATGTACAATTGCCATAAGTAAAAAGGAAAGTAATAAGATTTCAGTCATAAAATTTACATTGGCTCTTAAACTCATGACCCCGAAGCTAGACATAGTTACTTGGCCTCAAATGAGTGTTTACCAGACACTCTAAATATATTAGACATGAAATGCATCCGTAATCCCGTTGGAGCAACCCAAACACGGATGGAGGAGTCACCCTCAATAGATATATTCACTCACTCTCGCTCGTACTTTAATTAACGGTCCATGATAATAAAGGGGACTTGTCAAGACGTGGTAATAAGGAAACTTAAGCAATGTAAGGAATTTATACTTTGGCATGTATAAAAATAAGTGATGCAATGTATTCTCCCTCGTGGGATTTGGAATCAAAGTATTAAATTAAAAACGGGGCTATGAAAACTCACCTGAAGTGATGATACTATGACGTGAAATGATAGGGACAATAAGGCGCGAATATTAACCGCAACCTAATATAGGTAATAACGATCTAATTTAGATCATGACGTGATGTAATGAATGCACATGCACATGATGCCTATACCACTCGTAACTTGGAAATACTAGATATTGTCAAAATAAATTATTTTCCATACTTAGGAAAAATAAGTCTAACTAGACTTATAAAAACTAGTCGTAGGATATCGTATATAAAACGTTAGTGTTATATTCATCGCCTTGAAAACCTTGAAATAACGTCTAGTAGTCGTAAAAATAAGTCTTGGGTCATAAGTACTTCATTAGTTAGGAATATAATTCTTGAACAATAAATCTAGAAAATCTAGTATTTAGTACGTAGTTTTATTATTTCTATTAGTGACTACTAATATATATAGTTTTGACGATTTTAAAACGTGTATAACTTTGTCGTTTTAAGTTCATTTTCCTCGTTCTTTATATCCACGGATTCGTCTTAGTATGTACTAATATATTTTTGATAGCTTGGCTTCTCTAGGTTACGTCTAACGCCTTGGTTTGTCCGACGAAAATCGTCCAACAGCATGAAATTTTCAGAAAAATAGTTTTCGTCATTAAACTTGCAAAAATCATATCTCCTTCGTTATAAATCCGTTTTAGTCCGTTCTTTCGCCAAAAGTTTCGTTTTTTGAAAGTATTTTCTAAATATTTGGTTAAAAATCTCCCCTGAGTTACTGAGTTTTCCAGATTTTACATTTTGGGACAGTAGGTTCATAGACAAGTTCTAAACTTATTTCCAATGTTCCAAACTAATTTCTAATCCACCCAAATCACTTTCAATCACCACAAATCTAGTCTATTCCTACCATACACCTTCTTAAGGTGTCATGGGTTCTTAAACAACATCAATCAAGGATCATCAAATGAACTTAATTATAACTTGATCTTGAAAAATCTATGGTTCTTGCTCTTGATTTGGTTTTGGTCGTGGGTTTGGATGAGGAGAGGAAGAGAAAGATCTTTTCTAGTTTATTTGGATAATAAGGTAGCAAATTGAGTTTTGTATACTTAGTAAAATATCTAGCTTAGGGTATAATTGTAACTAAATGGTCAATATGAAGACATGGAAAGGAGGGGGCGGCACATATGGAAAAAAAGAAATGTGTTGGGGAAGCTTGGTAGTATTTAGTTGTTTTGTGTATCCGTTAGGTGTTATCAGGTACCGAGTTAACTAAAAATAAATCGTGACGACTTAAAATAAAATACGACGAAGTTAATCGGGACATAATAAAGCCATAAAAATGATAAAAATATGTTAGGTACAAATATTAAGTGTTTGGATAATTTTTGTTTAGTTTCCACGAAAACCGTCGTAATTATATTAAACTTGCGATATAAATTAAATAAATTCCCAAAATACCGGGTAAATGAATTTTATAATTTTTGTGAAGTTGTAAGGGGTTTAAAAATATATCGGGACCATTGTGGGGATTGTCAGATATGTTAGTCATATTCATTAATCGCGTGTTAACGTTTATTTAAAAATAAATATACGTAAAACGTTAGATATACCAAAAATATTAATGTAGATATTCTACGAGTGGTATAGTATGCAATTGTTATTATGATGAAATGTAGTCTATTTCTAGTCCGTATGAAATGTCCCTACTGATAAAGCATGAATTCGCACCTGAACCAATTCGGTTACGAGAATTTAAATATCCGTAAACTAAATTTACGATGAAATGAGCAATGCACATGAATAGTGTTTTTCTTCCAGAAATGAATAGTGTTTCGTGAATAGTAAAATTTTTGAACACTTCTCACAATATCAAACTGACATAAAAAATGATGAATAGTAAAATGATGAATAGTGTTTTGATGAATAGTGATTTATGAATAGTAAATTGTCGAAGTTCGGAAAATGACCTGAAATGGTGAGTTGTGACAATATATATATATATATATATATATATATATATATATATATATATATATATATATATATATATATATATATATATATATATATATATATATATATAGGGTAAGGATCTAGTGAGAAGAAAAATTGAAATGAGAAGAATGGGAAATAGCTATAACCACATATTTAAGATGCATCAACTTGAATTAGATGCATCTCTATTCATTTATATGCAACACGTATTGTAATTTGAGATCTATCATTCCATAAAGAAACTGTCCACCATAAATTTCTCACTCACTTTGACCAACCATTTTCATCAAACATCACCTCTCTGATTTATTTATTGCCTACCAAAATTCAAATCAAAGAAAACCATCATCATTTAATTTTTTGTTACCCCCGTCGCTATGGATCTGAAGAAAAGTTCTAATTGAGAAACCAAAGTTTGAATCTCAATCACGATACACTACCGTTCTCGTATTTATCTTTAATAGATCTCAATCACGATTCATTGTTGAATTGAGTTCGATTTTGATTATGGTAAGAATTTTCGTTTTGATTTTTTTTATATTTCATCGCAGTTATTTTTTATTTCACATTTTTTTAATACAAAATCATTGCAAATATTATTGTTAATTAAATATGACTGATCCATGTTGCAAAAGAAAATGATTTAATACTTTTTTGTTTATTAGATACAGTAAGTCGGATTGTGGTCGTCGGATCGTGGCCGTCGGATCTGGTCATAGTTGTTGGTGGAGGGTCAAGCCGAGATGGCCGCCGGTTTGTTGTTTGTCATTCCGACTTGGTGGTGCTTTCTGTGGTGGTGAATCTGGATCATAAATTAAAAAAGCATGTTTGTTAATTTTATTAAGAAAAAAAATAGTTATAATTATCTTTTACGTGAGTTTGTATTAATGTTAAATTTTATAGTGAGTTTGATTCATGAAAGATTTTGGGTTTAGATTAAAAAGTTTTGATTCATGGAATTATGGTTTATAACATATATGTTTATGGTTGTGAACATATATGTTTTGGGTTTAGATTAAAGTTTTGATCCGTGGAATTATGGTTTAGACAGAACTTTTATTTATTACCTTTCATGTTTTCCTAGATGTTATATATAAGATGTTTAATCTAATTAATTCAATGTTTGTCTTTCACAACAAAAAGTTGATGACATTTATTTCGCTTTTGAAAAGTTGTATACACTTAGGGAAGTGATACTTACACCATTTTTTTTATGCACACACCACAATATTACATCATTAATGCACATTATATGCATAATTGTGGTGTGTGCATAAAAAAAATGGTGTAAGTATCACTTCCCATACACTTATGATGTGCATATGTGTTTATCAATTAAGATGATTATCTGAAAGGCTTAACTAAAATATTCTTTAAATTATGTAGTAAGTTATTTAATTGATATTTCTTAGTTATTATATTATCATTTTCATCCAAAAGGCCCTTTGAATTATAGTATCATTTTCAAGCATATGGGAACATATGTGTTTTGTGGACTTTTAAAACTCAAAGTCATTGTTAGAAACTAGCAATTGACTTTTTAGCACATTTGACGTTAGTAGAGTTTAGGAAATGAGATAAGCTACAAATTATTGGTTACTTTTTGTTTTTAATGTATGAACTGTGTAGGAATAGACAAATGTATATGGTTTGCATTTAACATATTTTTTACCTGATGGATATTGGTGGTTATGAAATAGGTGAATGAGTAGTATCTTTGAAAGAAGGGCCATTATACGCATGGGGCTAACTGGGACCGCAATATTTTTTCCTACGGCTTGGAGGCTTTTGTTCTAATGAATTTGATAAGAAAGTGAAGCATGCACATATGTTTTTGGAATAGTACTCATATGTTCTAATGAATTTGATGAGAAAGTGAAGCGTGCACATATATTCTTTGAAGAGTGCACACATGTTTTTTAAATGACGTGCACATCTATATTTAACAATATACATTTGTATTTTAATTGTATTCTATTTGATATCTGTTGGCATGAATATTATGATATTTAATCTAAACATTCTCTTCATGTTTTGATGATGACAAAGATGTAAGTTACAACATATAACGTAAAGTGCTTAAGTTACTTGTGATCACAATTCATCCATGCATTCTTACGTTAACAAGCTTCGACATCTCAACGTCTCGAGTTTGCCTCAACAATCACTTAAGGTATGTACAAACAAATGTCTAATACATTTTATGATCAAAGAGATTTTATTTAAACATTACAAAGTTTATAAAGTGATATAAACATGTTATATATTTTTTGAAAAACAATTTTGGTAATTAAAGGAAAATGTTTAATTCATAACAAATATATGAATTCAAAATTTTAACCAAAATCAGTTAGTTTTTCACCAAATAAACCTTCACCAGAAAAGACAAAGATTTCTGGCCGTTTCAGTAGGGCGGCCCCCTTAATTATGGGCGGCCCCCTTAATAATTAAGGGGACCGGCCATACAATTAAGGGGACCGGCACGCTCCTCTGTCAGAAATTTTCTCCTATAAATACCACCTCAAACCTGGTATTTTTCTTACCCTTTTGCACAAATATTTTCAGATCCAATTCTCTCTAAACATCCTTCTAAAACCCTTTGATCATAAGATTATTAATCTTTGTTTCAAGTGATCCAATCTCTCATAACTCAAAGTGCAAGAGAAGAATCCTCCCCATCATAAAGCCAAAGATGTAGTTAATGCTTATGATAAGTTGTGAGCTTTGTATATGTAATAAGTAAATCAAGATGATCTTACTTAGTAGTGAGTTTATGATGAGGCGAAAAATGAACCACTTTTAGGGGGTCATTTAAGCCCGAATCCGAATTTATTTGATCAAATATTGCCCTAAATCGTTCCTTTTGTGATTTTAGGTACTTTGGGAGTGAAATCTGGAAAAGGAAGCAATTCAGACGTTTTTGGAGCATAAAAGTGAAGAAAATGCCAAAGTCTTAATTTTCCAAGCTGGGAACAGTAGGTGACAGCGTCAAGAGCAAATCCTTGACGGCGTCAAGAGCAAATTTCATAAATTTCCATGACGACCCAGAAGAGTTTTGACGGCGTCACGTAGGAAGGGCGTCAAGAGTAAAAGAGTCATGACGGCCTGGAAGTGCTTAAGTCTTGACGGCGTCAGAAATGGATCTAGGCAGTCCGAGGAGAGTTTTGGCGGCGAGGTGACGGCGTCACAAGATTACTCTTGACGCCGCCAAACCTATTTTTCTATATATAGTTTTCTAATTTTTCACATTTAAAGAGAGAAGTTTTGGGAGAAACCCTAAGTACGATTTTGGTGTAACTTTACAGGTTTTTCAAGGGTTCCAACCCCTTGATACCTTGCATGATTAATCAAGATAAGTGTTCTTCTAATTCAATCAATATGTCTATGTGTTGGTTGTCTATATCATGTTCTTGTCTTAATTCTATCATGCTAGGCTAGATCTCTTTTGTGTTTGCTTAGATTTAATGAAACCTAGATATTGATTATGTGTTGATTACTTGTTTATTCTTGTCTTGGATGAATGATTTATATGTTAGGCTTAAGAAAACTGGCAGATCTCCAAATGGTAACATGCTTGAACATCTTAAGAAACATGAACCGAGGCGCACTAGGTCTTTATTGGTTGTATTTAATGCATGAGCCACTGTTTACAATCCCTATAGTTGTGTTGGGCATGGTGTAGGAGGAGATAAGAGCACATAGAATTGGGGAGTTATGTGTGTCACCCCATGAATGGTATTAAGGAATACGATCCGTCATCCATGCAATTATAACAAGTAATTAACGTGTAAAAGATATCTAGGGAGTAGTGAAATCTAAGTAAACACATTTTCTCCAATTACTGCTCACAACTTTAGTTTAATTAGTTTATTTTAATTTTTAGTATTTTATTTTGATTGCATCTTAGTATTGGGTTAGTTGAATAGCAACTAATTCCGCCCAAATCCTTCAAACCCCGAGATTTTACTTGCTTTCATAAAAAATATAAAAACACAAAAATAATCATCCCACACCTTTAGAACTAGTATTTAGGTTTTCTAATCCTAGCGACACTATTCCTAAGCTGAACGATCAATCCCCCGGTACTTGTCACTATACTATACTACAACGATCAGGTACACTGCCTGGTGGGGGTTGTAAGCTTCTCGAGATCCCTCGAGAGGTAAAGCCTGTTGCGATTCACACGCATCAGTTTATGAGTGAGTAAGAAGTTGTGTAAAGAAGTAGTAGTGTGAAGAAGTTATGTAGGTGTGAAGTAATAGATGTGTGAGTATGTAGTGGAGTATAGAAGAAGTTGTGAAGTAGTGAAGAAGTCATGAAGTTGTGAAGCCATTAAGAAGTCGTGAAGCCTTGAAGAAATAGGTGTGTTGTGAAGAAGAAGTAGTGAAGGTGTGATAAGTAGTTTAGTAGTAGTGTTGTGAAAAAGGTGTGTTGTGGTGTGAGATTGGTTCTAGCTACTATTAGAACTCGACATTTAGCTTAGTGTCGTTAAATGGTATAAGCAAAAGTTGTGTAAGGTTTTCTCCGCCAAAAGGGAGCTTGTTGAGTAGTGAAGAAAACTCTCGAGTAGGTGACTCGGGGAGTGGAGTAGGGGGTGTCCTTGTAACCGAACCACTATAAATCTTCGTGTCCGGTTTGCATTCTCTTTCTCCTATCTTTTTACTTTCATTCTTGCATTTATCGTGTTATATCTATGCTTGCAAATATGTGTTGATTGTTGCTTATATTATCATGATGTTTGATTGTGGTGTAGTTACAAGTAAATATTATGATAGGATATAAAATTGTATGATATGGTCTACTGGACTTATAGATATTATTAATACTTCTCATATCAAGTTCAACTTAATCGATAATTTGATACAAAACATTTTAAGATTTCAAAAGGAAAACGTTTTCACATAAAGATCAAACTAGGTTCCATTCAAAACATTAATTATACATTAGTAAATTAAAAGTATATACAATCATTAAAACACATATACACATATAAATACATACTTATATTTAAGTGAGATATATGAAATTATAATTTCTATTCAACACTTTAAATAAGTAGTATTTATGTGACATATGTGAATTAATTTGTATCTATACTTTAGCTTAAAAGGTTTTTACAAATTACCATCAAATCTTTGTAAGTAAACTTTTATTAAAACGAAAAAGACGCAAAACTATTCAACCCCCCCTTCTAGTTTTCCACAATTGGTACCAGAGCCACGTCGCTCAAATTTTCAAAACAAATGGTTTTAAAAATTGAGTACGATCCATGTATCAAATTATCCATTTAGTTGGATTAAATATGAAAAGTGTTTTGTTGATTAACTTGTATTAGTTTTGATGATATATACACTAATTATACTAGCTCGAAATAATATTATGCTTAAAATAAGTGTTATATGTTCGGTATCAAAATCAGAAAGTCACACACCTTTCCGAAAAGTCAGAAAACAATTTTTTTACAAAAAATGAAATTTTGAGTACCAGATGGGTGGCCCCCTTAATTGTCTGGGCGGCCCCCTTAAATACTGGGCGGTCCCCTTAATTATTTAAGGGGTCCGCCTGTCTGTTCGACAGTTTTTTGAAAACTTTAAAAAATCATATAAAATTAACCGTAACTCCGTAGAAGTCGTGCCACCCGGCGTTTTAAAGGTAATTGAGTCTACTTTCATTTAAAAATACTTACAAGTAACCATTACAAACTTAAATAAGTAAGAAAGTCAAAATATTATACGGTAGTCAAAAATTTGTGTTTCGTTTTAATGTAAAACTTTTGTTTTACCTTTTCCTTCAAGTCGGGTATTCCTAGTTGATATACTTTTGAAAAATTAAGTATTTATGTTTTCAAAATATTGATCTTAATTAAATTATAGAATGGGAGGAAACTATTTTATTTTCAAATAAACTCGAGCTAAGTAAACATTGGTGTATATAATACACAAAACGACGACAAGTGTTTTATGTGTTATGTGAACTTCTTTGTGATTTTATTTTCTTAATTGAATATATTAAATGATTGTTGCTATTTGAAGTTTAGCTATGTATATATCTATGCATATGTGCCCTATTAGTGTATAGCTAGTTTGCCGATTTATACTTAACTAGATCTTATGCTAGATTTCTTGCGTTAGGATTGTTGTAATATGCTTACATTGCATATAGGTATAGATGGCTTAATGTTACTCAAACATCTTGTAAATAAGTTCAATCTAGTCACCTAAATATTTCAAACAATTTAATCTACTCTTCACAACACACTTAAATATTTTCTACAAATTAGCTTGTTTTACCTTAAGATGTTTAATAAGAGAAATTGAATCATTGTAAAACATTAATAGTTATATAAAAGAAAAAGTATTTTCAAAATCTAAGTGTGTTCATAATAAGTAAAAATGAAGAGTCTTTCACAAAAACAAAGCATATAACAATCATGAAATAATAAGTCAACTTTCAATCATTCACTAATAAATAATCTTAGGATTAATGGAACACACTATCAAAATATTTATTTATTTCAAATGAGTGTCCGTGAGGGTCAAGAAAGATCTTGATATTATATCAATTCATTATTCAAATTATTGTTGATATATTCATCAAATCTAATTGACGTGGTTTTGAGTGTGGACAAGAAATTGGATTGCTATTTGTTTAGCTTCAATATTATATCAAATTACAACAAAAGATATAGTCTTGAATCTACATACTCAATCACACTAGATTGATATGAAAATAGTTACATCCTTTGTAGATGAAAAGAGTGTGCATTGGATCATAACTCACACTTGTGTTGATAATGTCATATTGAATCTACTTGTCCAATAATTGTGTTCCAAATATTAGAATAACACTTTAAACACATTTATAAAATATAAAATGAAGTAGGATTGACGACTTGGATGTTTCATCCGAAATATTCAAACAATTTACATTGCAAAATGTGTCATATCCGAAAAACCAAACATGAGCAAACTAACAACATATGTAAACTTTGCTCACACTACTTAAAATCGTCACTTCAAGATAAAATACATATTTAAGAATAATACACACTATATATTCTATGTATTTCATTTTCTTTGTAGCATGAATGGTTGTGTTACAAGATAATGCACTACACTTTCCTTTTTGAAATAATATAAGTTATTAGAAGTGAAAAATAACTTGTCACAATCCATAAACAAATAATTTTTTTTTCAAATACTTGTTAAAGTATGATATATAACATTGGCAAAAATCATAGAAAATAATATTTGTTTAAAAAATATATTAATGTCTAGTTTTGATATCATTTGGGAATCACAAACTCATTTAAGATAAATAATCTTAATGAGATTCATTTCACAAGAGATGCCAAGGTGCACTCTTAAGTTTAGCACAGTTATTAAATCAAGTAATATGTCATCAAAACCAAACAACCGGTAAATCATGAAGAAAATATTAAAACTCATTGTTTACTCTTATCTAAACATTCAACACGACTCTATTAGGATCGTGAATAAAATATATCATCTAGATTTACCTTCATAAAAACATGATGTTTGAGTCACATTAAGCCTAGTATTAGTGAATCAAGCAAACTTCATATTTGGTAATCTTCGATAGGTAAATTTAGGAACTCAATTTCTTCTAAAAAGAGAATGACTACTGGAGAATCTATTGACTAGAAATTCAATTTAACCTAACGGTTGAATTGCTTTTATGTGAGAAGTTGGGTGTGTGTAACCCGTAAAAATGGTCGTGTTTAGCCTGAATTGAGCACCACTAGTAATAGTCTCATACTCATTCTCCAACTTGATTAAATTGCTCTTCCTATATATACCTAACGCTAGTTTACTTTTATGAACTTTGCTTCTCATTAGATTCTTTCATTCCTAGATTTATGGCATATCGCATATATGTTGTTTCTAGATGTTTATTTGCTCCTATTTGATTTGATTGTATGCCTTTACATGCTTAACTCTATGTCCGGATGAGCACAAATTTAATGGGAAGGGAAAACACACTCACTCACATATATTCTTCTACCTTACACTCTTGGAGAACCTCTTCCACCCATTTCATGTTTTCATGACTACCCAAGCTCAACCATGTCTCCACCACCAAGAGTACCACCACCACATCCTACAACCTCACATGCCATTCCTATGTTGCATGTTCAAACCTTCACCCAAGACAACCATCATGTTCCACCATCATCACCTTCCTCCGAACACTTGAAGTTCGTTGAGGAGCTAAAATAGGCTCATGAGCTTAGTGCTCTTTTAGCATTACATCTTGCGCAATGCAATTTGGATCCAACCCAATCAAGCTCACCATCATCACCACACAACATCAACCAAGTTGAGAAGCATGTCAACAATTGCCCTTGTTGCATCTTCCTTCAACAACAAACCATTGCCTTGAATGAGCACTTCACTTGGATTGAGTATCTTCTCGCTAGTTCTCATCCAAAACCCTCACTTGAACAACATCCAAACTCTCAATCAACCTCTTCCGCTCCTAAATCTACACCCCTAAAAGTCAAGCGAATTTCTTTATGAAATGCATCTTTTCCAATTCCTAGCAAGTGAAGAACACAAAGAAGATATCCAAGCTTCAAGTGTTGTCAAGCCATCACCACCTCATTCACATATCAATTTTCGGTCGTCAACCAACAAAACACCTAAAAATTCCTTGATTCCAAATCATCCACCCTTGTCAAACGTTAACCTTTTGTCATTACCTTCCCTTTTCATTCACGCTCATCCTTCTTTATTTTTCTACGTCTTTAAAAGAACGCATCATTATCATTCTTTTTTTTACTCTTTTAGAATATATATTTTGGTATCTTTTGCCAAAATATGTCGGTAGAATTTTTGCATTAGGTTCCAATCATTATCATGTCTTAAGCTTTGGTCATGGTAATTTTTTTTTTGGAAGTTAGGTTGTTGTTTTTAAAACAATAATTACATGTGTCATATTTTTAGTGCATATACCTATTACGTCCATATATTGTTCCCCTATTGGTATCATGCATATACCTATCATCATCATTATATATATTTGCACTTGTCTACTAACTTTGTTTTGAAGGATTACTTCATCGCTCGATTCTTTGGTAGCCAAAACTAAGTTTTGAGCATACACCAAGGGGGAGTATACACCAAGGGGGAGCATACACCAAGGGGGAGCATTAAGGTTGATAGGATCAAGGATTCACTTACGATGATGCAAGCTCGCCTTTTACATTCTTTCTCAAGGGTTCAAGCGTAGTTGAAGTCTCATCTAAGTGTCCACCTTTTTGCTTCGACAAAAGGGGGAGAAGAAGTGTAAACAAGTAACTTATACATTTTACTATGAGTTATAGTTTACATAGTTTGTCATCATCAAAAAGGGGGAGATTGTTGGCATGAATATTACGATATTTAATCTAAACATTCTCTTCATGTTTTGATGATGACAAAGATGTAAGTTACAACATATAACGTAAAGTGCTTAAGTTACTTGTGATCACAATTCATCCATGCATTCTTACGTCAACAAGCCTCGACATCTCAACCTCTCGAGTTTGCCTCAACAATCACTTAAGGTATGTACAAACAAATGTCTAATACATTTTATGATCAAAGGGATTTTATTTAAACATTACAAAGTTTATAAAATGATATAAACATGTTATATATTTTTTGAAAAACAATTTTGGTAATTAAAGGAAAATGTTTAATTCATAACAAATATATGAATTCAAATTTTTAACCAAAATCAGTTAGTTTTTCACCAAATAAACCTTCACCAGAAAAGACAAAGATTTCTGGCCGTTTCAGTAGGGCGGCCCCCTTAATAATTAAGGGGACCGGCCATACAATTAAGGGGACCGGCACGCTCCTCTGTCAGAAATCTTCTCCTATAAATACCACCTCAAACCTGGTATTTTTCTTACCCTTTTGCACAAATATTTTCAGATCCAATTCTCTCTAAACATCCTTCTAAAACCCTTTGATCATAAGATTATTAATCTTTGTTTCAAGTGATCCAATCTCTCATAACTAAGGCTGAGCATGGCAGGTCTGAAACCCGACCAGACCGAAAAACCCGACCGGACTGACACAAACCGAACCGGACCGTAGGACCGCCGGTCCGGTCTCGGTTCCATATTTATGGTTTTTTCTGTCTCGGGTCGGTTCGGTCCAAAACCGACAAAACCCTGCAAAATAACCGGACCGACCGAAAGTTAAAACACTCTCTCTTTTTGAA
The DNA here is from genome assembly GCA_030686995.1 of Artemisia argyi. NCBI lineage: Eukaryota > Viridiplantae > Streptophyta > Magnoliopsida > Asterales > Asteraceae > Artemisia > Artemisia argyi. The sequence continues at coordinate 128,518,504 of CM060682.1, read as the reverse complement.
GTTAGATGGGCTTTACAGAAGACATGTTTTTTAGGCCCAATGCTATTTTAAATTGTTTTAGAATAAAAATCAGTGATAAACGTTTCATTTACCTACCAAATCTACCATTACGGCAGTATCTTGTGTTTTAGAAAAACCTAAATCCTAACAAGAACTTGCAATCATCATCAACAACTTGCAATCATCAACATCAGGAACTTGCGATCATCACAATTAACATTCTTCGGTGACACAAACCCTCCAATGGAAGTAAGTGTGTTTCTATGTAGTCTATATTCATATATATATAAGTATATAACATAAGTTTGCATGTGTATAAGTTTCATTCATATAAAATCTTATAAAAGATGACCACATATACTCGAATTTCATACTTTGATAGTTTGATTGATCATGTCCTGTACTAGACAAAAGCATCTATTGAAATTATATGCTGTTATACAATGGAAGTGATTAGAAATTATGTAATGTTATACAAGAGTTTCCATTGCTATTATTATTGTCCATGTGTACTTATTATTTATTTTTTTAGGACCAAACTATCAACCTTAACGGTGATGATTTTGGAAAAGAATCAAATGAAGACGACAAGAAGAAGAAGAAGAAGAAAGACAAAAATAAGACAGCCAACAAACGTAAAAGGAAACCAGGTGGAGGAATAGGAAATGAAAAAGCCGAATGTTGGAAGTATTTTACTCCAAAGATGGAACGACCGGATGGACTGGAAGGTGAGTTGGTTAAGATGGCATATTGTAACTTTTGTTCTCAAGTTTATAGAGCCGATAGCATTAGGAATGGTACTAAAAACATGAATTTGCATTACCCCATTTGTGAATTAAACCCTATGAATGAGGAAAGAGTAAAACAAAAAAAGCTGTGTTATATGAAGAAAGACACCAATGGGGATGGTGAGGGGTGTAGTAGTGGAACATTGCAAAATTGGAAGTATGATGAGAAAACAATAAAAAAGTCTTTGATTGAACTTATTGTTTTAGCCGAATTACCCTTTAAGTTTGTCGAACATCCGGCCTTCATTAAATACTCAAAGAACTTGCAACCCAAGTATAACTTGCCATCCCGTCACACTATCTCTAGGGATGTTTCTAAGTTTTACCTAGAAGAAAAAAAGAGACTACTTAAGTTTTTAGGTAACCCGAATCACACTATCCATCTAACAACGGATACATGGACTTCTACTTGTCAAAAGATTAACTATATGGTGATAACGGCACATTTTATAGATGATGATTGGGTTATGCACAAGCGTGTCATAAATTTCAAACGAATTAATAGTCATAAGGGAGAAGACATTGGGAGGAAACTTTTAAAGTGCATAAACGAAGTGTGTGACTTTTTGGAAATTTTTAAAGAGAAAACCGAACTAGTATCAACCCAATCGCGTCCCGTTGCTCATTTATTTTATAGCGAGATACTTGATGTTGACAAGCATCTACGTGAGTGGGAACTAGTGCCAAATTTCAGTCCAATGGTGGAAAAAATGCGTTTAAAGTACGAAAAGTATTGGGGGGATTATAAAAAAATCAACCATTATATGTACTTTGCGGTGCTTTTAGATCCAACCATGAAATCCGAAGTACTTGGGTACGGGTTTAGGCATTTGATGGAAAATGGTTGTATACCCGAGGAGAATGAAGATGAAGTAGATACACCATTGGCGTTTTTGACAGAACCTGAGAAGGAAGATAAGATTAAGAATCTGGTTCATGAAGTTGAGACCAATATGGGAGTTTTGTTTGCATTATATAATGAAAAATATGGAACAAAGGTGACACACAACTCAAGTGACGTGCAAAAATCATCTACTCAAAGTGGCAACACAACTCGTCGTCGTGGTAATACTTTCTTGAATTCATTTAAAAGCCAAAACTCAAGTAGATCGAGTGGAGTTGACGATGAGTTGAAAAAATATCTAAAAGAACCACCAGTTGAGTTAGATGATGCGGAGGACTTTGACATACTTTCATGGTGGAAAATGAATAGTCCAAGATTTCCAATCGTTTCAAAGATGGCAAAAGGTAATAAATCTTAATCCTTTAATGGTGTATTACATTTGATAAATTAGTTAGCTTATATGTTTTTTTAAACTTTTGTATAGATATCTTGTCAATCCAAATATCTACCGTTGCTTCCGAGTCCGCCTTTAGCACAAGTGGTCGTATTTTGGACCCGTATAGGAATGCCTTGTAGCCGCAAATTGTAGAAGCATTGATATGCACTCAAAGTTGGGTTCGTACATCACAAAAAAGCATCTATATGGATGATTTAGAAGATCTTGTGAAAGATGAAGAGGTTATCAAAGGTATAATTAAAGATATGTAGATCAGTGGATATATATAGTTATTTTTTTTTCTTTTTTTTTCGTGTGTTATTAATTTGTTTTGTTGCTATGATGTTACATTTTTTATTTTAGAAATGAAAGAGGCGTTGGACAAACTAATGGGAGACAATGGAAATGGAAAAGGCATATCGCTTGATTGAGAAGAATGCGTTTAGTGCGTTTGCTGAAGATGGAAAATGCTACTGTGACTCAAGTGAATATGCATGACTCAAGATGGAAAAATGCTACTATGACTCAACTTCTTTTGGTTTTTAAATGCTACTGACTCAACTTCTTTTGGTGAATATGGAAATATGCTACTGTGACTTGTTTATTTTCATATTGTGTCATTCAAATGGGTCATTTGCTACCATTAGATTATTAGTCATTCAAATGGTTTGTTTATTTTGCTACTGTGGTAACCTATTCCAGGCCATTTGTAACCTTCATGCAAGTATATAAAAATATTAGAAATGTAAAATAGCTTTGTGTTATCTTTGTGAATCTATTCCATGCCATCTGTAATTCTGCATTTGTGGTATGCAATTCTGCATTGTGAATATATTCCAGGCCATTTGCAGCCATTTGTTGTAGCAAACTCTTATTTGCTCGATCAAGTTGGGGACGGAGAAAGTTGTTTAGTATTCGCTCTACTATACGTCCATATGGCTGTTAGTACGTAGAGCTGGTTTCACTTCACATGAATATGTTTGGAGTTGTAGACTTGTAGCCATTTATTATGGTTAAAAATTAAAACAAAGTTGCCCAAATTCACCAACTGTATTCCTATATACAACTGTATCTTCGGTCCATCATATATAGATCCTTAGAACACAATCTATATTATAAGAACATAAATCTATAAAAGTGTGTCCTTTCTTTTCATAAATATATATAGATACAAGATATCTTCGGTTTTGGACATAAATATATATAAAATATATAAATATATAAGAACGAACATGATATAGATACATTATATATAGATACATCCTTACTTCCTTAGCACACAACTGTATCTTCCACTTAGATACATCATATATAGATACATCCTTAGCACACAACTGTATCTTCGGTCCATCATGTCCAAAACCGAGGACCGAACCGACTAACCCGAGGTAAGACCGAACCGACCCGAGTGTACATCGGTCCGGTCTCGGTCCTTATGATTTGGTCTTTACGGTCTTCGGTCCGGTCCGGGTTTGGCCGGTCCGGTCCGGACTGAGCCCGATGCTCACCCTTACTCATAACTCAAAGTGCAAGAGAAGAATCCTCCCCATCATAAAGCCAAAGATGTAGTTAGTGCTTATGATAAGTTGTGAGCTTTGTATATGTAATAAGTAAATCAAGATGATCTTACTTAGTAGTGAGTTTATGAGTGAGTAAGAAGTTGTGTGAAGAAGTAGTAGTGTGAAGAAGTTATGTAGGTGTGAAGTAATAGATGTGTGAGTATGTAGTGGAGTATAGAAGAAGTTGTGAAGTAGTGAAGAAGTCATGAAGTTGTGAAGCCATGAAGAAGTCGTGAAGCCTTGAAGAAATAGGTGTGTTGTGAAGAAGAAGTAGTGAAGGTGTGATAAGTAGTTTAGTAGTAGTGTTGTGAAAAAGGTGTGTTGTGGTGTGAGATTGGTTCTAGCTACTATTAGAACTCGACATTTAGCTTAGTGTCGTTAAATGGTGTAAGCAAAAGTTGTGTAAGGTTTTCTCCGCCAAAAGGGAGCTTGTTGAGTAAGTGAAGAAAACTCTCGAATAGGTGACTCGGGGAGTGGAGTAGGGCAAGGAAGGTGTCCTTGTAGCCGAACCACTATAAATCTTCGTGTCCGGTTTGCATTCTCTTTCTCCTATCTTTTTACTTTCATTCTTGCATTTATCGCGTTATATCTATGCTTGCAAATATGTGTTGATTGTTGCTTATATTATCATGATGTTTGATTGTGGTGTAGTTACAAGTAAATATTATGATAGGATATAAAATTGTATGATATGGTCTAATGGACTTATAGATATTATTAATACTTCTCATATCATGTTTAACTTAATCGATAATTTGATACAAAACGTTTTAAGATTTCAAAAGGAAAACGTTTTCACATAAAGATCAAACTAGGTTCCATTCAAAACATTAATTATACATTAGTAAACTAAAAGTATATACAATCATTAAAACACATATACACATATAAATACATACTTATCTTTAATTGAGATATATGAAATTATAATTTCTATTCAACACTTTAAATAAGTAGTATTTATGTGACATATGTGAATTAATTTGTATCTATACTTTAGCTTAAAAGGTTTTTACAAATTACCATCAAATCTTTGTAAGTAAACTTTTATTAAAACGAAAAAGACGCAAAACTATTCAACCCCCCTTCTAGTTTTCCACAATATCAAATTTTGTGTATACTATTTATGTTTTTGATTTGTTATAAATTTGGAGGTTTGATGTATATGTTTATGTTTTTTGTTATAAATTTTGAAGATTAGAGAACATGCACTAGAAACATATGTGCAATTACCATTTTAAGCAAAATAACTTTGATTTTTAAACAATTTTAGGAAAAAAAAAATCTACAAAAAATGCTACACCTATGCACCTCATTTTTTTTTTTAAAAACATGTATTATGAAGAGAAAAAATCCGAAAATTAAAGGGGACTAGGATTAAAAAAAAAAAAAAAAAAAAAAAAAAAAAAAAAAAAAAAAAACGTAAAAATGTGTTTGACTATTTTACCCTTTTGAATGAATTAAAAAGCTTTAATGATACTAAATTATTATTTGTCTAAATGGTACTGTAAAGTACTGTATCTAAAAATTGGTACTGCATATAACGCGCCTCATATATATATATATATATATATATATATATATATATATATATATATATATATATATATATATATATATATATATATATATATATATATATATATATAGAGAGAGAGAGAGAGAGAGAGAGATAGTAAGGATCAAATGAGAAGAATTCTTAAAATAAGAAGGATGAGAAATAACTATAACTACACATTAGAGATGCATCAATTCGAATTAGATGCATCCCTAATCTTGAGATGCATCATAATATATTTTCTAGCTAAAAAAATTAGATGCATATATATATATATATATATATATATATATATATATATATATATATATATATATATATATATATATTAGATGCATTTCATCAAGTTAGACGAATCCTATGTATTTTTCGTCCTCTGCGTGTCAAATTTGTTGCTAGTACTACTTTGCATCGTTTTCCTTAAAAATCACTTTTGAAACTAATTGTGATGCATCTAAATGAATAGAGATGCATCTAATTCAAGTTGATGCATCTCAAATATGTCATTATAGTCATTTCTCATTCTTCTCATTTTAAGATTTCTTCTCACTGGATCCTTACCATATATATATATATATATATATATATATATATATATATATATATATATATATATATATATATATATATATATATATATATATATATAGAGTGAGACTTTCTTGCGAAAACCATTTTATCTGCGAGAACTGAAATAACCACCAAAAAAGCATACATGCACGACTTCAATAATTGTATTTTTGCACATATGTGTTAAAAACAACATACATATTTTAAGAAAAACATAGTTGTTCTAAAGAATTTGATACGAAATTGAAAATACAAAATTTTTCTTCGAAGGTGTACATGTATGTTCTTAGAAGGCATGCAACGACAATATTGCGGCCGTGTGTAAGGTTTTTGTGAAAAAAGATGATGAGTTCATGATGATATTGAAAAACGTTGGTGGATACTTACAATTATTGATGATTTGCATGTATTTTTATTTTATTTTAAAAGGCGTGCATGTATGTTTTTTTGTGGTTCTCTCAGTTCTCGCAGATAAAATGATTTTCGCAAGAAAGTCCCCATATATATATATATATATATATATATATATATATATATATATATATATATATATATATATATATATATATATATATATATATATATATATATATATATTCTCTATTTATTGTTTTTAAGTGTGCGTTTGATATGCTGTCATGAATGACAATGAGTATGAGTTTGATAGTAGTTGTGGGTCCCTCATCTATGAAAGATTCATAGCTCTCTTGAAGTATATAGAATATGGATTATATATAGCATAATTACCATAGTAGTGGGCCCCTTATCATAAACAAACACCTTTAATCACTTTTATAGTTATAGTCTCATTCTTATATTGGTATATCAAACGCACCCTAAATATACATGTATCCTATTGTGTCTTATATAGGTGGTGATAGTTTGCTATTGATTTAAGTTATTTCAACTAGTTTACGCCATTTTCACTTTTAACGTATAATCATAAAACATTGTTCGTTAGATAATTTTATTTACAAGAGTTTGTCGTCGCAACACACGAATACCTACCAATCATGATTTAATACGCGTTTAGGGTCAAAAGACCATGTCTATGTTTATACTTCGTTGCTTGAAGGAGTTTAAATTGAAGCGTGAGTTTTGTTACATGGCTAAAGAATTTTTGCTACATGGATAAAGATGATGGATTGACTTTAGTTTATATATTTTTTCGGTATGTCATGTTTCACGAATATTTATTAACTAATAGGCAGGGTTCTATCCCCACCTCTTGCAAGGCCGGAGGTCTTTTTTTACCTTTTGTAGAAAGTCTTTCTACCTTAGATAGACACATACTTTTCAAACTGTATCGATATGGTGCGTGTACTAATTTTCATTCCAATATGGTACGTGTACTTTTTGATTTCGTGCTAATATGGTACGTGAGTAACATTTGACCGGCAAAACATGTTAAAAAGTGATTTTTTGAGCAAAAATAATTCTTTGTGATTTGTTTCTTTTGCAAAATAGGTCCTTTGCAATTTTTTCAAAATAAGTCTTTTTGCGTTTTTAGGGTGCGTTTAGTTGGTGAAATTTTTTCCTTCTTGAAAAAATGAACATATTCTTCCTTTGTGTGTTTTCATATGTTTTAACGTTTTCATCCGCTTTTATCCGTTTTTATTCGTCTTTATTCGTTTTTATACGTTTTCATCAATTTTTATACATTTTTGTCTGTTTTTATTTTATTTCTTTCATTTTTATACGTTTTCATCAATTTTCATTCATTTTCATCCGTTTTATACGTTTTGTCTATTTTTATCCGTTTTGTCCGTTTTTATCCGTTTTCTTATGTTTTTATACGTTTTCATGCGTTTTCATCTATTTTATACGTTTTTATCCGTTTTTATTTGTTTAGTTTTTATATGTTTTCATCCATTTTCATTCGTTTTCCTCTGTTTTTATACGTTTTTGTCCGTTTTAATTCATTTTATTCCGTTTTTATACGTTTTCATCCGTTTTCATTCGTCTTCATCCATTTTTATTCATTTTCACCAACTAAACGCACTATAAAAATGCACAAACTCTTATTTTGAAAAAATCACAAAGGACCTATTTAAAAAAAAACGTATAAAAACAAATAATGACTGATAAAAACGAATAAAAATGGATAGAAACGCATAAAAACGAATGAAAATGGATGAAACGTATAAAATCAGATGAAAACGGATAAAAACAAACAAAAACGGACAACGACAAATAAAAACGGATTAAAACACATAAAAATGGATGAAAATGTATAAAAACGAATGGAAACAAATGAAAACGGATAACGACGAATAAAAACGGATATAAAAGTAAAAACCAAATAAAAACCAATGAAAACGTATAAAAACGGATGAAAACGAATGAAAACAGATGAAAACGTATAAAATGGATGAAAACGAATGAAAACGTATAAAAACGGATGAAAACAAATGAAAACGTTTAAAGACGGATGAAAACGTATAAAAACGGATGAAAACAAATAAAAACGTATAAAAACGAATGAAAATTTAAAAACGGATGAAAACGAATGAAAACGTATAAAAACGTATGAAAACAAATGGAACCTATTTAGCAAAAGAAATAAATCACAAATGACTATTTTTGAAAAAATCACAAAGGGCCTATTTTGCAAAAGAAACAAATCACAAGGGACCATTTTTGAAAAAATCGCAAAGGACCTATTTTGCAAAAGAAACAAATCCTAAAGGACCATTTTTGTAGAAAAAATCATTAAAATAAAATTGGTAGCCAGTCACTCACGTACTATATTAGCACGAAATCAAAAAGTACATATACCATATTAGAACAAAAATTAGTACACCAATCATATTGATACAGTTTGAAAGTATGTGTCTATTTAATAGATAAAACCTTTTTTCGTTTGTTATTGTTGTTGGGCTTGTACTAGAATTTGAGCCTTGATTTTGTCATAAAATTTAGGCTATAAAGTACAGATTTGGGAATATGTTTGCAATTCCATTTAAAAGTCGATTCCAAATTTTTTTAAGGGAGGTGATTTGCACACTTCAATCAGTGCTATAAAAAGTTGTACATTTATTATGTTTTGCTTCTCCATATTAGACATTAAAGTGTGCAAATCAAAAGTAAAAGTGTGCCAGTCAACTCACTTTTTTCTACTAAGGTCGGCTAAAGCTCGGTTGCCTCTACGTTTTTTCTTTGTTTGCAACTTCAGTCGACTAAAGCTCGACTACTTTTTCTTAAACTTCGACAACTATAAGTCTAACTTTTCCTCACTCCTCACCTTAACGTCCTACCACACCTTCGTTCATAATGACAACTGATACTCTCTCTCTCCTCCTCCCTTGTCACACTGATATACTTTATGTCGTTAATTCTATTACGAACCTCATTCCATCGTAAATTCTATGTGGACGAAGGTAATTATGTTGTCCGATGTTAGTTTTCCAAGAGTTATTTTGAATTTTTTTTATGTCCTGAAGCACATCATTGGTGAATCTACGAGTTCTTAAGTATCATTTGCTTTGTTTGTTGAGTTTTGAGAAAGTTTAAGCGTCCTTTCCCCTTCTGTTCCAACTGCAGGGGGTTGTTAGTAGACTTATTTGTATTATATTTGAATTAACATTTGTATTAGATTAGAATTAGGTATAGTTTGAGCTCAAACCCAAATATTAGAGTATAGATATTACGGACATACATAATCTCACATGATTAATTAACCAATCACGTCTTACACTTTTCTCTCATTTCTTTTTCTCCTTTTCTCTTCTATCGTATTTAATCATATGAACAAAGTGTTAAGTTTTTGTTTATTAATAAATAAGTTATCATCATAAAAGACAAACATAAACTAAAAAAGTTAGTGATGAACTTAGTTGGGCTTCCATTAGTTTAAGTACTTCATTCGTCTCAAAATATAAATTCACTTTGCTATATTTTTTTTTTGTTTCAAAACTAATGTTCACTTTCAACCAATCAAAATGCTTATAAGTGGGTGAGAATAAATTTTTATTGGCTAATATTGTAAGGAACGGTCGGCCTTTCAGCCTAATTTTTGGTTGGTTTTGGCCCACTATGTGCATATGTTTTGCCCATCTTTGCAGCCCGTAGTCCTACCGCATGTTGGTTGTACAAACATTATATGGTTTTGATGTTGTATCTATATTGTCCAATAGGCACATATCTAATGTCAGTCGCAATACTATAGTGCCACCTGCTACCATTCAAGTATTTTAATGCATTACATGTCGTGATAGTAATTTGCACTTTCATATAGATGCTAACAGTTTACCGCTTTCTACTTAAAAAAATACCATGCAATGATCGACAACGTCAAAACAATGCCCCGCCGCACAACTCGTTGATTCTATATATCATTACTCGGTGAACAGTAAAATATTATTTCTTATAAGGCCCAACCTTTTAGTCCGCTCCTTATGTTTTTTGGGCCCATGTAGCTGGCCCGCTTGCCAACGGCCTGTTTATGGGGATTATATACACGAGTCGTTTCATTTCCGTTCTTCTTCGAGAAGTTTACCGAGTTCTTAATCAAGGTGGAAAGGGTTTTGGTAGGTTTTTCAGATCTGATTTTTTTTCCCTGCCTGTTGCCTTTCCCTTTTTGCTTTAGTAGTTATCATAGTGTACAGAATTGGCTTTGCATGTTATGTTCACGTTGTGTGTTCAAATTGCATTTAAGTTGTTTCATGTATGTTTTTTCGACCTTTTTCCTTTACTAACGTTGTTGTGATGACAAAACATTGGTTTCCATTAAGTATGTTCCTGTTTTACCTGCAGTTTCCGTTAGCCTTTTTGCGTTTGTGGTCCGGCTTTTTTTAAACAACCTGCGGTTGCACTTTCTAAACATGAAATCCAAAAGAAAGGCTGTAATACGACAAGTAACTTCTATACCTTTTCCAACTGGTGTCGTTAGTGGTTCAAGTAGTTTAGAACGAAATAATACCGATGTTATACCTGCTACTTCTGGTGTGGGTAAAAGTGTGCCTAATATCGGTTCCAAGCGTACCTATGATTGTATTGACGAGCCGCAAGTGTCGTTGCCGGCTAAAAGGGGAATGACTGAATTGCGTGGCGATGTCCGATGTTTGTGCAAGCTTTCGCACACAACTTTGTTTTTCCTTTTGGTTAATCATTTTTGTAGTTGGTTATTCATACGTAACTGTATCGTTGGGGTGCATGCAGGTAATAACAATAAATGCATTGTGAATAACCGAAAAGGCAATATTGTCACAAATATGACAAAATAATAATAATACATTTTCCTTCAATAACAAACCCAAAAGTAAAATATGCCATAAACATGCCCAAATTTTTTTTTATTTTTTATTTTTGCTTCACTGTGCCAAAGATGTGCACCTTTTTGTGCATCAATATTGCTTCTATTGTGCACTTTCCAATTGCATTCTAAACAAATATATAGAAGACCTAAACAGTCCAAGCCATAATGTATGTATCTACATTCGCTATTACAGTTCTTCGAAAGTATGGCAAGCACCCCCGCCGCAACGCGGCGGGTACATTCCCCTCATTAGTAGTATTTTATAAGGTATCCAATGAACCTGGGGTGTTGTTGAATTAGTTGGGCTCGAACATACAAAAAGCCCATTGAGCTTAACTTTTTGGAGTAGAAAACCCCATATCTCAATATCTCATGTGATTTTAATATCCATGAGCTTTACTTGTAACTTTTACATAGGGGTGTTCATGGGTCGGGTAATAAACCGAAAACCGAACCGAACCGAACCGAAAAAAAACCGAACCGAACATATAACCTAACCGAATTTGTTAAAACCGAACCGAACCGAATTAAAAATTCGGTTTTCGGTTTGGATATGGGTTTGACTATCTGAACCGAAAACCGAATTTATTTATATATATATATATATATATATATATATATATATATATATATATATATATATATATATATATATATAATTTTATATATAAAAAATATAATTAAAATTTTATACTAATATAAAAAACACTTTTTTATGCTTGAAAAATTTTTTTTTTGCCAAAAATATATATAATTAAATTTAAAAAAAATGTAAATAATGTAATTCAAGTACAAAATTCGGTTTTCGGTTTTGACCCATTACCGAACCGAACTTCGGTTCGATTCTCGGTTCGGTTTGGTTATAGATATTTTCGGTTCGGTTCGGTTTTCGGTTATGACCCTAATTTTTTTTTTAACCGAATAAACCGATTAACCGAAAACCGAACTGAAAAAGAAAGAAACCATTTTTGTCATCCGTTTTCTTTAGAGAGAAACAGGGGCATAATCTTATTTGTTTTCACAACGGTATTCAAGACTTCTAAATTCTACAAAGCTAACTGCTTAATCGGCCATTACCATCTAAATAACGGCAACCGTCGAGGATCATAACCCTTTACTAAGGAGACGTGATTTGCACACTCAAAATTATTGTGTCAAGTCACAATAAAGTAAAGTATGCAAATCAATTACTAGAGTGTGCAAATCAACTCCCATTACCAAATATATCTTAATATCGCGACAGAGTAGCGCTAGAGTAAACAGATAAATACTAGAGCCACGAACAGACTTCCAGCTTCCCTCATTGTCAAGAGAGTTGTATTAAAGATACTTAAACTTACAACCTACTTATATAAGCAATCTCGTTAAACATGAGTATCCAAGATGAATTTAATCTGATCATAAATCAAGAAATGCCTCTTTAGGGTAGGTGATTCAACCATGGACATTATTTACAAATTACCATACATAACCCTGCAACTATCATCATCAAGAACAGAGAAACATGACACATTCGTTGATATGTTCAACACTTTCTGGTTGCCATTTTTAAGTAGGATGAATGTTTAAAAAGAGTATCTTTTGCAGATGATAGTAGTGGGGATGGGGTCTCACAAATCAAAATCATAGAGCCCCACAAATTTCCCCTCTTAAGAGTTATATCCATCAAACAACAAACATGCTTCCCACCAACCAAATATTGCATTCATAATTCTTACTTCATTCTACTCAACCCCCACATGATAAATTTCAGTCAAAAGTGTTAAAAAAGTTCCAAACATAAACAAAATTTAAACATAAAACAAAATTAAGATAGCATACATACTGAACTAATTAATATCCTAATCAACTCATGAAGATTAAATCCGGTTTAAATTAACGTTTACAACAAAGGCATACAGGAAGCGATAAACGTTGATCCAAGGAGACTGTTATCCGTTCTTGGGCTGCTTCCAGCGCTACTATTAGAAACTGACCCGAACCCATTCTTTTGTAGCACCCCAGTTGGAGACAATGTCATTTGTTGGCTACTTTCCCAACCATCTGTCATTAAGTTTAAAGCGGATGGGCTAGTGTTTGTACTAGGATTCAACGCTTCACCTAACGGCCCCCCCATTGATGTTTCCCAAGAAACAGGAATCCAGTTTGCATGTTGTGACCTATCATTGGATGCATTGTTGTTGTTGGTATTATTCACTCCCAATCCCATTCTTAGAGGTGAAAGGTTGCGTTTTTCACTGATTGGGGATGAAGTTGATGACATGAAATCTGAGGGAGCCATTGGAATGGAGATTGAGAGTTGGGTTCGGTCCGAATGTGGCCAATCATCCATAAACTGGCGAAGCGAGTTTTGGGGCTTTTGACTTAAGTTGTCAGTTTTCGACAATGGGTTGAGTAAGGAGTCAGAACAAACAAGCCCAAACTCAGAAGGGGCTGGAAGTGGGTTTGGTTTTAGTCCCACTGATGGAGATAAGATGGTATTTGAATGGGAATATGCCGAAGGACTAATAGGCAAGTGGCTAAGTATGGTGGAGGTAGTTGTGGTGTTGGCTAACGCTGCTGCTGAAGCTGAAACCTTGGCGGCGGCAGTGGCTGTAATGTTGGTGTTGGTAGGTCCGTTGGAGACGGAATGGCCAGTTTGACCTTCCACAGGCTTTCTTGAACGATGACGGCCTCTGTTCATATGCCGCTCGCAGTACTTCTGATCTGCAACCGCGTCTCTTGAGCACCTCCACTTCTTTCCGTCTGTTCTCCGGCACCGCCCTGGCTCAGGATCCGAGTTGTTGGAGAACCCCAAATGGAATCCACCCCATCCATCTGTCAAAACATCCAATACTTGGTCAAACAATGATGGCGACAAAACTTACAAAAATATGGGCTAATAAAGTGACTAAAGAGCACCAAAATTAGCAACAAAAAACAATGAAAGTAGAAAACCATATCAGTTAATCAACTAATGCTTAGGAGCTTACAAGCAGCTTGGCGGAGATTAGTTCCGGGATACGAAGTATAGGCGACAGTTTCGAGTGCTTTTCGGATCGGAATAAGGAGATTAGAGGGAATAGGTGCATTAACAGTTATGTATTTGTAGATCAAGGCTTGATGTTCTAACTCCATCCATTGTGATGGTGTGAATGGTCCTCTCACCCCTGCTATTACCCCACGAATACCATAACCTTCAATCAATACCAAATAATACACAACAATTTAATGTCACATTTTTATCAAGATTTTATTGAATACACAAACCCCACTTCAAGATTCATTAAACCCATATCAAAAAAAATCTAGTATTTTAAATAACCCATTTAAAGATTCAATATTTTATAAAGTCCATTATAATCTAGTGTCACGTTCTCTGCATAAGGTTGCAAAAAAAAAATCTCGTGTACTTCAGATTTTGTTAAAGAAACAACCCCACTTCAAAAATACATAAAACACATTTGAAGACATGAAAATGAATAAGACATATTTCAAGCTAGTGTCACAGTATCAAACATAAACTTTCATAGCAAAAACATTTTTTTTTTACCATTATTATTATTACCAAGATTTTGTTAAAATAAACAAACCCCACTTCAAGATTCAGAAAACCCATTTCAAAACAAAATATATCTAAAGAACCCATTTCAAATATTCATTTCTGTCCAATGTCACATTTTCAAACATAAACTTGCATAATGTGACACTATTATTAGTGCCAAGTTTTGTTATAAAAAAAAATTCCTACTTTAAGATTTAAAAAACCCATGTCAAAAATGTTAAAAATCTATAAAACACATTTCATGTCAGTACATAATGCATAAAAAGGTAAAAATAAGCATAGAGTAATGTGAAGTACCAGTAGTGTTGCGAGTCTGCTGTGTGTAAGGTGAAGAAAAACTCAGCATATTCTGTGAATCAGAATAAAGAGAGTTACTCAGTTTAGCAACTTTCATGTCTCTCCATTCATCTTGATTATGAGCAGTAGTTGAAAGTGACCTTTCCTGTTTAAAGATGTTGGATCCAGATCCATAACCAGTTATCAGTGAGTTAATGTTGTTGTTGTTGCTAGTGCTAGTGTTAGTGTTTGTGGTCTGTGAACATACCATAAGACTATCTAGGCCACCAAAATCCATTGACTTAGAAAAGATAATATGAGTCTTTTTTTAAAGGGTTTTAGGAAAAAGATGTTAGAGCATTGGAGTTATTTGAGCAATATATGTGTGTTTTTGAGTGTCTTTGAAGTGTAGGAACATGTTAATGTGTTGTGTGTGTTTTTGGGTTAAAGATTTTGGTGTGTTTATGAAGGGATAATATTTATGTATTGAGGAGAGATAGAGAGGCTATGTGAGGTCACAAGCTATGAAATCTATACTTATTTTTTTGAATATTTCTAGATCTATTTTTTTATACAAGGTTTGACTACTAATTTTAATGAGTTTGTAAAGGGTTGATACTTAATCAATCTCATTAATGTTATAAAGTAATCCTAAAATAGTTTTTCATTCTTTAAAACTTTAAAAGATTCATTACTACTGATACGAGTAGTTTAATACTACAGTACTTTGAATGAAGTATATTAACTCGTGTACAAAAAAACATAAATAAACATAACCCAATCAAACTATAACCAAACTGCTTAAGGGGGTGGCAACCTTGCCTAAGGTTGCCTCAACTAAAAGAGCAAACAACTAATCAACTAGTTCTAACACATTTTATGCCTAAAGTTGCCTCAACATGGATTTTTAATGACAATCTTGCCTCAACATGAATCAATGCATCCATGCTCCTAGCATTTACTCCAAACGGTAACAATGTGCCTTGTTTTTCTCCCCACCGATTCGGTGATGTATGCCGTTTGAGGCACCGATTTGGCCATGCCGATGCACTGGCAGCCATGGTTGCCGATCGGTAGTCTTTACCGATCCCATTTTACCGCAAAGATGCCACCGCCTAACATGGTACGGCAACATTGATAAATCAAACAATAACCAATCAAGTAATAACTTTTTTTTAACGTATAACCAATCAAGTAATAACTCATTATTTTCTTGTTATACGTAGTATATTAACTCATGTACAAGAACCATAAATAAACATAACCAATCAAACCATAACCAAAACCACTTAACATGGTACAGCAACATTGATAAATCAAACCATAACCAATCAAGTAACTCATTAACTCATTGCAATTTTCTATTTTTCTTGCTAAAAGTTTTATAGTATCAGATAGATATCTATACCATCCTTAAGGGTGCGTTTGATATCTCACTATGATAATTAATCTATGACTTTGAAAGTCGTTAATGTTGTTTGGTTGGTTATGAGGTCCACCACAATAGAATGAGGATACCCACGATATGTAGGTTTCCTCATAGGAGTATGATTTGGTGGGTATGTGGATACCCATGAAAAGTAATATCTACAATTTATTTCCATTCCAATCTATTCTCAAACTTATACCTATAATGATTTCATCAAGCATACCAAACGCACCCTTAATCTTCATTGTTGTACAGGATATGTGGAATTAGGTGATTGTTTCGGTAAAGAGCCTAATTAATGTTAGTATGTAACATCATCTTCTAGGTTGTTGTATGAAAATTGAAGAAAACATTTTTGTTGCTAAAATAGAATTACAGTAAACTTGTCCACACAAAAAAGTAAATAAAAAAAAAAAAAAAAAAAAAAAAAAAAAAAAAAAAAAACATATTACTACTACTCTAGTCACTGCAAAAACTTGTTAAGACTGATAGTGGTTTATGATTTATTTATTTTTATTTTTTTATTTATTTATTTTTTTTTTTACTGAATAATATTTTCTTTACTTAAATGATAGCAAAAGAATGCAATTCCCTTGACAAAATAGCAGTTTCTTTTTATAGTAGTAGAATGGAGTATTTTGTCTTTGAACAGAAAAGAAAAGGTACTGATGTTTGCTATAGAAATATGGTCATAATTTACCTCATCATTTAAAACGCATGCATATTAGTTAATGGAGATGTGACACATCCGGACGAACCACTTTTGGTAGGGAAACCAAACATTATTGCCCCTATAATTTTCCCTTCCACCCCTTTTCTTTTATCATGCCGCACAATGTAAATCGCCCATTTCCTTAAACTTCAGCATAGAACCCTATGTAATTTAGGGCCTCTGCGATTTTCCTCAGCAAAATAGCGTTTGCATACAACTAGAGTTGTAAATGAGTCTAGACAATTGCGAGATATTCGAGATCTGTAAATTACTCGAGCTTGAAGCAAGTCAAAATAGACGAGTTGAAGCAAGTCGAGCTTGAACTAATCGAATATACTTTCGAGTCGACTTCGAGCTTCAAAATACTCAATTCGTAAGCCTCGTTAACCTTATCAAATTTTAATTAAATTACGCTTTTACCTTTTTGTATACATGTAATTACTCAATTTTCATTAAGTTGAACTTAATATACCGATTCTTCATCGAATTCCAGCTTGAATTGTGTCGAGTTTTAAATGACGACCCAAGATCAAGACAGAAATCTAAAGCTTGACCGAGCTCGAGTCGAGTTTTGAACTCGAGTTTTAGCAAGCGAGCCGAGCTTGAGTTTGACACTACTCGACTCAACTCGGCTCGTTTACACCCATCTGTACAACATCATTCGTAACATTTTACAAGTTTTTTCTTTATATAACAAGATAAAGCATCATTAAAACACAAATATATATAAATGTTTCATATAAATTATTATGTTAAAATCGAACAATTCAGCTAATTTTGTAAGAAATAAGCAATGAAAGACTAGTTGAAATAGGAATGACTGATCATGACTCTCAAAAGGTAAGGAGGAATATTTGCAATTAGAGTGAAAGCGCTTCACTTAAGTAACTATTGGAAAAAAGATAAACAAAACTGGTAAGCTAGCGCGGAATATTGAATAAAATTAATCACACACGTGAACTCAAATATTACATCGTATTAATTAACGAATAAGGAAAGAATAATGTACCAGATAGCATCCCTCTCACTTTTATTTATAGAGATGGGGGGGGGGGGGGGGGGGGTTACAATCTTTGTGGAATTTGTATTCCATAATTACCTCGCTTGCCTTGCAGATCAAGCAATCCTAGTTTAAGTCTAGTCCTAACTCTATTTAACTAAATACAAATGAATTCTTGCACATAAACTAATTACACTTTAGTGAAGTAAGAATTGCAACTATAATATAACAATTTTCTCTTAGTCTATATCCATACTTAATTCTTCATCTAATGTTGGAACCTCAAACTAGGGGCTACCTTGTAAACCAGGCATTATACCTTAGTAAATATGCAAGTTATCTTCTTTAGACCTCCTTCACATTCTTCTTTCTCAGCAGCATTGCCCTTTGCACCCTCTTAACCAGGTACTTTGGTTTTTTTAATGTCTGCTCCCACTTTTGCACCAAGGTGTACCTGCCCATTTCTCCAACAATTCGTGATTGTCTTCTCTTTAAGTATTTTAACCTGCAACTTTCTTTGAGACATTGCAATATCATTGTTACTATCATGAATTACCTCAGCTTCATGATTTTCCTGAGCTCCATGCAGTTCCACCTCAAAGTAATCACTTTGAACATGTACTCCATGGAGTCCTATTTTAACACAAGGATCAAGTTGCTTGAACCCAGCTTGTTTTGAACCTCCATGCGTTTATACACTATTCCCATCGAGCTTTTTGATATTTAACATAGTATTCATACTAGCCATTCTTCTTTAACCTTGCTAGAAACCTTGTCAAGTTACTTTACCAACAAGTCTCACAAGCCGTGTGATAAACCCGCTTTCTTGTAATAATTGATCTACTAACCTTTAGAAAACTCTAAAGCTTCGATCTTAACCTTGATATATCTTATACTCCAAGTAATCACTTTTCTTGAATCCCAAGACAAAAATAAACCTTACTTATCTTCCAAGAACCACCAAGACTTGAATTCCAATAAACCCGCGGACAACTTCAAACTTAAATGATTCAAGATTCTAGATAATCAACTAAACCTTGAAGCCTTTATTACCTTTCAACTTGATCACCTCTATAACCTCAAAAATAACATCTTAAAGCTTAAATATTCAACCTTGTAAAAACCCGCTTGAAGCTTGAACCTTGTCATACTAAACTTTTGCAATACCAACCTTGATAAACCCAAGGCTCTTGCAAAAACCCAACAATATTAAGCCTTCAAACCTTTAATCGAAGTCTACTTTGAATAGAACCTGCAAATATGAACCAACAACTTCAGCCACATGTATCTCTCTCTGCGAATCTCTGATTGAAGATCCCTCTTTTAAGATCCTAGATATATGTGTATTTGACCTACAATTCGAATTTCAAAAAGATCCAACGGTTAACTAACCACTAACGTTAAATCTCCTAATGTTGTGTAGAAACTGACGAACGAGAAGAGACTACTTGTTGGGATTGTACACCTTTGAGTCGACCTAGCTTCAAGAAACCAACGTCACCTTGGCTCCGACGCCACTTGCTGGAAAAAGACCAACAAAATTTGTAAGCTAGCACGGAATATTTACTCAAAGTAACCACATACGTGACCTCAAAAATTTCATTCTACTAATTAACAAATGAGAAAGGAATAATGTACCAACTAGCATCCTCCCCCACCTCTATTTATAGATATGAGGGTGTACAATCGTTGTGGAATTTGAATTCCATAATTACCTCGCTTTTCATGTACATCAAGGAATCTTAGTTTAAATCTAATCCTAACTCTATTTAACTAAGTACAAATAATTCCTACACATACACTAATTACACTTTAGTCCACTAAGAATTGCTACTATAATATAACAAAAATAAGGATGCATGCAAGTTAGGGTGAAGGGTGTGATTCACCCTTTGCTCTTTTTTCCAGATGTCCATCTCAACATTGCGCCGACTTCCTCATTTTTTTTTTTATCTTACTAGAAAAGTTAGCAGCACCTTCTTTTTTTTGTATTCAATTTTTCGCACTCTTTAATTAAATAAGAACTACTAGTGCATACCCAATCCTTACCTTTGATGCTGGTGAAACTTTGTCACTGGGAGTGAAAATTGTTCCTTTTTTGTAATTGGCAAAGAGAAGAGGGATGGGCTTGTCGCTGGGAAGGCTAAGGTGGCACACTTTGCGTTTCCAAAACCACTCCTACATCGTAGACCCTTGTAATCTAGCTTACTTTACACCAAGATAGACATATCAGTTTTCCTTTAACTTTTTGTAAGATAATAAAATAAAAACACTAATTAAGCACTAAGAGATATAAAAAAAATAAAGAAATAAAACCCTAAATACAACATTAACCAACCGTTGAAATAAAACCCTAACTATAGCTTTTAAACAACTAATGCTCCTTCTACAGTTGTCGTCTTTGGTCGACGGTCTAGAGAGGCTCTTCCTATAAGATCTTTCATATACACATGTTCCTACTTCCTTATTTATTTACATTGTTGTTCTCTGACGATTTTGAATAGTTTTTCAATGAGTTTAGCATAGTTTTCTTATCTTGTGTGTTCATAATTTTTGTTGTGATAAGTTGTAGTTTATAACTCATAGTGGTTGTGCTTTATGGTGAGTTGGTTTATTCCTACAAGTGGTCGCGTGTTTTGGAATCCATGGAAAATGATTCAAGATGGTGAAGTCGTAGAGATGATATTTTTCATGATATGATGACATTGTATTTTAGGTTGCGAGTTGGTTTAGATCAGTGGTGTGACTTGTGGTTCGGTGGTTCACTTCATTATTTTGAGATGGTTGCAGATAGGTGGTTGAAATGGTGATTCATGGTACGATGGTTAAGATGGTTGGTGTGAGTTACATTTGATGGTTTGTGTGATATGGCTAAGATAAGTGGTGAGTTCTATGGATTTACGTGTGGTGTGACTTAAGTCGGGAGATGTTCTATGATATTCCTGATATGAATATCATGTAAACTTCTTATCCTCTCAAGTATTTTTATATTCTTTAACAAAATCAAATAGTTTTTTTTGAGTAAATTACACCGTTGGTCTCTATACTTTTCTCGGATTTCATACGACATCCAAAAACGGGAATTGTTGCTTTTTTGATCCACGATCGAAAATATATTACGCCGCTAGTCCAAAATTCTAACGCTCGTTAGTTTTGCTAGTTAAGTCGGTCCTCGCGTTCATGTCACACGAAGGAACTTTGGTCCGATCACTTTTTGGTACTTTCCTACTCACACCACCTCATTTTGTCAGGTGACTGTTCACTATCTTCCCATCCACACACGTGTACATACTTTTAAATATCTCGATACATCTCTTGTACATCTCGATTGCATGTAAAGCGTATTCCACAATCTTTTCTTTTTCACTCAAATATTTCCATCACTCTCTCTCTCCATCTCTCTAATCCTACTCAGCTTTATTTATTAATTGCTTCCTCAAAAGCTTAACAAAAAAAAGGTACAATGCTGGTGTGGACAAACCGCTGTTATTCGCACATCCTGGACAAATCGAAATCCAGGACGTAGGTTTTATGGTTGTTGTGACTTTATTGATTGGTACGATCCGCCAATGTGTGCACGATCGGTTACTATAATCCCTAGTCTGTTAAGGTCAAGGAATGCTGATGAGTGATTAATCACACATCCTTTTTAGATCTTAAATCAGACCAAATACACAAAATACTAACCAAATATGCCAAGAGAATGTATGTTTTTATATTTGTGTATGTGCAGGTACGGATATGTGAAAAATGAACAAAAACAAGCCAAAAACCGACAAAAACGAGCACGAGATTGGAAAAAGGTAAAAAGCTGAAGCCGAGGAAGAAAATTATCCAAGAAAAGCCCAAAATGACAAAAGTAATCCTTAGAGATTCAGAGAATAACAAAAGAGACTCTTAGTTGAAATATGAAGACCTTTACAATAATGGCCCTCCAAGTTTCAGCAAGTTGTCAACTTTGGTCCTTTGAAGAACTTTGGAAGAAAAGTCAACTCAACTCCTCCAAGTTACAAGATCGTTACGTGTAGTATTTAGTTGCATTTGTAGCGTTTTAATATGTTTTAAGTAGTTTTCTCATGTTTTGTAAAAGTCTAGGGGCTAAATATGTAACAAACTCAAAGATTAGAGAAGCCCTAGCCCCTAGCCTATAAATACCCCTTAAACACCAACTTTGAGAGGTTGGTTGTTGAGGGTTGGTCCTCTTAGTATAGGAGTAGTGTAATAAATTTATGTTAAGTTTTATTTACTTTCTCTCTCTAAAGCTTTCTTTTTCTAAAATTTTATGATTTGTAGTTGTTAAAATCTTGTTTTTATTGGTGGGATTTAAAGTTTCTGGTTAAACTAGTTTGATTAGTGAAAGATTTGGTGAAAAACATTAGTTTTTAGGCTTTATTTTGGATCAAAATGGTGTTTTGTTACGGATTTATCGAGTTAGATTTTTTTATTAAATGTTATCGAGTTACAATTTTTTTAGAAAAAATATTATCGAGTTATGTTTTTTAGTTAGCGAGTTTGTTTTTTTATAAATCTAGGGATTAAAAAAAAAAAAAAAAAAAAAAAAAAAAAAAAAAAAAAAAGGTTTTTTCGAGTTACATGCAAAATTGCATTTCGAGTTACATGCAAAAATTGAATTTCGAGTTACATGCAAAATATACAATTTCGAGTTACATGCAAAATATACAATTTCGAGTTACATGCAAAAATTGCATTTCGAGTTACATGCAAAAATAGAATTTCGAGTTACATGCAAAATATACAATTTCGAGTTACATGCAAAATTGCATTTCGAGTTACATGCAAAATATACTTATCGAGTTAGCATTTTTCATTTCGGGGACCAAGTTGCAAATTTTTTATTCAAGTTTAGTTTTAGAAAAATAGTTATCGAGTTTGAGATGTTTATTTTATAACTTTCGAGTTTGAAAAATTAAGTGGTTATCGAGTTTGGTTTTTACAATCTTTCGAGTTTAGAGTTTTAATTTTACCGAGTTTAGTTTTATTTTGGAGTTATCGAGTTAGGGGTTCTTAAAAAGTTTCGAGTTAGGAGTTTTATTTTTTATCAAGTTTGAGTTTTATCGAGTTTCGTTTCTTTTGGCGAGTTAGCCAAGATTATCGAGTACGATAATCATTGCCTCATCGTTTATCGAGTGAGGTTCTCTTATGCTTTATGCTAAGGCGAAACTCTGCCGAATTTTATTTTGGCTTATCAAGTTTGTTTCTTTTATCGAGTCTTTTTATTTTTATTTTTTTTCAAGTAACTTTATTTTATTAATATGAGTTTTGAGTAGTCTAATAGTGTTTGCTTGGTGGCACGAGTTTGTGAGTTAAGTGTGGCCATAAAAGAGGATCGTGATTAATAATTATTATGATTATTTAGACTTGTGATTTTATTATTTGAAGGGCAAAAGCCGGAGAATAATCAAATTACAAATCTAGTAATTATTTTCTTTTTAAAGGATTATTTTCAAAATAAACCAACGTTGTGAGAAAATAGTCTTGTTTAAGGAAAATAATTCGTCGTCAATCCTTGGCCCACACTTGATGAACTTATTCACGTCACTTAGCAAACATATTGTTTTTAAATTCATTTCCCGTCTTAATTTCTTTTCGCGTTTTAAATCTCGTTTTTCTTTAGTCATTTTATCTTACACTTGTTTTATTTTTTTGTTTCATTTGCGTCGTTTTATCGTTTCTTTTTACCTTTACTGCGTTTTAAAACCTTTTAGTAGTGTAATCTAAAACCAACCAAAATATCTCTTTTAAAACCTCATTCACTTCACAATCACGCGACTCAAGCCGACTCAATCGCCGTCTTACCTTCGTTGGGATATAACAACCCGGGGAACATACTTTCACCGGTATTTCTTCGGAAATAAACCTATACTATCAAAAAGACTTAAAATTAAAATGGCGCCGCTGCCGGGGAAGGTTTGAAACGAGAGTGTCGTACTTGTATCGTTTGTTGGTGATTTGAAGACCCTTCTCCAGAGAAGTTATCGATTTTTGTAAATATTCTCAAAAAAAAATTTTAAAACCAAAAAAAAAATAAAAAAATAAAAAAATAATAAAATTAAATATAAAATCCAAAAATATTTTTTCTTTTTCATATTTGATTTTCACTTTTATTTTGATTTGTTTTTATAATACGTAAAAACCAAAAATAATCTTCTTATCCTCTTATCATTTAATTCTTCTTCTTTAAACCCTCTAAACCGATAATTCTTATGGATCCAATTTGTTTTAACTGTGGAGAACCGTTCTTCGGAGGGTTGTGTGTGTGGTGTACGTGCGACGAATGTGGAGATAATATTCGTGATGGCGTTTGTTTGAATTGTAATTCTCATACGTATGATCAAAATTCGTTCAACAATTCGTCAAACATTCCCAATTTCTATACACCACCACCACCTTCGTTTTATTGTTATATTTGTGGAAAACCGTCTGAAAAAGGAATGTCATGTGGGCGATGTTTTTGTAACGAATGTGGATACATTAACTGTATGTGCTATACTCCGAGTGCTCACACGTCCTATGCTTGTGATACGAGTTTTGATAATTCTCCTCAAAATGATTTTAATCATCTTTATCAAAACTCTTATGAGCAAGTACCGTTTTCTAATGATAATTCGTTTCAAAATACATCGAATTTTGAAAATTGTGGGGGATCGTTTGAAAATTCTTATCATGAACCTAATTCTTGTTACGATTCTAATGGTTTTTACCAACCCCCACAAACTTCCTATTTTAATAATGATATTTTTGAACTTAAATCCATGATGGATAAGTTGAAAGAAATGGTGACTAATCGTTATACGCATACTCCCGAGCCTAATGAGAAATCGATGGAAGAACCTCTTGTTGAAGAAAGAAAATTCCAGTTTTGTGAGTGTTGTTTGTACGATGATGATTCCACGATTACAATCAATCTTAATCCTCAAAATGAATCTATCTCTTCTTCTGTAGAACCCGAGGACTCTCTAATAATGGGGGACGAGCCTCTTGACACTATTCCGGCAACGGAATCTGACGAATTCAATGAGTCAAGTGTTGAGAACCTCGTTCCAATCCAAAGTGAGTCCGGGGAAAATTCTAACGGTGATTTTTCTTTCCATCCTTCTTTCACACCGGTTGAAGGGAGTGATGTCGTTTTAGATGAGATCGAGGCGTTTCTTGCTAATGATTCCATTCCGATAATGGACGATTCTAATTTTGATCCGGATGGGGATATTCGTTTACTTGAAGAATTATTGAATGAAGAACCGTCAACTTCTCTCCCTCCGATGAGCAATGAAGATTTAGTTGAAGTGGAAAGTTATTCTGATTCTCACAATGAGTATACTACGAGTGATGAAGACTCTTGTGGAGATATCGATGATATTGATGAAGATGATGATGCGGAAATTCAAGATGAAACTCTTCGTGAGAAATTATCCAAAGTTTATCTTCTTATTTCTAAGATCGAGGCATTGAATGATCCTCCGATTTCTTCTCCTATCCCCGTTATGGATAGTGATTTCTTACCCGAGCTTGAAATTTTTCGATTTGAAGAGACGAGTAGTGGCAATCCCACTATTCATGCTGATATCTCTCTTCCGGATTATGAGTGCTTTAACTTTGAGATCGACTCTGTGCCTATTTCCGATAATCCGTTACGTGACCCTCTTTTAGAGGATGTTGATCGATTTCTTGCTGCGGATGACTTGATCCCACCGGGTATTGAGAATGACGAGAATGATATTCTTTCCGGTTTACTTTCTTCTCGTCCACCGGCAAAACCACCTGATGTAGATTGTGAATCCGATACGAATGAAGTTATTTTTGGAGTGGTGGACGAGATTTTCGAACATGATGTTCCTGTGCTTAAAATTTTACCCACCCAACCCACCCATGATTCAGAAATCGACTTTGCTTTTATCATCTGGGTGTTTTATCCGTTCTTTACTTATCCCCTCACTTCTTCTCTTTTCCACTCCACCGGGAGTGAGGATACCGTCTTTGACCCCGGCATCTCCGTTTATGCCGGTTGTCCGTTTCATTTGCTCTCCCCAAGGGCGAATTGAATTCGGGGATCGAGTCAAGCTCATGTGACTCGGTGAACAAAAACAAGCGCTTCGTGGGAGGCACCCCATGCTTATCCATTTTCATTTTCTATATTTTCTATTTTCTTTAATAACGTGACGTGAGGGGGGCGACCCTTTCCAAACTCGTGTTTTCGTGGTTGTTTATGAATGTTCAGGAATTTCCCCGAAGTTTGAGAACTCTCGTGCTCGTGGTTTGTCGTTCTCTCCACTCGAGTCTCATCCTTCGCTGCTCTTTCGGAATTCACCATATCCAAAATCTTATCGACTAACGTTTATCTCTTGGCATACTTAATAAACGGCCTTAGATATTACGTAGATTACCTTTACCCTTTAAACATTGAGGACAATGTTTCACTTTAGTCTGGGGGGATGAATCTTCGATTCGATTTGACCTGTCACATTCGTCTGAGCTGTTAACTTACGCAACTCCGTTTTCCACCAAAAAAATTAATTTTTGTCACCGCTTTATTATGCAAAAAAAAAAAAAAAAAAAAAAAAAGAAATGAAAAAAATATATATGTTATGAAAAATAAGTTTTGACACCTTGTTTTGACTTTCTTACCGGCGAGAGTAGAAATAAATGTTTCGACTTGACCGGGCGTGTTGAGCCCTAGCTCGTCTCCCTTAACCAATATAATCATAAGATTATGGCTAAGCATCCGCGGATCTCATTATTTGGGATTTTAAATTTGCGGAGATCGAGGAATGATAGAGTTTATTTAGAAGTTTCGTGCTATACACGGATCGCATTACTGGGATTTAAAAAACCCACGAGAGGTACTTGTGGCCTCCTTGTTCCCATCAGAAACGTCACAAATATATAAATAGATGTTCTAGGTTAATTAGTGGTATTTTGGTTTGAATAATATTTAGTTCTTTGTTTTCTTAAGAGAATTTTTGTTTTAGAAGTTGGGTACATATCAAGGAACATAAAAAATAAGAGCAAAAATGAGAAAAATCAAAAGTCAAAAGTTGATTATTTATGTGGTTTTGGAGCTACCTAATAAGCTTCCATTGATGTTAAGAAAAAAGTCAAGAAAGAAAAAAGTATCAAAAGTATGAAAAAAGTGAAAAATGAAAAGTGAAAGTTGTAGTATTGTTAAATAAGAGCCATGTATGTATAAATAAGTTGTTGGCGCGTGAGGTGTATGTGATAAGTGATTAGTAATCAGTCACATGAGGTGCACGTGATCGTACTCCGCAACTTATATCTTTGATATTGTATGTACCCCAAATTCTTTGATGTGGACCGAATTTCTATTGCAGTGGTTCTTAAGAGAAAATGAATAACTACTTATCGTTTTAACTTAGGTATCACTATCGGACTAACAAATATCGAAACGAGAAAATATGAAGCAATTCATTTCTCACAAATTAAAATCTTTAGATACAAAACTTAGGACCTGGGGACAAGAGGTAATACACAAGTAACTTTCGTGGGCAGTGTTAGCATCTAACTTCTGATAAACAATGATTTCGATTTTACGCTTAGTTTGGGAGCTTGTGAAAAATTAAGGATGACGATTTTTATCCATACGGTCTCTTCTCTGTGAGAAGTGTTTCTACTCGTTGACCCTGAAAGTTATCAACAGATAAGAATTGATAATGAAAGTCAAAGTAAACCGTCACTTATATAAAAATGAAAAAGTACAAAAATAGTAGTTGTAGTTGTTATTCATGAAAATCGGAAAACGGAGAGTTTTTGAGAATAAATTATTTTACTATCTCTTTTGAAAGTCATTGCTACTTTACAACGTCAGTAAAGAGAGGTTTTGAAATTATTTATCTCTTAAGCGTGATGTGATGACATTGCGTGAGGACACGGCAATACCTTAGTCTGGGGGATTTTGATGAGTGATTAATCACACATCCTTTTTAGACCTTAAATCAGACCAAATACACCAAATACTAACCAAATATGCCAAGAGAATGTATGTTTTTATATTTGTGTATGTGCCAATGTTTTAAAAAGCGCGCCTAAGGCGCGCCTACTCCCTAAATCCCTCGAGGCTCCAGCCTTTGGGATTTTTTCAGATCGAGTCTCACGACATGCATGAATCCCGTAAAAATCGTAGCGCCTTGGGGATTTTTGCGCTTTTGCGCCTTGGGGATTTTTGCGCCTAGAAGATGTAACGGAGTTTTGGCCTTTTTTTTCTTAATAGTAAGATACATTTTGGGCTTACATGTTATATACATTGGGCCCTTTAAGTTATAAAGTATCTAATAACCCTAATATTTTAGAAAATAACTAAAACACACAATCAAAAAATACATATATATATATATATATTTTGTAATCTAATGTCTAAGAATAGTAGCTTATTAACAGACACAAATGTTGTTTCTTTAGTGTTAAGTGTTACCAAACAACTATAGATTTTTTGCTGTTGATAGTTGATAGAGACACATGGTAATTTGTAAATTTTATAAGTTATAAACTCATATATTGTAATGTATATTCAGGGATTTAGGGTAGTTCATGGATTCTGATATGTTGTTTGCTTGATATTTTGGGTTTAAATGCAAGCTTTATTAGATATAATAAATATTAAGTGGCATTATGCATTGAATATTGATATTTTTGTGTAATTTAAGCTGCATAAGTTGTCACATATATTATTAAAAAAACCTAAATATATAGTGCGCCTCATATTTATGAATCCCGCGCCTTGGTTTGCGCCTCGACTCGAGGCTCTTTGACCCCCTTTGCGCCTTAGTGCGCCTTGAGCCTTTCAGAACATTGGTATGTGCATGTACGGATATGTGAAAAATGAACAAAAACAAGCAAAAAACCGACAAAAACGAGCACGAGATTGGAAAAAGGTAAAAAGCTGAAGCCGAGGAAGAAAATTATCCAAGAAAAGCCCAAAATGACAAAAGTAATCCTTAGAGATTCAGAGAATAACAAAAGAGACTCTTAGTTGAAATATGAAGACCTTTACAATAATGGCCCTCCAAGTTTCAGCAAGTTGTCAACTTTGGTCCTTTGAAGAACTTTGGAAGAAAAGTCAACTCAACTCCTCCAAGTTACAAGATCGTTACGTGTAGTATTTAGTTGCATTTGTAGCGTTTTAATATGTTTTAAGTAGTTTTCTCATGTTTTGTAAAAGTCTAGGGGCTAAATATGTAACAAACTCAAAGATTAGAGAAGCCCTAGCCCCTAGCCTATAAATACCCCTTAAACACCAACTTTGAGAGGTTGGTTGTTGAGGGTTGGTCCTCTTAGTATAGGAGTAGTGTAATAAATTTATGTTAAGTTTTATTTACTTTCTCTCTCTAAAGCTTTCTTTTTCTAAAATTTTATGATTTGTAGTTGTTAAAATCTTGTTTTTATTGGTGGGATTTAAAGTTTATGGTTAAACTAGTTTGATTAGTGAAAGATTTGGTGAAAAACATTAGTTTTTAGGCTTTATTTTGGATCAAAATGGTGTTTTGTTACGGATTTATCGAGTTAGATTTTTTTATTAAATGTTATCGAGTTACAATTTTTTTAGAAAAAATATTATCGAGTTATGTTTTTTAGTTAGCGAGTTTTTTTTTTATAAATCTAGGGATTAAAACAAAAACAAAAAAAAAAAAAAAAAAAAAAAAAAAAAAAAAAAAAAAAAAAATTTTCGAGTTACATGCAAAATTGCATTTCGAGTTACATGCAAAATATACAATTTCGAGTTACATGCAAAATTGTATTTCGAGTTACATGCAAAATATACAATTTCGAGTTACATGCAAAAATTGCATTTCGAGTTACATGCAAAAATAGAATTTCGAGTTACATGCAAAATATACAATTTCGAGTTACATGCAAAATTGCATTTCGAGTTACATGCAAAATATACAATTTCGAGTTACATGCAAAATTGCATTTCGAGTTACATGCAAAATATACTTATCGAGTTAGCATTTTTCATTTCGGGGACCAAGTTGCAAATTTTTTATTCAAGTTTAGTTTTAGAAAAATAGTTATCGAGTTTGAGATGTTTATTTTATAACTTTCGAGTTTGAAAAATTAAGTGGTTATCGAGTTTGGTTTTTACAATCTTTCGAGTTTAGAGTTTTAATTTTACCGAGTTTAGTTTTATTTTGGAGTTATCGAGTTAGGGGTTCTTAAAAAGTTTCGAGTTAGGAGTTTTATTTTTTATCAAGTTTGAGTTTTATCGAGTTTCGTTTCTTTTGGCGAGTTAGCCAAGATTATCGAGTACGATAATCATTGCCTCATCGTTTATCGAGTGAGGTTCTCTTATGCTTTATGCTAAGGCGAAACTCTGCCGAATTTTATTTTGGCTTATCAAGTTTGTTTCTTTTATCGAGTCTTTTTATTTTTATTTTTTTTCAAGTAACTTTATTTTATTAATATGAGTTTTGAGTAGTCTAATAGTGTTTGCTTGGTGGCACGAGTTTGTGAGTTAAGTGTGGCCATAAAAGAGGATCGTGATTAATAATTATTATGATTATTTAGACTTGTGATTTTATTATTTGAAGGGCAAAAGCCGGAGAATAATCAAATTACAAATCTAGTAATTATTTTCTTTTTAAAGGATTATTTTTAAAATAAACCAACGTTGTGAGAAAATAGTCTTGTTTAAGGAAAATAATTCGTCGTCAATCCTTGGCCCACACTTGATGAACTTATTCACGTCACTTAGCAAACATATTGTTTTTAAATTCATTTCCCGTCTTAATTTCTTTTCGCGTTTTAAATCTCGTTTTTCTTTAGTCATTTTATCTTACACTTGTTTTATTTTTTTGTTTCATTTGCGTCGTTTTATCGTTTCTTTTTACCTTTACTGCGTTTTAAAACCTTTTAGTAGTGTAATCTAAAACCAACCAAAATATCTCTTTTAAAACCTCATTCACTTCACAATCACGCGACTCAAGCCGACTCAATCGCCGTCTTACCTTCGTTGGGATATAACGACCCGGGGAACATACTTTCACCGGTATTTCTTCGGAAATAAACCTATACTATCAAAAAGACTTAAAATCAAATGCTATCCAAGCTACGCTAGATGAAACAAGACGTGAAGCTGCCAAAATGAAGAAATATTTTATCTTAAATTGGGTTTTATTTTATTTTATTTTATTTTTTGTGTTTTTGTTCAAGTGAAGCATTTATTCGGTGGGTTATGAATGTTTTTTTGTTAATCTGATGTATTTGGATCATTGGTGTAATTGTTTGCTGGTAATGAAATATTACTTCAAATCTAGCATTGATTCAGTTGTGAAATTGTCATTCTTATTCTTTTATGTCTTGCTTAATCTAGTACTTTTAGTTGTTGACTTTTATTTGGGTAAACATTACTAGTTGACCTTCATCTCAGTGGGTTAAGTTTGCATATGAAAATCCAACATATTGGCATATATTTATATTGTTGACTTTGCTTTGGGTAAAAAGTTGTAGTTGGCCATTTGGTTAATGGGTTAATTTTGATTTACTTTTGCATACAAAACTGACTTAGTGGAACTTTTAAAGCATGTTGAATTTCAGTATGGTTAAATAGTGTTAACAACTTGCATCTTTTCAATCCCAAAAGGGAGATGCAAGTAATTGGCACCAAAATAATGTTCTAAACATATAAAATATTAGTTATAAAAGCCTTTAATTGAATATTGTCAATGCAACAAGTTACAATGACTTGAAAATTGGAATTGGCTACCATATTTACCAACTGTTAAACATATATCCACATACAGAAATAAAACAAGTCTTAAACATGTTCAAACATCTAACATAAGTTTCAAACACAAATATAATACTGCTTAATTCTGTTTTGGTGAAGCAACTCTAACTCTCTTACTAATTCCACCAGCTCCAAATTTTTCATTCCTTACTGCACTTTTGTTCCATCTTGGCGATGAAGGACTTCTACTTCCACTAGCAATTCCACTTTGATTTGCAGATGCATCACCAACCACTGAACTTTGACTACCTGGAGTTGCACCAGGATGACTGTCATTTCCAGCAGTGTTTCTTCCAACAACATTATCAACATTAATAAAAATTGGTAACAAATGAAACAAAAAAAAATTAAAATAAAACAAAAAAATTACGAATTAATAAGACTAAGCATTTATTACCTTCTCTTGCACCTGCAGATGGTGAACCTTGTATGTCATCATCCAAACAAAACCTGACTTTCTTTTGGGGTCTTGTATTAGTAGATGAACCACCAGAAGCTTCAACATTTTTCCGTTTTCCTCTGCTTGTCTTTCTAGACCCAGAAGTTATTGCACCACCTTAACCCTTACATGACTGCTTATTGTGACCTATGTTTCCACAAGAAGAACATTTAATACTTCTCCCTTTCCTACTCAACTTCCCATTACTAACACATGATGTGTCCTCCATTTCTCCTCTGACTCTCTTCTTCCTAGGCCGACCTACTTGAGTGTGATAATGTGGATGAGTTAGTGTTACAAGACATGGAGATTTCTTCCAGTGTGACTTCCTAGTCAGTGGTTGTATCTTGAAACTATAAATTTCTTTCCATGTTTCTAACTAATAACACTTATCATTCCATGCCTCTGGTATTTGTACAGGATGGCTATTTACAACCATATTCCAGTTTGCACCAACTGCATGCTTACATGGAATCCCTATAATCTCCCATCTCCTACAACTAGATGTTCTCCTATCAACATCAACTACACATTGTTTCCCAAAACATCCAGTAACCTGGTACTTTTGTTCCTCATTCCACATAACTTTATAATTGCTAGCATCTTCTTTGATCCACATTAGTTCTATCTAAACCCACAGAATCAACACCTACATTACTAGCATTAACTTGCTCAGTATTTTCCTCTAATGTAGCATGACCATTGATTTTGTCTTTTTGTATAGTATAGGTTTATTACCGAAGAAACACTTGTGAAAGTATGTTCCCCGGGTCGTTATGTCCCAACGAAGGTAAGACGGCGATTGAGTCGGCTTAAGTCGCGTGATTGTGAAGTGAATGGGGTTTTAAAAGAGATATTTTGGTTGGTTTTTGATTACACTACTAAAAGGATTTAAAACGCAGTTAAAGTAAAAAGAAACAATAAAACGACGCAAAGTAAAAACAAACAACTAAAACAAGTGTAAGATAAAATGACTAAAGACAATATGTTTGCAAAGCGACGTGAATAAGTTTATCAAGTGTGGGCCAAGGATTTATGACGAATTATTTTCCTTAAACAAGACTATTTTCTCACAACGTTGGTTTATTTTGAAAATAATCCTTTAAAAAGAAAATAATTACTAGATGTGTAATTTGATTATTCTCCGGCTTTTGCCCTCCAAATAATAAAATCACAAGTCTAAATAATCATAACGATTATTAATCATAATCCTCTTTAATGTCCACACTTAACTATTAAACTCGTGCCACCAAGCAAACACAAATAAACTACTCAAGACTCATATTAATAAGATAAAGTTACTTGATAAAATAAAAAGACTTTATAAAAGAAACAAACTAGATAAGCCAAAATAAAATTCGGCAGAGTTTCGTCTTAGCATAAAGATTAAGAGAACCTCACTCGATAAACGATGAGGTAATGATTATCTAACTTGATAATCTTGGCCAACTCGCCATAAAAAATGAAACTTGGTAAAATAATTACTCGATAAAAAAAAAAAAAAAAAAAAAAAAAAAAAAAAACTCGGTAAACTTTTTGAACCAAACTCGAAAAATTGCAAAATGCCTCAAACTCGATAAACCTTTTTTCCAAACTCGAAAGTTATAAAAACAAATTTTACAAATTTGTAACTCGATAATATTTTTTTGCAATTTAGTCCTTAAATGAAATTAGCTAACTCGAAACATTTTTTAAATGAACTCTAACTCGAAACATTTTTTAAATAAACTCTAACTCGATAGATTTTTAGTTTTGCATTTAGGTCCTCCAACTCGAAAACGAAACTCGAAAACTTTCAAAAAACTGTAACTCGAAAGTTTTTTTTTTTTTTTTTTTTTTTTTTTTTTTTTTTTTTTTTTTATTAAAAAAAAACTGTAACTCGATAGATTTTAAAACAAACTCGATATTATTTAAAAAAAAATCTAACTCGATAAAACCGTAACAAAACACCATTTTGATCCAAAATAAAGACTAAAAACTAATGTTTTTCACCAAATTTAACACTAGACTAACTAGTTTAACCATAAACTTTAATTCCCACCAATAAAAACACGAATTTAACAACTAAAAATTAAAGATTTTTAGAAAGATAAATCTTTAGAGAGAGAAAGTAAAATAAAACACATACTTCATTAAAATAAAACTACACTACTCCTACTACTATGAGGACCAACCCTCAACAACCCTAAGACTAACCCTAAAACTTACCATAAAACTAACCAACTTCTCAAATGAGGCTTATGAGATCTATTTATAGGCTAGGGGCTAGGGATTCTCTTAACTTTGCCATTGTTGCATATTTAGCCCATAGACTTTTACAAAATCATGAAAAGCTACTTAAAACTCATTAAAATGCGACTAATATGACTTAATAATTAACGTAATGATCTTGTAGCTTGGAGGACTCGAGTTGACTTTTCTTCCAAAGTTCTTCAAAGGACCAAAGTTGACAAATTGCTGAAACTTGGAGGACCGTTATTGTCAAGGCCTTCATACTTCAACTAAGAGTCTCTTTTATTATTCTTTGAATCTCTAAGGATTACTTTTGTCATTTTGGGCTTTTCTTGGATAAATTTCGTCCTCGGCTTCGGCTTTTTACCTTTTTCCAATCTCGTGCTCGTTTTTGTCGGTTTTTGCTTTGTTTTTGTTCATTTTTCACATATCCGTACCTGCACATACACAAATACAAAAACACACATTCTCTTGGCATTTTTGGTTAGTATTTGGTGTATTTGATCCGATTTAAGGTCTAAAAATGATGTGTGAATAAGCACTCATCAACCATCAACAACCATATGATCCACATTATCAATGTTTTCTTTATTTTGATCTACCCTCACGTTATCATCAACAACCATATCATTTAGCTTATAATCCTCTACCCTCAAAGAAGCTTCAACTACATGTTCCTGACTAACATTATCTCCAAACTGACTTAAGTTAATACTACCAAAGACCCCATCGAGCTCATCTAGTTCTGCATCTAAAGCTGGAAAATAAGACTCTTTAACAAGTAACTGTGTAAACTTAGGCTCTTGCGTAGGTATTTAATTCATCCTTGGCTCTTCATTTGGTAACTCCGTAAACCTAGACTCTTGAGTAGGTATTTCATTCACCCATGGATCTCCATTAGGTAATTCAATAAACCTAGACTCTTAAGTAGGTATTTCATTCACCCTTGGCTCTTCATTAGTTACTCGGTAAACCTACTAATTTCATCACTTACTACTACCTCTTCAGGAATAACATATTCCAATAGTAGCCTATTAGCTCGATTTCTTCTAGAAGTACTAATACCAATACGACTAGGGTTACTAGGACCAACATGACTGTCCTCATCTATTTCATTAAAAACAAGACCCATTGCCTGCTTTGGCTTGAAGTAAGTTCCTACTTTGGACACTACATGTTCTATGTACACTTCAATGACCTTATGCTCACCTATAAAAGTAATTAAATAACGTACATCATCATCACTACATAATGAATGCAGGCCAACATCAAGATTCTTAACAGGTTCAAGAAAGTTATAAAACATTATTTTTCTATCTGTCCAACCCAGGACCTGAACCATATCATCTAACACGTGAATTGAGAATGTTTCAATATCGACCATATCAACAATACTTTTTCTA
This sequence comes from Artemisia argyi, assembly GCA_030686995.1. NCBI lineage: Eukaryota > Viridiplantae > Streptophyta > Magnoliopsida > Asterales > Asteraceae > Artemisia > Artemisia argyi. The sequence goes on along the minus strand of CM060682.1, from coordinate 128,482,698 downwards.
CCCTTGCGGTATACCCTTCTAGGAAAAAAAGTGAAACTCACCATTATGGTGTATCTTAATTGTAAAGCAAGTAGGAAGATCTTCTGCAAACAGTCAAACCATAATTACAACCTAATAAATAAATATGTCAACAATTTATACCTAATCGAACAAAATTAAAAAATAAATAAATAACCAGCATACGACACTTACTATAATCCTCCTTTGCATTCTCATACAGATCTTCATCATCGAGTTGTAAGTCTGTACCCTGTATCTTCCATTTAATAGTACCTATATTGTGAAACAAGCATAATAAAATAACGAACTAAAATTTGGGGAAAGATTAGGATTTAATGTGTAATTGAGAGAAGTTGTGAGATATTTTTTGTGAGATAAATTATTAGAAAATGTGTGAAAATGGATGATTTAATGGGTTGGAACACTGACATGACAAAGTGGTCAGATGGTAGCTGAGAAAGTACCAAAAAGTGATCGGACCAAAGTGCCCTCGTGTGACATGCACGTGAAGACCAACTTAACTGGTAAAACTAATGAGCGTTAGAATTTTGGACTAACGACGTAATATATTCTTGATCGTGGATAAAAAAATGCAACAATTCCCGTTTTTGAATGTCGTATAAAATTCGGAAAAGTATAAAGACCGACGGTGTAATTTACTCTAGGTTTTTATTTTTTATTTATTTTTTATTTTTTTTTTTGTAATAGAAATTAGCATAGATGTGTTTGGCAAAGGGCTTATAGGGGCTTAGACTTTTAAAATAAGTCGACTAATAAAATAAATTTCATTTGTCATGGGACTAATGAAAGAGCTTATAAAATAAGTAGGCTAAAAACTTTAGACTCATAAAAGGGGCTAAAAACTTTAGCCCATGACTTTCGAAGAATAAATTATTTATTTAGCCACAAAAATATCTAAAATATACAAATATTTAATTATGTCATTTTTAATAATTTTGCAATAAGCTTCAACTCCAGTCCATTTGCCAAACAAGTTTATAAAAACACAAATTTCAACTTCGGCTTATAATATAAGTCTCAGCCCTAGCTACAGACCCAACCCATTTCACCAGACATACCTTTGGTTTTAAAAAAGTGATAGATATTTAAATATTAATAAGAATGGAAATTGGAAGCGCTTCACCGTCATTGAGTGAGGTTATGGAAGAAATGTAAAGGGGGTTAAATAACATGCAATGATAGATCAAGGTTCATGAACAAAATTATCATATAGAAGTCCGAATTTTTGAAAGCACGGCCGCGCGTGAGACAGTAGTAGTGAGGGACCAATAGAAGAAACGATAACGCAAAGCCAAAGAAAACCAAATACGAGTATCTCTTTGTTAAAACGAGGATATTGATACAACCAACATGAGAAAAAAAAGTTAAAATGAGATCTAGCGAAAGAAAAAAACTTAAAATAGAAAGAATGAGATATAATTATAGCTATATATTTAAGTTGTATTGATTTGAATTAGTTGCATTTATATACATCTCTTGTAGTTTTTAAAATAATTTTAAAATAAAAAAGATGCAAATAATTAGTATTGGCAAGTTGGCAACGTGTTTGACATGGAAAGGACGAAAACTATAAAAGATTCACACAATTTGATGAAATGCATATATAATAAAGGAAAATTTCATAAATACCCCAAAAGTATAAAGGTCTCCACCCTAAATAACTCACAAAATCTTGTTTTCTCTAAATACCCCAGCGGGAGAAGGTCGCCCCTAAAATTTAGGCGGATGTTATATAATTGTGCCAAGTGTCCATAAGGATGTCCCTACCATGTACCACTTATACTAGGTACTTTTTTGAGCGACTGGGCCCACATTTCTTGGGCAACCTGTCTTTTTTGTCTTTTTGTAAAAAAATTATTAACTACATTTTGGTCCTTGTGGGTTGCTTGGTATTTCATTTTTGTTCATCTATAAACAAAGTCATTTCTACTAAAATTCAAAGAACCATTACAACATGAACATCAATTTTCCCCAGATCTAAACTTTGATATCACGAACAACACTTTTCTCCTTCTCTCACCTAATTCTCAAATCTAGATCTAAACTCATCTCAGTATCAAATCACCTTCAAGAATCGAACATCAAATAAATCTAATCCCATCATCACACGATCGAATCAAACACAAACACACAACCTTGATGTCTTCAGTTTCAGCACGATCCAAATATCAGTAACTGAATAAAGGATTAATGTATAGAAACAATTACCAGCAGCTAGACGAATCATCCTTCGCGATCTTTCCATATCTGACTCATGCCCAACAGGATGGTTCGAGGGATCCGGCTGGATTTCATGCGACATCTGCAACATTAATAATAATAGTAAGTATTTAAACCAAATCTTTTTCACATGCCCACAATGACTCGACTAAAGGTTACAACTGATAATAATGAATACATTTTCTTAAGCGGAGATGACGACAGTTTTTGAGAAGGATGGGATAGGATTTAGATTCGGTTTGTTGTTGGTGTTGTTCGATTTGGGTAAAGTGTTGTTGTTTGTGTGTTTCTCAGATCTGGGTTTTTGGATGAAGATCTGGTTTTTTTTATGAAGATTTGGTTTAGGATGTGTCACATGTTGTTTGTGATGAACTTTTCTTGGTGAAATGTAATAATGTTTTTATAATAATGTATGTTGTTTAAAATAGTTTTAAGAAATTAATAATAATAATAATAACCACATGGACCAAAAATGAAATACCAAACAAACCACAAGGACCAAAATGTAGTTAATAATTTTTTTACAAAAAGACAAAAAAGACAAGTCGCCCAAAAAATATGGGCCCAGTCGCCCAGAAAAGTACCTAGTATAAGTGGTACATGGTAAGGACACTCTTAGGGACACTTGGCACAATTGTATAACATCCGCTCAAATTTTAGGGGCGACCTTTTCCCGTTGGGGTATTTGGAGAAAACAAGATTCTGTGGGTTATTTAGGGTGGAGACCCTTGTACTTTTGGGGTATTTATGGAATTTTCCCATATAATAATTATATGCAATTACTTTTGAGTATCAAAGGACTTGTGGTCTAGTGGGTGGGGCTTAACTTGTTAAGCGAGCTATAAGTGGGAGTTGTACCAGGTGGGTGACCACCAGAGAAGTCCTCACTTGTGGTCCACTTCTAGACTATATTGTTCCGGAGATATATTGCAATGATAGATTTGAACCTTCAAGCCACTCGTTGCGAGGGTTCAAATCTTGAGAAAAAAAAAAATATAGAAAAAAAAAGGAGGAATCGGGATAAAATAAAGGGCGGGGATAACTTGCCCCCTGTTAAAACATCTTTTCACATTCAAGAAGTTTGTATGGTGCTAATCTAATACGGAGTAACTTGAATGGATTATTAGTAGCTAAGTATTTAAATTTACTGAATAAAAGAAGATTTATGATACTTAGATATAAAAATATTTTAGTTTTACAACTTTAACCTTATACCTGTTGCACCTTTTTTTGTCTTTTCTGATATTACAAGGGTAGAAATGTCTTATTTGACCAATTTCTTGTACAAATTAACCTCTTTATATTGTTATGGATAGAGCCAAAAGGGTATGTGTTGGGTTTGTTAGAAACAAAAGCAAGTACATATGTACATTAATACAATGTACATACATGACGTGGGTATAAAGACCCTCTACGAATAAAGTCAATAAATAGTCCAATACAAACAGCAAACATGAACTGTACGTACATGAACTTGTGTTTCTCTATCTTTTATAACCTTGATGCTTCAGTTGAGGTTTATACATATGAACTCTACTTAAGTTTCATGTCACCATTAACATGCTTCTATAACTAAACATAGAGAACGCAATAAATGCAGACAAATGCTAGAAACACCCGACAATAATAAAATAAAAAAAAAACAATTAGCCAGTGTCAAAATCCGTCGGGTTAAAACTTAACTCACTGCAATATATCTCACTGCCACGTCAGCGCCACATCAGCTTTTACCTTTTAACCTTAACTTTTGACTTTCCACCCCGGTAGCATAACTCACCTATAACTCACCTTCACCTAAATTATTATTTTCAATTTCAACCCCGTTAGAGGGGGGTGGGATGAAATTTTTTTCTTTTTTTTTGCTTTGCCTTGCTTAACGCACGTTAAGTGCTTACCCATCCAACTTAACACACCTCTTGCCTTTGATACCCGGTAAGTTAACACACCCTATTTTTCTTGCCCGGTTAAGTTTTAACGCAGGGTGGAGGTTACGTTACCGCATGGTCTTAATGATTCATGAAACCCAATTAAAGTTTTGATTAAAGCAACTATTTGATATCCAAAGCAAAGCCAACGATTGGATTTCGCAAAAATATCTTCATGAAGAATAATGTGCCTTTTTTCAATCCTCTCATGGACATAACGATTCCTCCAAGTCCAAAAACTCCACATCGCAACAAAACATACGCCTTAGAAAACTTTGATAAAAGATTTTCGCTTACCGCCAATGAAAGAAGTAGAGAGGATTTCAGACATTGTGATCGTTGGTGGAATGTTTATACCCCACCATCTAAAAATATTCAACCAAATAAGTCTTATTCATTGACAATCGAAAAGAAGGTAATTAATAGATTCAGTTTGCTCTTGACACAATGGGCACATAATTGAATCCAAATCGATACCACGATTACCAAGATTGACGACGATCATTAAACGCACGCCAAACAAAAATGTTTACTTGGAAATCCACGTGTCATTCAAAACATTTAAATTAAGTTGAAGGAAAGAAGGTTTTCATCAAACTTTTTATTTAGATGTGTTGATTTTTTGTCAGGTTTACGAAAAGGATAAAAGATCATAAATATTTTTAAACAAACCTTGGGACAAAATAGCATATTTGTAGTTGCATAATCTTGAAGAACAACAATAAGCGGCTTAATTTAACTTTTATGCTCATAAGCAAACAAATTGTCATTTATATATATAGTTTTTTCTCAGCAATGGTCGAAGATAACACAAAAATACTTGAAAATAGGTTAATCACTGCTAGAAAAAGTGCCAATAGCAACGGCCTGAAATCATTGCTAAATAGCCTAATTTCGTTGCTAAATGACATTAATGTATTAAAGCAATATGTTGATAAACGATTATTGGAGTAATAGGCTGGGGAAGAATAAAATATTGCAAAGTTGATAATATGCAAGTAAATGAATTTTAAAGATAAATTGATAACAACTTTTTAGCATAAGAGTTAATGCGTTAGGTCGGGTATGATGAGAGTGATGCCTCACCATCAAGATTCACCACTAACCTCACGCGCCGCCACCATTATGCACCACCCCCTCCCCTAACGCGTGTGACGCAAGCAAAATAAGAGAGAAAGAGGTGAGGGTGCTCACCTTTGACGAATGCAAGAAAATAGGTATATTTTGTGGGGACCCTACCAAACATTCACCAAGTATAAAAAAAAATAAAATTAAACTTTATCATTTTATTTAACTATAAATACCATCATATCTCATCAATATTATACACAACTGCAAACATAATCTTTCTCAATATATACACAACTCAAACAAAATATTTATCATTCCTCATTATCCAAATGAATTCCGTAACGTTCATGTTCACATACTAATCGAAAGAAAAAGAAATTACTAGTAGGAACTTATCTTTTTTTAATAGAGTGTTGTCGTTTATTAAGAATAGACGACAATGTGATAGGCAGCGACCGATGAAACATCATAAATAGATATCGTTATGGTGCTCATGATCGTTTAGTCGTTGCTTATTTTAGTGTGCATCTGATGTACGATGCATATCACTTCTTGAAGAGGTTCTAAATGAGTCGAGAGTTATTTCACAAGCATAGTTGAATAAGTAACTAATCATTGTGCATACTTTCGTAATAATACTGATTGTACCGGAAGAGAAGCCATTTCGGCTTTTATGAAGTGCACTTCGCAATTCGTCAATTGGCATACGACACCGTCTTTAACGCCCTTGATGAATATTTGCAACTGGGTGCATCATCAACTTCTCGTGAATCTCTTGACCAAGTCGAGAGTAGAGTTACGGGAACAGCCGTCTGATGGAAAACGACTTTCATGTTCGGTTCAAAAAGCACTTTTTTCAATGAGAATTCCTTGTTCCCCCTCGATTATTATTTTTGTAAGTCTGTTATGGAAATTTTTGAAGCAAAGTATATGCGAAATCCTAATTACACTGATGTTGAAAAGCTGTATCGGTTTCATGAAGAAAAGCATGGGTTTTCGAGAATGTTAGGAAGCCTTGATTGTACAGATTGGGAATGGTTTGGTTGTCCGAACACATATAAAGGGAAATATTGTAGACATAACCATGGTCCGAATATATTTATTTTGCTTGAAGTTGTTGCGCCACAAGACTTATGGATATGACAAGCTCTACTTGGTGTTTCTGAGGTGAACAACTACATCAACGTTACACATAATCCCCTATATTCAACGATCTCAAAGAAGGAAAAGCACTAGAGGTTCAATTTGTGTCTAACGACGTAACTTTCAGATGAGGATATTATATTGTTGATAGGATATATAAAGAATGGGCGACATTTGTTAAGTCGATTTCAAATCTAGACGACGATGACCACAAGCGAATACGGTCTAAGTGAATGCATGAAGCAGCAAGGAAAGATGTTGAACGATCGTTTGATATTCTTATGAATAATTGGACTCTAATAGCGAATCCCGTACGATCGACGCGTTTGGAAAGCCTAAGGAATGTGATGTATACATACATTATATTACACTAGAAGGTACCCGCGCAATACGGCGGCGGGTATCGGGTGACTGTTTGTGACAAGCAAATATATATATATATATATATATATATATATATATATATATATATATATATATATATATATATATATATATATATATATATATATATTATTTTAAACCTTCCTTATTTAGTATTGTCTCAAATATTTTAAAACGTAGTAGATATATGTTTTTTAAAATTAGAACATTTAAATTATTAATAGTGTAATGTGTGTTTAGAAGCTGAGATGAAACTGTGTTAGTTTGTGGGTTAATTTGTAGGCTTTCTATATATATATATATATATATATATATATATATATATATATATATATATATATATATATATATATAGTGAGACTTTCTTACGAGAACTATCTTATCTGCGAGAACTGAGAGAACCCAAAAACATACATGCACGCCTCAAATAATTGTATTTTTGCACATATGTTCTAAAAACAACATATATGTTTTTAAAAAAACATAGTTGTTTTAAAGAATTTGATAAGAAATTAGAAATACAAAATTTTTCTTTGAAGGTGTACATGTATGTTTTTATAAGGCGTGCAACGACAATATTGCTGCCGCGTTTAAGGTTTTTGTAAAAAAAAAGAGGATGAGTTCATGATGATATTAAAAAACATAGGTGGATACTTACGATTATTGATGATTTAATTTGCATGTATTTTATTTTATTTTAAAAGGCGTGCATGTATGTTTTTGGTGGTTCTCTCAGTTCTTGCAGATAAGATGATTCTCGTAAGAAAGTCTTCATATATATATATATATATATATATATATATATATATATATGTATATATATATATATATAATATGCATTAAAAGATAGTTAATTGGGTTGTTATATACATTGATTAAATGGACTATTGCAAGTTAATGAGGTTCATAAATATTAGTGGCTCATACAATTAAAGAGATTAAAATTTACTTAACTCCTATTCATATATATATATGTGTTAGTTTGAAATCTTTCCAATTAAAGAAATGTTTTTGATCTTATTTTTTTAAGACTTCCTTTTTAGGAATGGATTAAATGCCTTATAATGTAGTTAAGATAATATGATTCAAAAATACAAAAGGAATGCGATATCTCCCAATTGGTATCTTGAGAAAGCACATTAACCGGACAACCTCCTACAATCAAATAAACAAAAACTACAAGTTATCAGACAAATTAAATCATCACAAGCACATCAAAACCTTCGCGCCGATACGGTGGAACACATTTTTCGTGAAGTTGAATTTAAGTTTTTAATATGTGATGTTTTTAATTTTTAATGTAATATTTTTATTTATGAATAAAAGTTTAATTTAGTTTAAAATTAAATTTGTTAAAAAAAATAGTTTTGTGGTAATAAAGGTGATGACTGTAAGTCTGTAATGGTGACTATCCTCTCAGGTCTAAGAATGCTTTCAACATCACATTATAATTTTTCTAGTGTCACTAGTATTGAATTTCCTAATTATAATTCATTTTGTATAACGTACGGATTGGATTTAAAAATAGCTCCGGTAATGTTTTATGCATAAAAGGGCAATGAAAAGATAAGGGAGGGTGGAGCGTAGAATGAGATAAGACGTGTTAACGGTGGCAGTGAGTCCACGTCATCATTGCCGGAAATTTGAGAAGCCAAAAACCCACACACCTCGCCTCCTCTTTGCCGACACACCTTTCCCTGTTACTGGCCCTACCCTTTCATTTTGAAAACATTACTACTTACCCCCTTAAAGAGCATAAGCTGTCATAACATCTTAACATCAAAAAATTGAAGCCATCTCGACGCCACTTAATTTTTAACATTTTAACTCCAAAACACCAAAATAACCTTTTATCATAATATCTCATAAAAACACCTTTGACTAACCATTTTTTCGTTTCTATTTATTTAAACAAACTAATATTTCATTCATTAAATAAACATACAAATTACAAATATTAAAAAAAAAAAGAAAAAAAAAAGAAGTACGGGAATTCATAAAACATGTGAAATTTATTAAAATATAAGAATAAAAAAACCTACGTCCCAACTAGTAAACTTCTTCATGTTGATCTTTACGTTGTCGCTAAATATGCTCCATGATGTTTCATTAAAAATAGTTACAAACTTAAAATTTAAAATAAATAAACAAATAAATAAGTAAATAAATAAATAAATGAATAAAAGAAACTTAGGGTGCGTTTGGTATGATGGGAGGAATGACAATGGGTATGAGTTTGACAGTACTCAACTATGAAAGTTCCATTCACTACTCTCTAGCCATATATGGAGTATGGAAAATTATGGACTTTCATAGTCATATTTGTGGGCCCAGACACCCTAAACAAACACCAACTATCACTTTCATAGTGATAGTTGATTCCCAGGAATAGGTACCAAACGCACCCTTATTAAACTTTAATATTTGTTCAAGTCCACTTACACATTTAGCCCACATTTAATTAAGGTTATTTATAAAAACAAAACAAATAAAAAAGGACTGGATATGTAATTACAGAAAGAGAGAGAAAAAAAAAAAAAAAAAAAAAACCTTTGTCTTCTTTATTGGGCTACACAAGTTCCATCATTTTTCTTCTTCTTTGCAAAATATCACTACTTAACAAAAAATAAGTAAATAAAATAAAATAAAAAAATCTTAATCTTTTTCATTGGGCTACTAGTGTTGTGGTTGTGTCTCTCTAACTCTATCTCTTAGTTTAGTTTATATGGTTCTCTTACTATTAATATCCAACACGTCAAAACTAAATTAACATAAGTCGATCTATAAGGTTTAAAACGAAGTTTTAATCGGTAAAACTATTCAACCTCCCCCCTTCTAATTGGCATCAGAGCTTCGTTACCAAGTTTCTTAGAGTCTATTGTACTTTTAAAACTTGATGCGATCCATGTATGTTTTGAAAACTACAACGAAGAAAAATCTTTTGTAAAAATTAACATCTAACTCAATTTTACAAAAATAATAAAACTTTATATACTTAGATATTGATAAAGTTGTTATAATATTTAAATATTTCTAACATACCTCCTATTAGAAATCTTTATGTTGGATCTTTAAAACTCATGAAGTATTGCTTATCTAGGAGTGCTTACACTCTCCAAGATAATATGGAAAAGGTATGTTTATTTTTCTTTTTTAGGTGTTACTTGTCTGCGTTTGAAAAGTGTTGATTTATATGGTACATACTTATTTGATATGTTTGTATCTACATGATTTGTTCTTCAAAACTCTTTTGTACATTTATTTTCTTCAAAAGAGTCATATCAACACAAAAATCTTTTTAATCTAAATCACAACTCTCAAAAGTCTCTCTTCACTAATTTCTCAAACTATAAAGTATAGTATTCTATCAATCATGTCTCTCTTAAACAAAATTCATCTACGATCAACATTAATAAATGAAAAGGTTAAGCCGACACAAGGAAAATTTTTCCATGTCTTGATCATCATCTCAAATCTATCCTCGTCTTAAACCCCATCACATCGACTTGTCTATTTCCATATTTCTCGTCTACTCACCCATTTCTTTGCCATGTGCACTAAAATGGAAAATGAGTATTTTCTCATAAAATTCTTCTTGCGTAATATTAGCAACTTTAGTCAAACTTTCTTGCTCCGTAAAATCACATCATCAAAAGAAGAAGACAATATAACTACGACCTATCATTTGGCATCATTCTCGTCTTAAATTTACTCTCCCGTTATGATCTATCTCTTGGCTATCCCTTATCTAAAACTCGTCTAAATCCTTCCTCATAAAAATTATCTCTCTAATCTATTTTTAGTTGTTTAGGAACATTAGTCATAATCTACGTTAAAACAAGTTAATTAAAAGAACTAAACACTAATTTTTCTTTTGCTATCTTCCCGGATCCATTTGTTTTAACAGGCCGGATCCCTTCTCAAAAGGATCCGGAGGAACCGGCACACCAGAAAATAGCTTATGTATTTCAAACTTAAACAAACACTTTCTTTTCCCTCTCTTAACACAAAAAATGATCAAAATCAAAACCCTCTCATTTTAGGGTTTCATCTTCTTCAACTTTAATATTCTAACCATATTTGCAAGTAATTACATTATCTCTTAACATTTTCTTCTAGTTTAATTCTAGGGCTTTGTTTATCAAGAATTGATTCAAATGGGTATAGACTAATCAAATCATTCCAATGTTTTATAGATAAGATATCTATTAAGGATTTCACCTAAGAATTGAATTATTCTAGAAACACCCAAATTAGGTTTCAAATCAAATTTTGTTTCGGCATTGTTAGTACATATAAAACCTTCATTTATCATACTATATTTTTAAATCAAATTTGATCAAGTTTGGTGACAAGGATAACTGAAACACATATACACACCCTCACACGACTCATTTTCCGTGAAACATAAAGCTTATTTTATTTAATTTCTTCTAGGATCAAAATGCCTAAATCTACCCACCAAGACCATCTGATACCGCTCATAACATCCCTAGATATCACAGAAAGGATGATCTCTCTCCTGATGATCGGAAAAATTTTAAAATGCCCCAAAAACGCCTTATCCATGAAGGACGTGTCCTTGAGGAATCCTTTCTAAATGATAAAAATATTCCTCAAGTCTTTTCCACAATCAACTTTGATTGCCTTCTTCACATCAATGAACAAATTTGCCATGTGTTCATTCTCAAGTTCCACAAAAGTGTTCGGATTGTCCGTAGCGATGACGGAACTATTTCCATCTCCTTCACAATAAACAACCAAAACATTATCCTACCTCTCACTACTTCCGTAGCCTATAACCGACCTTATATCTCCTTAATCAACGAAAGAACATACAAATACCGCAAACATAACCGTAGCACATTGATCTCTTCAAGACCTCATTAAATAGGTTTCGGGTAGGCTTGTTTGATATTAAAATTTATGTTTCGTTGTAGGTCAAGATCTATGATGACTTCTCTTGTTTATTTATTTTAAAAACAAATTGGTGGTATATAATAGAGAAAGCTGAGATCTTATTTTTTTTTCTTCTTTAAATATCGAAACAAGTAGTTGTACTGGAGATGGGATAATTATATGTTGTTTGTGGGTTGTTTGACGTGAGTTGTGCTAAGATGTGAGGTTGTAGTATATTGGTTGTGGAGACTGAAAATTGTTTGACTTTTCATTTTAATTTCGTTTTGACTTTTGCTTTCATTTCTTTTGACTTTCTTTTACATTGACATGGACTGTTTAGGTTTGTATGGTCAAACAGTCAACCCTTGCTTGCGAGTGTCTTATGGTCTCACATCGCAAGATGGAATTTTGACAGCATTTCTTTTCATAAAAACGTAGGCAACTAAAGTTTCGCACTGTAGCTACCGCATCCCTTCTTATATTATGACTCAACTGCCATCGTAGGGCTGCCATCACAGATCTGACATCGCAGACACTATCACAGCAAGATTCCGAGCATAATAGTGCGAGCTAAAACTATTCCGAGCAAAAAGTATCAGTTTTCTGTCTCATCAGAAAACCCTTTAAAACTCTCAAAACTTACCAAAATCTGGAATCTTTATCACAAAAGCTTGAAATAACCATTAAAATCTTGTTAAGAATCAGTGAATAATATGAAAAAATTAACTTTGGATTCAAAAACATAGATTTAGACACCAAAAATACCAGATTCGGACTGCATTTTTGCTAGAAAAACAGTTGTTCTTTTTGGACAGAATTTGAACAATACCCATGTTTATGACTATTAAAATGACCAGAAAATGAGTATATTATGACCAGAATAACAAGATCAAATATTGGACTTTATGGACATAAAACAATACGAGACACATCATAAAACACCAACAAATAAAACAACCTAAACCCCCGGTTAGCTCTGATACCAATTGTTGCTCCATATAAATCTAGTTTAGGTGATGATATGGTGGTGTCGGGTGGACGGCTGGAATAGTAACCGGTCACACCCATGGTGGTGTTGATGTTAGAGAGAGAAAGTAGAGAGAAGGAAGAGAGAGTGGTGAGACAAAGCTTTTCTTTATTATTGAAAACACACACCTCACAAGTGATATTTGTGAGGGTATTTATAGTAAATAACCATAAGGATGAGATACCTCCCATCCTTTCCTAGGAAAAGGTGTGATACCACAACATTCTTAGTCCCCCCCTCCCCCCCCCCCCGAGACTATACAAGTGTCTCGGGGGAGGAATATCTAATCTAGTAAACTACTTGTATTTCTGTGTTTCAACAGCCGAAATTCTTCAAATTCCATGTCATGGAATTTGCATGTATTCCAATGCTTGGTCCATCGCTAATCAACACCTCTCCCTAGATTCTTACCATAGCTACCGTACTCCTCTTGATGAACCCGTCTTAGTTCGAGTTACCGTTTTCATAAAAAAACCGATCAATCTCGAATGACTCACAACAAGAAAGTCATTCATTGTGATCCCTTTCAAATGGAACTCTTTGAAATGATTACAACTTACAAAAATTGGGAAGAAATTCTTAGGGAAAATGTCGTTTGTTTGGTCAGGAATAAAGACCACCCTAATGCTTGTCTTGTCCAAATTATCTTTTGCCTCATTTATTGGAAGCCCTTCAACCTCGCACTACATCGCCAAAAGGATGGTTGGTGTTTTCATAATCGACAAAATGGTTCTTCCATATGGTATGCTCCTCACATGTCTCTTTAGGTACGTTAGTACCATCCAACCTTCTCCAATCATTAATGATCATGCTCTTGCAAACCATGTCGTGGTACCCTTTGTCGAAGGTCGTGTCAAGAGATTTTTTATCAATGGCAAGAGACCTCGTCCTCTCTCAGATTCCTCAGATGAAGTTGAAGCCGACAAAGACAATCCTATTTCAAACTAACGCCTGGATCCTATCTCATATATTGAACAACTTCCCAAACTTCCCAAAGAAACCAAAGAATTCAAGCAAAAAAAAAAGTGAATTTTCATATGTCTTGCTCACTTTATCGCAAATATGGGAAAGAAGAAAAGTGAAGAGATTGAAAGTTGTGCTTTGTTGGATCAGCTCCTAGATATATCTTTGAGCCTTTGGTAATGGATAAAATACTTATGTAATCACAAGTAAACCATAGGAGAATCTCTTAATAAATTTATGTTTATGCGGAAAGTAAACACAAGAGTTAAAGAAGATGAATTACTAATAAACACTTTGATCCTCTATGGATCTATATTAATCACTAAAGATTGTTTTTGAAGTTGTACATAATTCATGGCCGTGAGTTTCTTTTATACTATTAGAAACCCTAATAAGCCCATTACAAGAAAACGTGTAAAGAAGATATGCATTATCTTTTCCTAATATAACTCATGCATATCCATTCCTCTAACAAACTCTAATAATATACGGATTTACATTATCCACAGGAATAACACTGTCAGCAGGAACCACTAAAGGTACCAGCAAGAACCATACCAGCAGGAACTACATACCTGCCAACAGGAACTATCAGCGGAAACTATTATATCTTAAATAATTCCTAACAATCCTACCCTAAACTTGAATTTGACTGGGTTAACTTCAAGTTTCTAGATAGATCTTTAACTTCCAGAGCATGAGGATTGAGACTTGAACTTCTGCAGCAATAAAAGATAACCAACAGTAACATGTATGCATCTTTAAGACCAAGGATCCAACAGAAACTCCTATATATCTGCAGCAACAGGAACCAGCAACAACATGAACAGGTTTGATGAGCCTTTACCAAGTAGCTATTCACTCTTGGGCTAGATAGTCCTTTGGTGGAATCATGGCATTACCCTGGTGAACTAGTAACCAATTTAACACTTAGAACATGAATCATTGGTGTGTTGAAATACCCTAATGATTTTTGGCAAACCATCACAGCCATAAACGGATTTGATGTGTCTTAACCTGTAGCCGTTTGCTCAGGACTAGCCAATTCTTCGATTGAATAAATCACCTTGGTGAATTGAGTACCAAATATGGTTTTCCACTACCTTTACCACAAGTCATATACTTGTGGGCTAGCCAATTCTTTGGATCCCTAAAGGGTAACATCCATGGTGAATTGAAAACCATTTCAACTCTCAATAATTAAACATGGGTGAGTTGAGTACCCTATAGTTTTTAGCAAACTATTACAGCTGTCAACGGATTTGATGATCACACCAGAGTTGTACCCTCATGGTGAGTCAACTCTTTCTTTTCTGTTAGACATGGTGAGTTGATTACCATTTATGGTGTGGTAATGAACCAACACTCAAATCCTGTAGACAATATACTAAAATATACAAGTTAGTAGACAAGGAATATATATATATATATATATATATATATATATATATATATATATATATATATATATATATATATATATATATATATATATATATATATATATATATATATATATATGGGGGAGGGTTAATATGAGATCAAGCTTAAAGTTGTAAAAGTAAGAACTAATCACAACCATTGGATCTACTAATTAGTATTAAATGAGATCAATAATTGATCAATGGCAGTATTGCAAATAAGTCCAAAATTAAAGGTATTTTTGAGAATTAAAATTAATTTTGGTCAACCATGTTTTGCGTTTGTTTACTACGTACATGCCTTTTTTTTTTTCTTCTTTCAAGTGATTCCCTGTACCACTAGTCCATGATATTTTTTATTATATATTTTAAAAATTGATACATGTACAAAT